>CM044962.1:23049016-23149640 GCA_024516035.1 Bactericera cockerelli
CTGCATTTCTAAAATTTTACAAAAAAAAATCTAACCGGGATAAACCCATTTTTTTTTATTTTTCCCGTTTTTTTTTCCCCAAGAATTTTTTTTTTAAATTTTTATTGAAGGAAATTTTTTCCCCCTTCGGGGTTGTCCCGGGTGGCATGTTTTAACCACCCTCCTAAACATTTTTTAAAAATAGGAAAATTTAATTTATTGCCGGGGAGGCTGGGAATTGGCGGGAAATTTTTTCTCTTTTTTTTTTTAAAAACCCCGAAATTGTCGATTGTACAAAAATTTAAATTGTTGTTGTTTTTGGGCTACACCTGGGCCTGGGTACTCAAGAAGAAAATAATTGGATATAAGAGAAAATTTCCAGGTCAAATTTACCGGGGAAATGGGGGAAAATCCCCTCTTTATAAAGAACCCGGGATATGTAGGGGGAAAATTCGGTACCTTTGAAAAATTAATATATCCAGGTTTGAGGGAAACAAATTTTCGTCCCTATGGATTAGGATGAACAATCACCCACAGGTTTAAAAGTTAATAAAAAGAAATACTGAAAGTCATCCGCGATTACGAAAAAGAAAATTATTTTCCTCAATACACACCCAAGAGTCTTCAGGGTTAAATTTTTTATTCAATTAGGATTCGTTTGGAATATTGTTTGAAAAAATAACAAAAAAAAAATATACTTAAAAAAAGATGGGTAATAATATGAGTAAGCAGTAGTATGGGTACAAATATTTGTAAGGTTTAGGGTAGATTTAGGGGAAGCCATTTTGAGTATTTGATATCAGGAAAGTGATTAACACGAATATCATAAGATAACTTATTTTTTTAAAAATACAAAAGATAAAAGGGTAAAAAAATGAGTTACCATTTTGACAAAAAAAAAAGGAAACATTTAATAACAATTTACAATGAAAACAAAGAAAAAAAAATTGGAACAATTTTTTATTTATTTTTTAAAATAACGAATAAGTCGGGGTGTTCAGGGTCTGCACTTTAAAATTACACCAAAATCTAGCCCAGGAGGGTCACCCATTATTTTAATTCTTTCTTTTTTTTCTTCCGCGAACTTTTTTTTTAAATTTATTGAAGGAAATGAGTTTTCGCCTTCTGCGGTTGTGCCTCAGGTGGCAATTAGCCCACCTCCTAAACAGCTTTTTAAATGGGAAAGGGAAATTAATTTTTCCCAGGGGGCTGGGGAATTGGCAGGACTCTTTTCTTTTATTTTTTAACGTCGATATTGTCGATTGTACAAAATTATTGTTTTGTTGTTGGCTACCCTGGGCCTGGGTAAGTGAAGTCCCCGGGCCAAACATAATAGGTGACATGGCAGGGGAAAGTTTAACAATTGGCAATGGGAAAGGGACATCCACCCGAAAACATGGAAGTGGGGAGTGTGCAGAACCAACCAAATCAACCATGGGGAAAATAATTTGGGATAATCTCGACCACAGGACTCAAAACACGTGTGGCCTCATCTTAAAAAAGCGCAATGTCTTTGAGTGGCGAAGCACCAGGATCAACTTAGTAAAAATACAATGCACTGGTATATCAAGTGTTAAGCGCTGGTTGGTAAAAAGGGTAGCGTAGGGATCCCACCATGCATAAATTTTTTTCCTTATTAATTTGAGTTTGGACCAATAAAAATAAGACTCTGAGGGTTAGGTGTTAGAAAATGCTTTGAGCTTTGACCTCGCCTGGTGCGATGGTTAGGGTTATTTCCACTAAAGAGTTTATCATTACGTATAAATCACGCCCAAAGAGTCCCCTGTTCTACTTACCATTCTGTAAAGCTCCTGTACGTACAATATTTGCTCAAGCTGCTCAAAAAGGACACATGGATAAATTATGAAATAGAAATAAGTTTAAATAAGCCCAACAAGTCGGAGTTTCAAAACCCCAGGGACAGCGCCCTGAGTCCGAGTTGGACACAGGCTGCTTTTTTTTTTTCCGTTTAAGGCGTTTTAACAAGGCATAACCTCCTGCACGCCGGCTTATCTTTACTGATAAACATCCTGGCTTATGTTAGCTGACTAACATCCGGCTTATCTTAGCTGACCAAATGGCTTATCTTAACTGACTAACAGTCCGGGCTTTATCTTAGCTGACCAACTCTGGCTTATCTTAGCTGACCAACAGTCTGGTTATCTTAGGGGTGACCAACAGCCTGGCTTATCTTAGCTGATAACAGGCCGGCTTATCTTAGCTGAAAACAGTGCGGCTTATCTTAGCTGACTAACATCTGGTTTTCTTGCTGACTAACAGTCCCGGCTTATCTTAGCTGACTAAAGTCCGGTTATCTTAGCTGATAACAGTCTGGCTTATCTTAGCTGACTAACAGTCTGGCTTATCTTAGTGACTAACAGTACGGCTTATATTAGTGCTAACTGTCCGGCTTAAATTTTGCTGACTAACAGTGCGGCTTATCTTAGTGAAACGTCCGGCTTATCTCAAGGTGACTAAAATGTCCGGCTTAAACTTCTGACTAACAGTCTGGCTTATCTTAACTGACTAACAGTCCGTTATCTTAACTGAAAACAGTCCGCTTATCTTAACTGACAACAGTGGGCTTATCTTAATGAAAACCGTGCGGCTTATTTAGCTGACTAAACAGTCCGGCTTATTTTTAGTGACAACATCCGGCTTATCTTAGCTGACTAAAAGCGCTTATCTTAGCTGATAACAGTCCGGCTTATCTTAGCTGACTAAAAGTCCGGCTTATTTTGCTGCTAACAGTTCCGGCTTTTTCTTAGCTGACTAAAGTCCGGTTATCTTAGTGACTAAAAGTCCGGTTTCTTAGCTGACTAACAGTCCGGCTTTTCTTAGCTGACAACAGTCGTTATCTTAGCTGACAAAAGTCCGGCTTATCTTAGCTATAACAGTGGCTTATCTTAGCTGAAACAATCCGCTTTATCTAGTATAAAGCCGGCTTACTTGCTGACTATATTCGGCCCTTTTAAATTACAACCGCAACTTTTTGGGAGACCAAAAAATAAGACATCTTTCCCCTTCCCTTCTTAAGATGTTTAACTGATTTTTTTCTCTCCCTTAGAACAAAACAAGCCCCAACTGTCATTAATTATTTCGTGGGAGGCAAAGTTTTGGGAGGGCGCAGAGAACAAAATTAAATGGTTTTAATTTTTCATGAAAAAAAATTTAAAATGTTTTGTTTTTTTATGAAAATCTTAAAAAAACATTTTTTTTCCAAGGAACTTTCTTTCCGTCGCTCGAGTATAAATTGCAAGCGTAATGGCTTAGTAAATAGGGCGCGAGCTATCGGGGGACGCTTTAATGGATTTTAATATTTTTCAGTTTTTTTTAAAAGGAGATACCCGATTTTGGGGAAGGGTGCAAGGAAAAATCTATAAATTAATTAAGATTTTGACTTTCGACCGTCTCTAAGTTTTTAAATGACCCTTTAGTATTTTTTTTTTTATTTTCTTATTTCAATAAACAAATACAACATATTGGGCCGTGGTATGGCGCGTTCAGTGCAAAGGGTTTTGGCTTTCTTGGGACTTCTTTTCTAAAGGAAACAAAGAAATTTTGGACTCTTTATAGGTAAGGTATTAGAGTATTGGGTATTTAGGGTGGCCGTCTGTAGAATATTAGACTGTTATTCCAAAGAAAATTTTGGGGAATAAAAATTGATTCTCAATTTTATTTTACCTAACTTAAAATTTCAATTTTCCCCTACCCTTAACCCCCCCCCCCCCAAATTAATTTGATCTACACAAAGACCAGAATCTACAGACTAGACCAGAAAAAAAAAAAAAAAAAAAAAAACAATCTACAGATTTAGAGAAAAAAACAAAAATAAATAAATTGAGCACCTCAGCTAAAAAGTTTTTTCGATTACTTCCCCATGAAAAGAGAGGTGCCATGTTCGTCATTAGAGCAGAGGGGTTGGCGCTTTTCGTGTAAAAAGTTCATTTCGAAAATATAATTGGCACTCAGAAACTTGGTGGAACTCTTGTCGTGCTTTGCCCTTGTGGTGAAGCTTTCATTTTGCTGCTTCTATTTTATTTTTCTTCTGTTTTTTGGTTAAAAAAATTGCTTTCTATTTTTCCTTTTGTCTTAATTTTTTTCTTTCTTTCTTTCTTTTTTTGCGTTTTTCCCAAACCTACTTGGGGTCGGCATTGTTCCATGATTCTTTCTTTCCATGTCTTGCTATTTAGCGCGTCCTCTTTTCTCTGGTTTTTCTCTTTTTAGATCTTCTTCAACTTTATCTCCCTTCATCTTTTGACTTTTTCTTTCTTTATTCATGGTAATTTTCCACCTTCTAAATCTCAATACTCTTTGTTCGGGTGGTTTTCCCATTAAGACACAACCAAACTGACAACAGCAAGGACATTTCGAGGTCCTTCAATCTGGCCCCGACTATCCATTGACAGTTTGGTTGTCCTAATGTCCCTGATCTAGGTCATTGGAGACGGGCGGAGTTTCAATGAAATTTCCAAAGAATATAGTAATAAAAACACTCTTTTATGGAAGGTTACCACCAGACGAGGTTGATGCTCAAAGCATTTTCTACCACCTAAACTTCAGAGTCTCATTATATGTGGTCACAAACTCAAATAAATGTGGAAAAATCATGCACTGGGTAAGATTTGAACCAACGGATCCCTATGCTTCCTTGTTACCAGACTAGCTAGCGCCTTAACCAGTTGACTACCTTGATTGATCTATGTCATTAGAGGTGGAGCGGGGTTGAATAAAAGTTCCCGCAAGTTTGAATAAAAGTTTCTCGCAAGGTTAAATTAAAGTTCTCGCCATGTTGAATTGTTCCCGCAATGTTTAATTTAAGTTTCTGCAAGGTTGAATTAAAGTTCCCGAAAGGTTGAATTCAAATTCCCGCAAGGTTGAATTAAAGTTTCCGCAAGGTTGAATTAAAGTTCCCGCAAGGTTGGACTATTTTGGGGAAAAAAAAAAAAAACAACTTGTACTCGACTTAATTTCACCTAAAAACCTTTTTTTTTCACATCAGCATAATTTTATTTATTGGAGGTACATTTTCTTGAAGAAAACTCTGAAAACTTCTTGTAAATTAATAAAAGAAAACTGTTTTAAAACTCCACGAGAGGACGGAGGGAGGGAGAGGGAGGAAGAGAGAGGGAGGGGGGAGGAAGAGAGAGGAGAAAAAAGAAGAGGGGGTGAGAGAGAGAGGGAGAAAGCGGGGAGGGAAAGGGAGGGAGAGAGAGCAAGGAGAAATAAAATGAGTGTTCTGTAGATTCTAGATTTTTCAAGGGTTTTTTTTCGGAAAAGAAAAAAAGTTTGTCCATTAGCGGAGTGATGGATTTTGCTCAGGAGGGAGATTTTATGCCCTCATAGGAATAATGAAGCGTCAAAGTTGATGGAGAAACCCAGGATTTCATCCCAACTTGTCGAAAAATAGGCCCGAATTGGTTTTGACTTATCTCTTCTTTCTGTTTTAGGGAGCTTGTATTTCTACGTGCGCTAACACAAGTGAAATAATCTAACCATCAACCTTTGGCGGTAGAGACCAAGGGTGCGTGGAGTGTTGCCTCAAAGGAATGGCTGGGCATACCGGATGAAAAATTGTTTATGTACGGGTGAACCCCGATCGAAACAATTTCTTGACCAGAGAATTGGTCTGGCCTTTCAGAAGGGTAATGTTGTATGCATCCTTGTGTTGATACCAGAAGGTTTGTGAAAAGAAGTTCACTATTTATATATAAATAAAACGTGGTTAGATGACTGGAAAATGTAATTAAAGGAGAAAAAACCATGTTATTTAATGTAAGCGGCCCCAATGGACTCCTGAATCTAGGGTATCTATATGGTACCAGGGTGGCCGCCTACTTAGAAAAAGATTTTTTCTCGTCTCCAGGGAAAATGTCAGTTCCGGTGGCTCAAGGCGCCTGACTGGTAATCCATAGGTCGCGGTTCGAAGCCCAATTGGGACAATGCAAGTTATGCTCCCATTTGGGATTTTGAACACATAATAATACGTCTTGAGGCTTACTGCTGGAAAAATGAGACTCATTAGTTCCAATCGGGCAGTAAAAATAAGGCGATATTACTATTATTATTGTCGGCGTGAACGGCTTACCGAGCTTAATTTTAGTCTTTTTTTAAAGCGCAATTTACTCAACTTTAAAAAGATTGGAAAATTTTATTCCCCGAGATCAATAGTTGTATAAATAAAATCGCGAAAAAAACCAAAACAAGTACAAATTTTTTGAGGATTTTCGTCGATTTGTACAAATTTCTGGTTTTGGCAAAGTCGATCTTCGAATTCAGCGACCCAAAAAATCTATGGGTTACCCAATAAAAAAAAAAAAAAAAAAACAAACTTTCCTACGAGAATAGCGGCTCAGGGTCGAATAATGATACCAAATTAATATAGGATTTTTAATCCTAACCACTTAAAGCTGATATAAATGCGCTGTGGTTGGTTTAAATTCTCAGTAGAAAGCTGCATGTCATAATAATAATAATAATAAACACTCTTTATTGGGAAAGGTAACCACCAGGCGGGGTTTAATGCTCAAATCAATTTCTACCACCTAACCCTCAGAGTCTTATTATTATGTGGTCACAAACTCAAATTAATTGAGGAAAAATACATGCATTGGGTGAGATTCGAACAAACGGATCTCTACGCTACCTAGTTTACCAGACTAGCGCGTTAACCACTTGACTACCAGTGTTAAGAGATAGTGTTGGCTTAGTTAATCGAATTCTGTTTCATAATACGGGTCAGAATTTGGAACTGAGCGTTAAGATTTAGGATAAAATATTTTGGTGGGTAAAATATAAATAACATATTTTCCGACATAAAGATGAAATAAAGAACCAAAAGACAGATCCTGCATTCCATAAACAACACCACAGTTTAATAAGAATAATATAATTATAATTTTTAATTCAGCATAGTATCTATAGGTACATCATATAATAAGTATATTATAATAAAATATATAAGATTAAGAGAACAATTCATATTATTTACTATGTACAGGAATTGATTTACATAACACGGCGCCCCAAGTACAGAAAATAATACATTATTATCTTATTCGTCAAAGGACTGTAATTCATATCTATAATTATATTCTGTATAGTAGTTCATCGTGGCAGAGAGGTGTAGAGCACGAGATTTTCCACGCACGGGGTCCTGGGTTCGAATTCCGGTGAAGTCGGAATTTTTTAGGCTTTTAAAACATACGGGATTTAAAGTTATCATATTTGTGTTAATCACTTTCGTGATATCACAACTGCTCAAACTCATTTTACAAATTCTACGCTGATACCGGGACTTGAACCACCGACCTCCAGGTCACAAGTCCGTCGCCTTATCAATCAAACCACTGAGGTCGGTAACTTACGGATTAAGTATGAGTAAATCCCGTAATTTTCAGGCATTGGACATACCTCTTGAGGAAAAATATGAAAATCTGCTTTGCGGCGGAACTATGGGCAAGATATTGGGATATCAAAAGATAAGTTCTATGCTTCCGCGCTACCCACTAAATTGTGACAATAACACAACGAAACACAGTCCATGTATTATCTACATCTTTATCTGCCGAGAATATCGAATATTAGATATCGAAATTATAATGCTCGTTTTTGTAAAATCTAATAAAAAATACTTTATTATTTTTTGGTCCGATTTACAAAAACACCTCATATTTCTGGACTGAAACTCCTGAGTACTATCTCTGGAATTGCATCATTTGACTGGAAATGATTTCACACGGAAATTAATCAAAATGAACTGTTAGTGTTTTACATTACCCACCTCCGAAGCTCGCGGCGGACTCGTAACCTAGAGGTCGATGGTTCGAGTCGCACGTATGGGAAATATTTAGTGAGGCGAGTTTTGATAGTTTGTGACACCACTTTCGTGGTTAACGCTAATCAACATTTATTTAGGCTATTTAAAGCATACTAAGAAGACGGTAGCCCAACTATTGCGAAAGTTGTAATCACTACATCATTTCCAGATTATAATAAGGGTTGGATGGCAGAATTGCCTTAGGCAATCACACCCTTTATACATGTAGGCTGGTATGCAGAGACGTTCTTTTTTATAACTATAGGGTGGTTCCGAGCTTGCTATAGGGAAAACTTCAACCTTGACAGTTATTTTTTACCTCTCATTTCTCGCATGGTTATTGATAGTACAAAACAAATAGAAGCGTTCAAAAATCTCGTCTTTCAAGAGACATCTGAATGCGCAAAGCGCACAGGCTCTTCAAAAATAAAGTCTCTGCTTAACAAAATCAGCTGAAGGGACAAATGACCCAGGCATCCCTACAGTGTGGACTCTGCATACCTTAGTACTTTTTTTTTAAACAATATTTCCATTTATCTTAAAACAATAAAAATAATCGAAAGGTATACCCTTCTTCAAAAATAATAACTGTGAAGAATACTTTCTTATTACTGTTACTATTATTATTAATAAAAATAAATTAAATTAAAAATGTAAGGAAAAAAATAATAGTGTATCACATGTCTGTTATGGGTCGCCCTGTTTATAACGAGTCTCTATCTTGTTCTCACCCTGTTATACAACAAGAAATACCTATGTACGTACATTAGTTATCTATATATTCTTTATATTTATAATTATAAGTTGGCTGTACATATTGGAGTTTGAAACATATGGGTGATGGTAAGAGGTTCCAAACCCCCGGACTTCAAGGTATTTTTCTTCTTTTTTATCTATCTACATAATTATATAAAAATGCTTGAGAAGAAACATCAAATATATATACATTTTCGGTACGCTATTGTCATTCCCAAAATATCCAATGCAATTTAAATAAATAGAGTTCTGTTTCTAAATAAACAGCTAATGAAGAGAAGAATCCTTACAGAAGAAAATGTCTTTAAACTAGTACAGGTAATATTTCCTTTAATACATAATGAAATGTTTCATTTTCATTTTCAATGACAGTTATGTAGCTAGACAGGTATGTACGAGTATTACAATATAGCGAAAGTGAAACCGAAGGATTTTTTATGTGAAGAAAAATTCAGATGGTCAAAAAATACGGTACCAACTTTGTCAGGCCAAAAGAAAATAACACAAATCCCTTATACTGATTAAAATAGAGAGGTTAGTTGATGGCATGGATATTCAGAACTATTACTTACTGATGAGAGCAAATAAGTTCGAAACAGCTGTCCAGGTATGTTTGATGTTCATGTACATCTAGTACAACTTATCACTTTACTGTTATACTGATTATATACTGATTGGCAATCCTCACCAGTAGTAGCCAACCAAGGTAAGGAAAAATACACGTACATAATTCAGCTGAAAATTTGCAGGGCAAGTGTTATTTACTCTTGGAAAAAATCCCTTCTAATTCAATAAAAAAAAGAAAATGAAAAAAGTTAATCATATTGATATAAAAAGAAACATGTGTTCGTATTCTAGAAGTCTAAGGTTCGAGTACCGAAAGCAGACAAAATAATATCGAGAAGAGAGTGAGTGCGTGAGGTGTTCAAACGAGGAAAATATAAGGGAGTAAATAAATGAGAGTAAAATAACACAAAAATATAGTGAGGTGTAATTCAGACGGAATTCAGTGACAAAAAAAAAAAAAAAAAAAAAAAAAAATCATCAAATTAAATAATGTCAGTCAGTATTGATGAATTTACATTTCTGGAACTCTAGTCTCAGTTTGATCCTTTCTAGAAAATACTTAGGGCGAAATTAATAGACAAATTCTACATCACAAGTCATTGCCAAGCGTCGGTTTTTTTCTATCTTACACAGTACGCAATCCTTGACTTAGCGCCACAGAGATATTACTAAAACGTCTATTAATTCCACTATCAGAATGTAATTTAAAGCTTGCTAAATACATACTTACAGCTGAAAGATTGATTGTATTTAAGCCTATCAATTCCATTTAAATTCTTCAGGATTTTGTAGTCCACATCTTCGACTGAGGGCCGGATTATTAAACAGGATTGAATTTAAGATAATCTAGATCTAGACTATCCGTCAAGCCGGACTATAGTGCGCTGTGATTGGTTGAAACTTTGACTTGAAAGAGCTCGGCTGAATTTAAATTTAGGGCGGAATCCCTACGAAAAAAAATCCCACAAGACAAGGACCATACTTTATAGGTGTGGGATGACTTTATTAGTGTGGGATGACGACAGCCAAAAGAAACTAGCGTAAGTCAGTTAAAAATATTATGACTTATGTAAACTGTCATAAAAAAAAAAATATTTAAAAAATAACAGACGTTTTAGTTATATCTCTGTGGGAGTCTAGATTTTGCGTATTGTTTTAAATTTGGGAAACTAATACTTAAGTCTTGTGAACTCGATTTTTTCTGTTTATTTTGCGCTAGTCTTGTGTGTTCTATTATTCTGCCATAAGGATGGCCGTC
This sequence comes from Bactericera cockerelli, assembly GCA_024516035.1. Taxonomy (NCBI): domain Eukaryota; kingdom Metazoa; phylum Arthropoda; class Insecta; order Hemiptera; family Triozidae; genus Bactericera; species Bactericera cockerelli. The sequence goes on from CM044962.1 coordinate 23,059,396, forward strand.
CTGGGCAGCCAGGAGCGCAAGCACAGCTAGACCATTAGTCCAAACTGGGCAGCCATGATTTTTTCAGCCATGTTTTTTTTTTCAAGTGTTTGGGCGCTTTGTGGACATGCTGGGGTAAAAGAAATGTGCATGAGGAAGGAAAATCAAGAGGATAGACGGAAAAATAAAAATTTAGACAAACAAAAACACGCGAATTTTTTTTCAATATCACGATTCTAATTCATATTCTATTCTTTCTACACATTTTATACACAAACAATTTAACAGCGAGATCTTAGAGACCACACGAACAGGATTGCGAAAGATAAAAAGACCAGGAATTGAGGAGGAAAAACAGGAAATGGCGAGCAGGTTGAATGAAAATGCAAACATTAATTTTCTCGTAATCAATGAAGCAAATGGTCTGAAGTTTGCTAACAGTCACAACACGTTCACCGAAAAAATATGAAAATTGTGTTGAAAAATATTTGACATGGTGTAACAATATTCGAGAACACAGGAAAAAGGGAAATACACAGATGTAGAGTAAAATACACGAGAAAAGCGAGAGGAGAGAAAAAGAAACACATATGTTTTGGTTTTTACATGAATTCAACAATAAAGCAAAAAACATTCTATGTATTTCATCTGTAGAAACTGTAGAAACGAGAAGGCAGAACTCACTCCTAGGACGTGGAAGTGGGCGGTAGCTGATGGTGATGATGAGATAGGATAGTACTTTGTGTGTGCTCCTCACCCGCCGCTGCTGCCTGCTTACACGATGACATTGTCGACTTCAGAACAGCATTCGACACAGTATTGGATGGGCTAGCACTGGATAACTTCACACCATTGCCCATATACAAGTTGTTTTTTAGTATCGTTGACATGAAGTGACACAACCGAATTCGACAGGGTGCCGTTGGAAGACAGCGAGGAGGAAATTGAGTTTGGACTACCGCAGGGCACTGTGTTTAGGCCCGCTGGTTCCGTTGGGAATACTGGCGCTATCGGGGGGTTGTGGATTGACTTGGTAACACTTGGAGCAGACGCGCACGGGTTCATAGAGCTGCTCGCAAGGGAGCGCCACCACGTTTTCCGAGCAGTCAGCGCAGAATATTTTTCCACAGCTTCTGCGAACAAGGGGGGAATCACAGAGTAAGAATCGAAATAGAAGTTGTACAATTGATAACTTCTTCTTGGATGTTCATGTCTACCTATCAATACTTATACAGTCATGGATACCTTTTCTTTAGAGTATGCTTTTATAGTATGCAGTAAAAAAATCATCTTGATCAATGATGAAATGTAGTAAAAATATAGGCTTTTAAATAAAGTCATAACAATAGTCAGTTAAAATCTTCGATGCTTTGGAAAAAGTTCACAAACTTCAGAAATAGCTAGAGTACATTATTAACGTAGTACCAATTTGAATCAATCCTTTTACGTAATACTAATAAATTCTTTAGTAGGAGGTAACCACCAGGCGAGGTTAATGCTCAAAGCATTTTCTATCACCTAACCCTCAGAGTCTTATTATTATGTGGTCACAAACTCTAATTAATGGGGAAAAAAAATCATGCATTGAGTGGAATTTGAACCAAAGGATCCCTAAGCTACTTGAACTACTAGATCAGCGCCTTAACACTTTGAGCCCTAGAGCTGGGCTCGGCGAGTGAGCACGAGGGACCACAAAATTTCAGAACTCAACACTCATACATTGCTCCCAAGGACCACTAGAACCTATTCCCTATGAGAAACACATAGAAACGAATACCATAGAGAGTACTCATGTCTTCAAAGTAAAGGAAGGTTGTGAATACCATATAGAGTACGCATGTCTACAGTCAAATTTTGGGTGAGGGTACTCATGTCCTTTGTGAAATGTCAGCTGAGAGTCATATATGGTATTCATGGGCTCAAAGTGTTAACCACTTAACTACCAATGCACGGGTGTTGTTGAATAGACAGCTGAACAACACCGGGGAGTGTTCAGTCTCACCTGCAGTGGTGCTTCCGTCGCCCCAGCCAGAACTGGGAGTCGCACATCATGCACCTGCTCACGGCGTGGTCCGGTATCCACAGCGTGGGCTGTGCCTCGCGCTCCTCCACCGCTTCCCACGAGATCTCCGTGCTGCACACCGAGCCCTGGGGAGACAAAGACAGATTTTTTTTTCTTTTTTTTAAGTTGAGTGTTTCACAGCCTTTTTTATTTCGTAGCCATGAAACAGGAGCTACTGTAGACGCTTGTGGTCTGTGTTGTAGCCTGCCTATTCCGTAGTATGCCTCCTCTCTGATGGGCGAGAAGTGACACAATACTTCCCAATAAGGTGCTGGGTCAACAGGAGCGCACCGGAAGGTATCCCTTACAAACAATTGTAACCAAATTAAGAATACAATTTTTTGTCGGCACGGGGGATCGAACCCGGGACCTTCCGCATGACAAGCGAGTGCTTAACCACTGAGCAAATCGCGCGCTGATTTAGTATCGTCATCATAGGGTGGCGTCATCGTGAACGATGGTAGCCAGACAGTGGAGGAATGATTCAGCACTACCAGTCTTTCAAAGGAGGCTTATAATTGATAAGGGCCCCCCGAACCAAGCCAATGCTGGTCTACTCTTGTTTTCCATCATACTTACCTCTAATAGTTATTTTACTTACATTGTATTTATACTCAAATAAATAAAGAGTGCTTTGTTAAACTGTTGGCATAATGGGACTACCTATCTTGCGCTGACAGTCTAATAATAAAGCACTACTTATACTAGTCCTTTTCCAGTTATACATTTATTTATTCTGTACATATTTTCAAATGATTTGTATTCGATTACTTTCGATATAAATAATAATATCGCCTCATTTATACTGCCCGATTAAGACTATTAAAGTACCATTATTCCAGCAGTAAGCCCAAGACATATTATTATGTGGTTAAAAATCCAAATGGGAGGATAACTTGTCATAGGGTGGCGTAGGGAGGATCATAGGGTGGCGTCATCGTGAACGATGGTAGCCAGACAGTGGAGGAATGATTCAGCACTACCAGTCTTTGAAAGGAGGCTTATAATTGATAAGGGCCCCCACCCCCAGAACCAGACATAAATAAGAGGTTTATTTCTTTAAATAATGATTATAGAGTTAACCAAGGGTTGGGTGGAAGAGATTGCCACAGGCAATAACCCCGCCCTTTAGGTAGGACATTATTGTTATTTTCCTTTTTTTTTACTTATTTATTTTGTCATTTGTTTGTTTTTTTTTTCTTTTCTTTTTTTTTTCTTAATTTTATACTGTTACCTGTACTCTGTCCTCCTAATAAAGCTTATCATCATCATAGGGTGGCGTCATCGTGAACGATGGTAGCCAGACAGTGGAGGATTGACTCAGCACTTCTACCACTGTCTTTACAAGGAGGCTAATAATTGACAAGGGCTCCCAGAACCAAGCCAATGCTGGTCTACTTCCTGTTTATAGTCCCCCACCCAGTCAGCCTAATAAAGCTTAAAAAAAAAAAAAAAAAAAAACCAAGACTCACCTCATCCTCAGGCCTGTCTCCAAAGAGGCCCGTGTCCCGTCCTGAGCCTCCTCCATGTGCCCCATGCCCCGCCCCCTGCACTCCTCCTCCTGTCCCGCCAGCAGCCCCGCCCCCTCCCAGCCCGAGGCTAGAGTCCGAGTGCGCCTGCTCCAGCAGCTTCATGCGCAGCGAGTACACCTCGCGCTCGAGCTCCATCTCGCGGGCTAGGAACTCGCTGACGAGGCTCTCGATGCGGAGCTCACCTGATGATAGAATAGAATAATTTATAGAATAGAATAGAATAGAGTAGAGTGCGCCTGCTCCAGCAGCTTCATGCGCAGCGAGTACACCTCGCGCTCGAGCTCCATCTCGCGGGCTCGGAACTCGCTGACGAGGCTCTCGATGCGGGAGCTCACCTGTTGGGGAGGCCACAGTTAATCGATCATTAGTTAATGGGTCATTAGTAGTTATTACTAGAATAGAATAGGATAGGATATACCATGTTTATACTGCCGAGGTAAGACTGAAAAGTCTCTTTACTCCAGCAGTCAAACATTTTAGTGGGTAGCGCAGAATCATAGGACTTTACCACTTTAATTGACAATATCTTGTATTATTTTTTTGCCTAAGATTCTGTCACTGGTCGCTGCTTCACATTAAAGCAGCTACTTATTTTTCCTCAGAGAGCATGTGTGCAATGCCTAGCGCGCTAACTCGCTCTGCCACAGTGACGGTTATTAGTAGTTATTACTCTAGTGGTTCTGTGAACTTTTTCCTGAGTTCTGACCGATATAAAAATATAAGCATATATATTATTAAAAAAAAACCATTATTCAGGACATCATCGTTTGGATGACAACCCAAAACGCTTGCAGCATTGCCTCGTTGAACTGCAAGGCTTATGTGTTGCAGCAAATAATTTCCCGATCTTGGGTGAACTGTAAACCTCACACAGATTCAACTATCAAACTGTAAATGATTAATCAAGTATGAGGAGGTAGAAGAGACCTTTCATTCTATACCCCACTCGATAGGTTTTAATTAAAAATATCAAACCGCCTTAATTGTGGCTCCAATCAACTATCATAACTATTCCAATATTGATCTCTTTAAGTCATCGCCGCACGCTGGTCATTACCCACAACTTTTTTGTTTCTCTCTAAGAGAAACTGGATATAGGATATAGGAGAAAAAAATTCCGGCCCCTTAAGTTCTCTTATAGTCAGATTCCACTGTATCTGCATCTGATTTCATAGCTTTCATAATAATAAAAACACAATTTAGTGGAAGATAACTACCAGGCGAGGTATATGCTCATAACATTTTCTACCCAATAACCCACAGAGTTTTATTATTGTTGTCAGAATCTTAAATTAATGTTGAAAATTCTCTGTGTGCGATTCCAACCAACGGATCCCTACGCTACCTGGATTAGCAGACTAGTGCGTTAACCACTTGACTACCAGTGCACATTATTATTATAGAAAGCTTTATTAGGTAGAACAAAAGATATATACAGTAGAATACAATGAAATATTAAGAAAAATAAAAAGATTAAGCAAATATACAAGAGAAAAAAAAAAGGGAATGAAGTTAACACATCTAGCGCCATGTGAACACCGGTGCACACGAATTGAGTACTGTCAGGGGCCGCGTGATCACATATCCACACGCTACCCAGAGTGCTTTATGCTGATGTGTGGCATAGTAAGTAACAAAACTAACCCAAGTAAGCCTAACTACAAAATTATCAACAAAAAAAAAATTGGCCCTAGTAGAGAATTTCAGTTTAAGGCCTTGGCGCTAGATGTGTTAATGTCCTACCTAAAGGGCGGAGTTATTGCCTGTGGCAATCTCTTCCACCCAACACTTGTCTTATGTCATACCTCATCGCGTAGAATCGTGAGCCCATCCACGGGATCAAACTGGGAGACTCTCCTCCTGGCCGCCACTGTGACAGCGGCGGGAAGCTGGGGGGAGGGGCGGGGGGGCAGGGGGTCGGGGGTGAGGGCGGGGGGCTCCGGGGTGTTCCTGGGGGGGGGGCGATATTATTAATAACAATATGGAAGAGAGATGTTACGATGGATGTGTGGAATAACAAGGAGAGATAGGGTGAGAAATGAGCGCACTAGGGGTACAGTGAAAGTAGGACCTCTGGCAAAGAAAATACAAGAGAGTGGGCTGAGATGGTTCGGACATATAGAGCGAAGAGACGTAAACTATATGAGTAAGAGAATACAGGAACTTCAAATAGGCGGTAAAAGAAAGAGAGGAAGACCAAAGATGAGATGGAGAGATAAAGTTGAAGAAGACCTAAGAGAGAAAAACTGGAGAAAAGAGGACGCACTAAATAGAAAGATATGGAAGGAAATGATTCATGGAACAAATGCCGACCCCAAGTAGGTTTGGGAAAAGGCAAAGTGAAAGAAGAAGAAGAAGGAAGAGAGATAGTTATCATATTTGTGTTAATCACTTTCGTGATATCACAACTACTCAAACTCGCGTTACTAAAAATCTACGCTGAAACCGGGACTCGAACCACCGACCTCCAGGTTAGAAGTCCAACGCCGCCTTTTTTTCCGTTATTATTATTATTATTATTACATACAACGCAAGATAATTTATTTTTTATCCGTATTATTATTATTATATTATACGCTTTATTAGCTAAGGACAAAGTACAATATTGACAGAACAATACAATGAAATTATCGAATAAAGAAATGAGAAAAAAAAAGAGAATAAAGCTAATGTCCTACCTAAAAGGCCGGGTTATTGCCTGTGGCAATCTCTTCCACCCAACCCTTGTATTGTTCGCTATATCAGTAGCTGATCTCTGTATGTATGAAATCTTTGAATAATACAAGTCCGAAGACACCCGAACTTACTCGAACGTGGGGAACACGAACGTGTGACTGTTGCACGAGGATCCGTAGCTGGAGGCGCCCGCTATGAGCGTCTCCGCCGAGGCCTCCATGCCCGTCGTACTCCTCGAGTTCCGGATAGCTATGCCCTGGGAGCGGTGCGGCGTGTTGGAGGACTGACTGGGCGGCGGCCCGCCGGTGCCGGTGCCCGTGCTACTGGTGGTGGAGCCGCCCGGGCTCTGGAGCCCCGAGTCAGTGGCGTCCAGATCCGACAGGGAGTCTACGCCGCCGCCACCGCCGCTAGAGTGACCATTGACTGAAACAGATGACGCGACGAGGACATTAGACCAGATCGTCACTTTAATAATAATATCGCCTTATTTTTACTGCCCGATAAGGACTATTAAAGTCCCATTATTCCACCAGTCAGCCCAAGACATATTATTATGTGGTAACAATCCCAAATGGGAGGATAACTTGTCATGTCCCGGCTGGGTTTCGAACCCACGACCTCTGGAACCTGTGGATTCACAGAGTGCCGCCTTTACTGAGCTACCGGGACAGACATTAGACCAGATCATCAATTTAATAGTGAGTTCAAGCGCAAAATAGCGTCACATTATTATTATTATTGAACAATAACCGACCTCAGTAGCTTAATCGATCAGGCGGCGGACTTGTAACCCGGAGGTCGGTGGTTCAAGTCCCGGTTTCAGCGTAGATTTAGTAAAGCGAGTGTTTCAGTAGTTGTAATATCACGAAAGTGATCAACACAATTTTACTTTAAAAAAAAAAAAAAAAATACTGAACAAAATTTTTTTTTTAATTCAAATGATATAATAATATATTTCATTAAAAATGTCTTCTTTCATCAGTGTGCTCATTACGGATGCCACATTTCCTCTTTGTAACAATATTATTATTGTTCGATCAAGTTTTATTATAAATGACATACAAACATAGAAATTGGAATTAATAAAACAAAACTTGATCAAGGGCGTTGCTAATGCCAACGGCATTCTCTTCCTTAAATTTAACGTTACGCTAGTAAGTTGAATACTTTACATAGACCAATTCGACCATTTATAGACCAATTCGGGATCACAAGGTTAAGTCAGGAATTGTATTTTCCAAAAAAAAAAAAAAAAAAAAAAAAAACATACACAAACTCACGTCCTCAGACGTATAGCAGAAATATTTTTCTCCTAAGTGGTGAATAGAATAGAATAGAATGATATTTTTATTGCTTATTTCAAATACATTACAGTACATTTGAACAACCTGTCACTTAAATCTAATATGACAAAAAAAAAAAAATATACAATTAATACCTATGTAAATAAAATAGTAATAAATATCAAACTATATTGATTTTAAGGAAGTCCTCACTACAGTAGAATGTGTTTTCAATGCATATATCTTCTAGTTTGGATTTTAATATTTTCTTTTCAACTGACTCACCTAACTGTTTACACAAGGAGGAGTTGGAGGCGGAGGAAGAGGAGGAGCTATGCGCGGAGGAACACAGTGACGTCATCGCGCCGTTGCAGTAGGGCGGGGACACGGAGGCTTTGGCCCCGCCTCCTGGCCCGCCCTGGCTTGCGGTGAGAGGTGCCGTCGAGTCCATGGAGCCGGGGTATCCGTTGGGGACTTCTGGAAAGAGTAACAATAAATCTCATTTGTTTGCCTCAGTTAATAATAAAAAACCCGAGTAACTTAATCGATTACTGAGTAACTTAATCGATAAGCTCGTAACTTTTAACCCGGAGGTCGGTGGTTTAAGTCCCAGGTTCAGTAGATAATTAATTGGTAAGGCAAGTATGAGTTTGGCAAATTACCTATTGGTAAGGCATGTTACCAGCGAATAAAGGTTTAAACCCCTGTTCTGATATGACCATGTAGTGGAAAACCACGTTAAATCCGAGAAAAAAAATGAACAAATGAATGGACTGAATGTATGTCGCTCACCATTTTTGTGTTCGTCACGGATCCCTCACAGCTCTCAACAGAAGAAAAAGACAGTCTATCATTCCTGTGAAACAAAGAGAAGAGAAAAATAAGATGAGTAGCTGGAAAAGTGCGCATTACTGTCAGTCAAAAATACATGTCATCCAACAGGTTTGTAGCCGATCTCCGTGGCTCAGTAGTGGTAAAGAGTATTGGTCGCTGACCCGAAGGTTGCGGGTTCAAATCCCGGCCGGAGCGAAAAATTTTAACCGAGTTTTTCCGTTTCGGAAATGGCATGGATGTAAAGGTAAAATGCACTGAAGTAATGTGAGAGCGGTTTCGGGGCATAACTAACTTCAAAAAAAGAAGAAAAAAAAATTGGTAATTACCTATAAGGTGTAATAAAAAAAAATTGGGGTTCGGTGGAAGAAAAAGCCACAGGCTTTAACCTCGCCTTTTGGTTCACTACATATTCTATTGTGTTTTTTTTCCATGTTATATTTTGCTGAATGTATCATGTAGTTGACCAATAAACTGTTAAATAATAATATAATATGAGTGAGTCAATACTTATAGAGCTTTCCCTTCTACGAGGGTGGCTGAATACCTACAGCTGGATACAGACGATTTTCGGGACTCCGCTTTGAAGTGGAACCAGGGTTGATAGCATAGGGTCTAGGGTTCAGTTTAACACGTTCAACGCCGAGCCATATGTTACATATCGCACACCTAGTGCAAAAGGTATGTAACTCAAAAAAATCGATTGGGAAAGAAAATTCTCAAAAATTCTGAAAATAATAATAATAATAAACGATTTTAATCGCTTACTGAAAAATCGTCTTTTTTGAGTTACATACCTTTTTCACTAGGTGTGCGATATGTTAGCACTGGGCCGGGGACGAAATCACTATGATTGCTGAGTGGGCCTGAGACCCACCAGTGGGTTTCACCATTAAGTTTTTAACAGACCTGAGTCCCACATGTGGGACTCAACAAGACTCATTTGAAATGAGCCCGAATCACATAATATATCTGTGTTTCAGTTACAATGTATTTTTTATGGAGTCTGAAACCCATATACAGGGTGGTCCAGAAAGTTTGCACCAAAATGATAGGGGTAATAAAAGAGACCATTTCTAACAAAAATATTCCCGAACATTTTCCTTTATTTTTTGTCGTTTTCAAAATGGCGGCCAAAACGTGTGTTTTTCAAATATGTGCGTTCAGAACGTTGACAGCCTAAATGAGCATGATCATTAAAACATTGAACGGGTTAATTTAACTTATTTTAATTAAAATTTTATTTTCAATTCTTAAATGCAATCCGTTTTTTTCTAGGTGGTACAGAAAAAAATAAAAAAAATCAAAAGCCAACCAAAGTCGGAATATTTGAAAAACACACGTTTTGCCGCCATTTTGAAAACGACAAAAAATAAAGGAAAATGTCCGGGAATATTTTTGTTAGAAATGGTCTCTTTTATTACCCCTATCATTTTGGTGCAAACTTTCTGGACCACCCTGTATATGGGTTTCAGGCCAGTTCAACAAATTTACTGAAACCCACATAGGGGACTCAGGCGTCCAACGTGTTAAGACGGCGTGTGTCACAGTTTGGTGTCATTGGTCTTTGGCATTCCTAAAAACTTACCCGTTCAGGGTCGTGAACCCATTCTCGTCGGCTCCACCAGGGCCGGGCGAGGTCTCACTCGTGTCGTAGGAGTTGGATGAGCTGGTGGCCAGATAGAGATCCTTCCATAGGGTCAGATCTGAGACATTGCTGGCGGGCCACAGGACCTGGGAGTAAAAGTTTAAATTATCACATCACTATAAAATATATAAGACCTGTTACCGACCTCAGTAGCTTGATCGATAAGGCAGCGGACTTGTAACCTGGAGGTCGGTGGTTCAAGTCCCGGTTTCATCGTAGATTTAGTAAAAGCGAGTTTGAGTAGTTGTGATATCACGAAAGTGAGTAACACAAATATGATAACAATATAAGACCTGTTTGACTGCTGGAGTGTGGTTCAAATCCCGGTTTGAGCATAGATTTAGTACAGCGAGTTTGAATAGATGTGATATCACGAAAGTGAGAAACACAAATATGATAACTATATAAGACCTGTTTGACTGCTGGAGTAAAGGGACTTACTTTTCAGTCTTAATCGGCAGTAGAAACAAGGTATATTCTATTCTATTCTATTCGTGTAAATCATTTTTGTGATATCACAACTACTGAAACTTGCTTTACTAAATCCACGCTGAAACCGGGACTTGAACCACCGATCTCCAGGTTACAAGTCCGCCGCCTTATCGATCAAGCTATTGATGTCGGTCTTATCACATCACTATAAAATATATAAGACCTGTTTGACTGCTGGAGTAAAGGGACTTACTTTTCAGTCTTACCTCGGCAGTATAAACAAGGTATATTCTATTCTTTTCTATTTGTGTTTATCGTTTTTATGATATCACAACTACTGAAACTAGCTTTACTAAATCCACGCTGAAACCGGGACTTGAACCACCGATCTCCAGGTTACAAGTCCGCCGCCTTATCGATCAAGCTACTGAGGTCGGTATATCACATCACTATTAAATATATAAGACCTGTTTGACTGCTGGAGTAAAGGGACTTTTCAGTCTTACCTCGGCAGTATAAACAAGGTATTCTATTCTATTCTTTTCTATTTGGGTTTATGGTTTTTATGATATCTTAACTACTGAAACTCGCTTTACTAAATCCACGCTGAAACCGCTGGGACTTGAACCACCGACCTTCAGGTTACAAGTCCGCCGCCTTATCGATCGAGCTACTGAGAACCTGGGGTATTTTTTTATATAATAACTTATCATATTTGTGTTAATCATTTTTGTGATATCACAACTACTGAAACTAGGTTTACTAAATCCACGCCGAAACCGCTGGGACTTGAACCACCGATCTTCAGGTTACAAGTCCGCCGCCTTATTGATCAAGCTATTGAGAACCTAGGGTATTTTTTTTTATAGATATAAAAAAGATGAATATTTCACCACAGCCTTTCACGGATGAATGTTTCTATATCCAGGTTCGATTTTGAAATTTAAAAGACATCACGACTGTGACTAACAGTAATAATATATGATAACTTTACAAAAGATGGTATTTAAGTTCAATCGAACACCTCAAATAAACTTTCTTAAAAACAAGATAATATATCCACCATATATTTTAGCAGGAGGGATACTTTGTCAAGTAAATTCATAGTTGAGAAAAAGTCTTCCATTAATGAGGAAGACTTTTGGGGGCCATATAAAGGACCTTTCTAGGTCAAGACACAAAAGGCTTAACCCAGAAAGGGTTTTACTGTCGAGGAGTTATAAGGAAGATTAGTAGCAATAACCCCACTTTTTAGGTAGGACATATTAGTGTTTGTGTACATTGATCGATTTTCCCCCCTTTTTTATTGTTTATTTTGTTTCTATTTTTGTCATTGACCATCATTATGACAACATTGATCTATTTCCCCCCCCCCCCCCCCTTTTATTGTTTATTGACATTTTCATGTCTTTGCTCTGGCACATAACCAAAATTATGTAACGAAATTATGTGACGAAATTATGTAACGAAATTATGTAACGAAATATTAAATTGACATTTTCATGTCTTTGCTCTGGCACATAACCAAAATTATGTAACGAAATTATGTGACGAAATTATGTAACGAAATTATGTAACGAAATATTAAATTGACATTTTCATGTCTTTGCTCTGGCACATAACCAAAATTATGTAACGAAATTATGTGACGAAATTATGTAACGAAATTATGTAACGAAATATTAAATTATAAAAATGAAAATGTCCCAATGGTTGCAGACTCGTATGCAAGCGTTTTTTTTTTTTGTTTCTATTTTTGTCATTGACCATCATTATGACAACATTGATCTATTCCCCCCCCCCTTTTATTGTTTATTTTGTTTCTATTTTTGTCATTGACCATCATTATGACAACATTGATCTATTTCCCCCCCCCCCTTTTATTGTTTACTAGCGGGTTACACCCGCCGCTTCGCCAGCCCATCAAACACACACAACGCACACACACACCCACCCACACACCCCTATACATGCACACCATATAATTACAGGGACCGGAATTTCACGCAGCTACAGAGACCCGATTTTTTTTAAGAGTTTGGTATTTCTTTTTACATAAATGAAGACATTGAATGTTTTCATTTAAAAAAATATATTTTTCTAATTTTTTTTTCAATTATTTTCCAACGAAATTAAGCATTTTCTAAAAATGTACTTTAAAAAATGTACTAACAGCGGACAGTATGGAATCAGTGTCTTTTTAGTACAAAGAGTGAAAAGGTCATTGCATGTTGCATACTCGTAGAGATGCCATGTTATTATATGGGTAGGTATTCATGTTTAGAAAGAATCATTAAGCCGTGTTTATTTTCTATAACTAGACTAGAACATCAACTGTATGGTAATCCCATCCTGATATAGGATGGGATTTTTACCCTCCATTTGCAGGAAACTCGCAAACCTGATACTCAAAATAACCTAAACCAGCGTGAGTGAGGCCGGGAATAGCCAGCATCACGAGAATTCGAATTTGAATGGTCACCAATCCAACTCCTTATCTCGCTGGATGTTGCTTAACATCGGTTACAGAACGAGAACCGGTGCTACTAGGGTGTACCTTTGATCTTGCGAGATACTTATTTCGACTCAAGAATCAATCATGTAGCGCTCGCTAGGCTGATTTCTTTCCACCTCTGAAAGGCACCGCCAGGCGGGCCCGCTCAGGGGTGGCGATCAAAGTTGGCCGAAAAATGTGTTCGAAATTTAAAATTGATTTTCGATTCGTATTCTACGAAAAATTTAAAAGACTCCTCCAACTGTAGCGTGCGCCGTGCTATACTAAATGCTGTACTATTTTTCATGTTTGTTTAAAAATGTATAGAACTTCTCACTTTTACATCTTTCCACACTGTAATGAGTACCCAAACCCAACTCACTAGATGGGTGGATAGGTAAAATCGTTTTTCAATAGGTGCAGCTTTATGCAAACTTTATGGTCTAAAATTAAAAATTAAAGGAAAAAAAAAAAAATTAAAATTAATTAAGCTGATAACTTTCTAAACATTGCGCGACATAGTCTTTTCATTCCAACTCACAACCCTCTACACAAGTATTGGTTTTTCATATATCTTCGTTTAGCGGGTGTTCCGCCCGAAAGCGGCGCCAGGCAGTTTCGGCCTTACGGTAGGTGTTACAAAACTTTACCGGGAATCAAAAGTGTTTGTCTCGGCAGGCTTACACTTTTTTTACCTTTGAACGGCACCCCCGCCCTCCCGGGGGTGCCGTTGCCGAAAATTATGTTCGAATTTTAACATTAACATTTGATTCGTATTCTACAAATAATTTAAAGTAATTTGCCGACTATTGGTTTATTTCTATCTTGCTCCGTTCGGCGCGTATACCGCCTGAAAGCGGCGCCAGGTAGATGGGGTCTTTTGTTAGGAGATACAAAAAAAATAATCCTGGAATCAAAAGTGTTCGTCTCGGCGGGCTGACACTTTTCCACCTTTGAACGGCACCCCTGGGTTGCATACGGCTTTAGGTTTAAGTATGGTCTGTTGAATACATAAGATAATAAAGAATATCCAAAAGCATAATTAAATTAAATACAATATGCTGCCACAGTAGGAATAAAACCTACAACCCGTTGGTTTGGGGTTGAAAAGTTTGCTAGCTTTCAACAAGCATTAAATAGTCTGGTACCTACAACTTGATATTGACGAATTTCAAAACATCGCTGAGTATTTTAATAACATGGTAGGATTATTATTCTATGTCGTACCGGGGGGTTACCCTATTGTCCACGGTCTAGGGCTTCGTTGTGTTCGCGCACTTGGGTCTAGGATATAGGGTGTTCCGTTGTGATACCCTACTTAGGCGGAATGAAAGTTGTCAATCCCGATCGTACTCACCCAGCCCTAGCAGAGTCGGGAATTCGCTATAGTCAATCAACAATATTAACATACTGAAACACATTAATTATGGCCTGGGTAAAACCACTGCTAAATGTGAAAATTATTATTCTTACTTATTATTATTACTGATATTTCTGATTATCCCAGATGAGTTTATTGTACACTATCTACTGAACCCAGTCCCATTATTAAAGTGCGAGAAATCATAAGACATGATCTTAGCATCGTAATCGTGCATGAGAAATGTTGCACATTACCAAAAAAAAAAATACTTTTTCCACAACCCCGAATTTCCAGAAAGAGAAAAATAATAATTTCACCTAATGTAGGTCTACAGAGTATGTGACCCACTTGGGGAACCGAAAATAAATTTAATAAAACTAGAACAAAACAGAAAGGACTCTAGTCCATTGAACCAAAACCGGAATTTTCAACACATCATAATCTTGTAGACCTTTGTTAGCAATAGGTAATGTAGAGAGAACACAGATACCCTTGAAGTTAATACTCAAACTGGTAATTTAAACGCGGTGTTTACAATGACCTTATATATTATAATTACTGCATTATAATAGACAGTAGTTAATAATGTCCATTACGAACTTTTGACTTATCCACAAGTGAATAATTGTCAATCGTCCGCTATTCTTCAAGTGGTTAACGCGCTGGTCTAGTAATCCAGGTTGCTTAGGGATCCGTTGGTTCGAATCCCACCCAGTGCATGTATTTTTCCTCATTAATTTGAGTTTGTGACCACATAATAATAAGACTCTGAGGATTAGGTGGTAGAAAATGCTGTGAGCATTAACCTCGCCTGGTGGTTACCTTCCACTAAAGAGTATTATTATCAAGATAGGGATACCCAGCATAATAGAGTCGGGAATAGCCAGCAGAATGTCCATTCTCACAATAAGGAAATTGGTGGTTTCGATATCAACCATGATCTTTTGACGTTCCGGTGACTATTCCCGACCCTACTCAAGCTGGGTGAAGAGAATTTGAGTTGATAGGTTCTATGTGAAACAAATGTTTAGTAAAATACGCGTCGTGATATGATTGTGTAGTTTAAAGTAATGTTGAAACACTTGAAGCCAAGTAATCATCAACAACTAATACATATCTAATAAAATACACTGCCAATTATGGACACATTAGTTCCTCGTGATTGATGGTTCACATTGTATACACGTGGCAATTTTGAAATTTTGTACTTTTGTTTATATTCCTATTTTCATAAAAAATACCGGGACACCTAAAATGTTAACGTTTGATGCCTTGGTGTTTCAAACACCCGCAACATCTTGATACCCGAGGTACGGTCTTCTATGTATTTCCCCTTCGTACTTTACACACGTGGCTTGGCCTTAATTCTGTTTTTAATAGTCCTGCTGTACTGCTGGGTACGGCCATTCTGCTTTGTGCGTTTTAATTTCCTTATATTATAAAAGAAACTAGCGGGCTGTCGCCCGCTTTGCGAGCCGAGGCATGGCCGTGAAAGCAAAAAATCCTTTTTCGCCAATGACAGGTGTTGTAGTGGGAGTTTCGAAAAATCCCGTCTTATTGCACATCTAGACTATAAGACAAAGCTACTTACCAAATTTCAGCTTCCTAGGACTTACGGTTTGGGCTGTAGAGCGATGATCAGTCAGTGGTCAGTGGTCAGTGAGTGTCTTTGACATTTATATATTAAGATATAGAATAACCGAAAAATTTCGATAGCCAGTTTTCAGTGTCAAAAAACGTTTTATGTTCCTGTTGGCCTGTTTGTAAATAAATTTTATCTTGCCTACGGTACACTGTAAAAGCAAGATACTTGAAACATGGCATGTCGACCTTTTTTTTTCCTATTATTAGGCACTTTAACCATTTATTGTATGGTCGTTCGTGCCGATCCTCTCAAGGTCTACATGAGATGAAGGAGGTTGATACTTCTTAGAAAAGTCATCAGTGAGTCCACTTCGCTGGTAGGGTTCAGTAGAGATGGTTTTGGGTCATATGATTGGTGGTTTGCATTGTAAGTGTGACATTCGTTTACGATGTGACGAACAGACATGGATCACCACAGGTACACAGGAGGAGGGGTCTTGGTAAAGATGAAAGAGTGAGGCAGTCTTGTGTGACCAATTTTTATGTTATAGGAGGAGGAGAACGTTACCGGACTACCAGAGTTAAATGCAGTGTTTATTATATTATACTATGAAGATATTATGTACATAAATATTAGAGCCTGTCCCGAGATAGCCAGAAAAGCATAAATATATAATGTTAAATGATAATAAAGTTATTAATAGGATACTTAATAATAATTCCGAGCCAGCGTTGATGACGCGTTGAATGCAACGGTTCTCATAGGATCACCAAAGTTAAGCAACGTCCAGCGAGGTGAAGACTTCGTGATGCTGGTGGCATTTCGGCCCCATCCAGGCTGGTTGAGGTTCATGTGGGTAGCAGGTTTGAGAATTTCCTGCGAATAGAGGGTAACACCCCGTCGTGATGAGACCATGTAGTTTTTTTTTTGGCATTGAGCAAAAACAATGATTTCAATGATATAATATACCTAATACAAGAAAATAAAAATAATTAAGTGTAAAAAGTAACAAAAGTTGGGTTAAGAAAAAATGAAATAATAGTGATAATAACAAACAAAACATAATAAGGTAAAATAAGATTTCAATCGCTTCGTAAAGATAAATTTTAATAATAATAGGGAATATCTCAGAGTTGAATTTGTTCAGACAAGCTGGGTAATCTAGTGCGAGTAGTCTCTAGAATCTCTAGATGCCTCAGTGTCTAGCTGTCTACTGCCGGTATCATCCCCGGATCAGACTACTCGTCTACAGTTGTAGGTACGAGTAGGACTGTTACCCGGGCCAGACTACTTGACTAAAATCAGTCCGAGTGATTTTATTTCATTTTATTTAGATATAGGTAGATAGCGGGCTGTCGGCCGCTTTGCGAGCCGAGGCATGGCCGTAAAGCAAAAAATACTTTTTCGCCAATGGCAGGTGTTGTAGTGGGAATTTCGAAAAATCCCGTCTTATTGCACATCTAGACTATAAGACAAAGCTACCTACCAAATTTCAGCTTCCTCGTACTTACCAGTTCGGAGAAACAGTGATGAATCAGTGCGTGAGTGAGTGAAACTCTCTTTTATAAGTATAGATAGGATTTAGTCTATAAGTATTAGGTACCAAATGAACAGTTGCAAGACTTGTTTCAAAATACATAGCGCAATTCCGCAGGTTCATGGCGGTTATTTTAACCATTTGGAAAGAGCATTTTAAAATAATGTACCTAATTAAAACAAAGGTAGTATAATATTATATTATTTTTAGGGTGTAATTCTCGACTGTAGTAGGAAAGAATACAATGGTCTATTGCAAGTAGGGGTCTGAATTTTTTAGTTGTGACATTGTAGTTGAAAGCGACGTTAAACGCAAAATAATAAAATAAATCCAACGGGGTACAAGCGTGCAATACAAGGATTATTGTGTATAATATCAGAACGGTTGCAGTACTTTAATAGGATATTTTAAACTTGTATTTGGAGACTGGCATCTCCACGGCCCTAGTCCACCTGAGCTGATGGTGTAAAAGTATACTTAAAGCATTAAGTCTGTATTTTAAAGTTTTGCACTCATGAAAAAAATCCAAGAAAAAATAGATGAGGAATATCCAAGCATGGGGTGGGATTTGATCCACGAATCACGGATCCCCATGCATGCGCTGGATTATTTACATTACAGATCCAGTGCCGCGCCGTAACCACATCAACTACTAATGCTGGTATTTAAAATGTACCTTATGAATACCTCATTTGTACATAAATGTACTACAGTAAACTTTGCCTATAACGACGGTCAAAGGACCTGGAACTTTTCGTCGTTATAGGCGAATGTCGTTATAACCAAATGTACTTATGTAGTTGCATATTCATTATTCACTTTATGTCGGGGTAAAATTGTCAATACAAAGGTACATTAAATTTGAACAAAGTAATGGTTATACGTTTGTTTTTTGGATAAACACTGTTAGGAATAAACTTATATTACAGCATTAACATAATTAACAAATGAGAAGTTGTATTCATAGATGTGGTAATGTGGTACATATTTTTTTTTTCTTTTTTAAAGATAAGTGTTTCAACTGTTTCACAGCCATTTTTATTTCGTAGCTATGAAACAGGAGCTAGTGATCTGTGTTGTAGCCCGATCCGTAGTATGCCTCCCATCTGATGGCGAGAAGTGACACAATACTTCCCAGTTAGGTGCAGGGTCAACACGAGCGCACCGGAAGGAATCCCTTACAAACAACTGTAACCAAACTTTGAATAGATTTTTATTTGTCGGCGCGGGGGTTCCAACCCGGGACCTTCAGAATGGCAAGCGAGTGCTTAACTACTGAGCTCTTCGTGCGCTCCATATATAAATACATTTTTTGAAAAATTCTGTAATTTTAGATTGTCTCGCCTTCATAAGATAATTATTGCAAGACTTAATCCAATTACCGATACATATTATATTCTCATTATTTAAATTCTATGCAGTTCAGAAGTCTAAACATAAGTGGCATTGATTCTATGTTCAGCGACACGTGTCGTGTTCAGAGTTTCGGCAAAAATTAACAGGATAGACAATTCTTTCTACTCTTCATGTCGCCGTCGTTATAGCCGAAGTATTTTTTCATTTTTTTGCACTGAAGTTTAGGTCGCTATAAGTAAAGGCGTCGTTAAAGACAAGGTCGTTACAACCGGTGGAAAATCAATTGAACAAGATAGGGGAAACCAAGGGACTACGATATTTGGTAGCTATAACCGCTCGGTCGTTATACCGGAGGTCGTTATAGGCGAAATTTACTAAATACACATGTAATCACGAGCTACAATGTAATCCGTCACAATGTAGCGTGATACTTCAGTCTTTTATGTTCACACCAGAAGATAGGAGAATCTGTAGCCACCTTAGTCGAGTGTGGACCGCGCTAGGCTTGCTCATACGGTGACCTGGGTTTGATTCCCAGCGTAGTCGGAATTTTTCGACTGTCTCATGAATGTTACGGATATTCACTCATACCTCGTGAGGAAAAATGAGTTGCTACTTTAATGTGAGCAACAAACAGTGGCGGAAAGGGAAAAAACACTACGGGCAGAAGAAGGCCGCAACTGCCTGGCGCCGCTTTCGGGCGAAATACGAATATCCGTCGAACAGAGCAAGATAGAATAAAGCTACTAGTCGGAGTAGCTTATATTTTACTTCTGATAAATTTCTAATATTAGAAATGGGAAGTATTGTGTTCGTTTTAAAAAAAAAATAATAATTTTTTTTGCTCTGATTTGATTTTTTTTTTTTTTTTTTTTTTGTATTTCTGGACGTTTCATAACCTCCTGAGCAACTTTATATTTGTGTCTGTCTGTCGGTCTGTCTATCAGTCGGTCTGTTATCTGTTAAATACATTCCTTGTAACGCGCAAATCTCAGAAACTACTGAACGGATTTTGATGAAATTTTATACACACAAAGGAAATTTAATATTGGAAATTTAATATACTATTGAAATTTTGTATGTATTTGCGTATTACCGTTTTACATAATGCATTAATAATTATTTTTTAATAAATTTTGATTGAGCTCTGATTATTAAGAAAAGCCGCCCCTGGGTGTCCCCGCCCGCATTTGGGTACGGTTCAAAGGTGGAAAAGTATCTGCCCGCCGAGATGAACACTTTTGACTCCTATCATAAAACTAACTTGTTCCTAATCCTAATAGATACTCAATATTATGTATTCCTATGTTTTGTATTTCTGTATCCATGAGACCTGTAATATCTATTGATGACTCACACTCGAGAGTTTTATCAGTGAATGGGTGTTTTTCTCGTTTTCATCAAGAGAATCTATGAACGATGCCAAAACAATGGCTTTTTAAGACCCACAATAAAAACCGGTGATAGAGCAGTATCTTTTGAATTACTTCTTGTTTTTTTTTTTGTCTTCTTATTACTTTCTTTATCCTATAGAAAGGAAAGTATTGTATTCGTCGAAAATTTGATCTATTCAGTTTTTCACATTTCTGTACGAATCATAACCTCAGGATATCAAAAAAGATGTTTTCAGACATTTGTCCGTGCGTCTATCTGTCTGTCTGTGAACAAGATATCTCGAGACCGGTAAGAGCTAGGACTTAGAATTTGGTATGGAAATTAATTTTATACAACAAACGAACCACGAAACTTTTGGTTGAAATCGGCCGCATACAAAAAAAATTGGAGAACAACAGTTTGGACCGAGGCCTCAATTTACCGGTATTTTGGGGGGGGGGGGCCAGTTTTGACTAACTTTTTTATTATTTATCCTAGATGGAGGTTGTGACATATCAAATTTGATGATTTGAAGTGTTGATTACGAATTTGGCATTGATTTTTAGCTATCTGTTCGGTAACAGATAGCTAAAAATGTTCGACTTCTTTTTGGGGGATAAGGAAAGTCGTGTGATGTTTACACCAGAATTTTTTCGAATAGAGATAGTTTTTTGTTTGATACTTGAGAGAAATTTCTAATATTAGTAATCGAACTCACGAGGAAGTATTGAGTCCATAATTGGCAGAGTATTTTTTGCTTGTTTTAGTTAAAAGTAGTGTTTTGAAAACCTGTAATATCGAGTGAGTGAGCAATCTATGTATATTCTTTACCTTGACAATTCTTTTAATTTCTTAAATAACCTGTAATGAACCATATCGAATTATATAAGTCACAAGAAAGATTCCGATATTTGTCGATTTGGAGCTATTACCTTGTTTCTTGTAATTGAAATAGTGCCAAGTGTAAAACATGTGATGCCGTACTCATCAAGACCCTAGGACCTAGGAGGATCTACGAAAGGATTACATGCATACACATTTACACATCTTTGGACAAAACACAAGAAAAATGTTCTCAGACCATCAACCTCCACGAGTTAATAGGTAAAGAAATCTGCTGCTCATGAACCTCCACAAAAGAGAAAAAGAAGATTACGCTTTCACAAGCAGAAGCTCAAGTTCAGGTGACAAATTCAATGATGTTTTGGCGAGAATTAAAGCGCTTGAGGGTGTAGTTGGTCAAGTCAAACGATCCGAGAGAGCTTCTCCGAGCTTCGTAAATAAATACAACTTCTTCTTCTTTCACTCTATCTTTCCCAATCCTATACTTGGAGTCGGCATTGTTCAACCTCATGGTTGAGGTTGGTTGTGGCAAATGTTTTACGGCTAGATGACCATCCTAACACCAACGATTCTATTTGATTTTTCGCTGGGAATTAATGTGGGAAAGCTACCCACATTAAACTTTCCCAGCCTGGTTAGGGCCGGCAATGCCAGCCTCGCGTGTTTGGGGGGAACAGAATTTTCTTTGTGAATAGTGTGCTCCGACCGGTAATCGAACTCAGAATCTCTGTACTACGGGCAGTAGTCACAACCGTTACGCCATGGAAGCTGGCGTATATAAATAGAACTTGATCTACCCATTTCTTGTTATTATTTTTATACTAAATTTGTACATTGTTAATAGTATGTTAAAAAAGTATTCATAAATCCAGGTAACACCCCCGTCGTGCTATGACCATGCAGTTGAAAGCGACGTTAAACCAAAAAAAAAAACCATTTTTATTTATTGAAAAACACAAAAAAAATGTTGTTCTTTTATGTAGTTTGTAGGATGAGAGAAAATACACAAGTTCAAATTTTCAGAAATGGAACTGATTTATTCATGGATCAAGCTGCCAGTCCATAAGGGAAATACATAAATCGTGGATGAACTAACTACAAGATCTAACAGTTTGCCTTTATCATAGGTATTTTCAAGCGCTATCAAATCCCGTTATCCCGAGATCGCCAATTTTCAATCCCGATTTTTCGGGATTGAAATAGTACGGGGATTGTAAACCCTAAATACGAATCAAAAGACGAATTTTGAAGTTCGAACATAATTTTTGGCCTACCGTGGTTGCCGCCCCTTGCCGTCTCCGCCCACGACTCAGTTCACCAACACAAGTCCTTTTGATTTTTTTATCTCCTACCGTAAGGCCGCAACTACCTTGTGACGCTTTCGGGCGGAATGCCCGCCGAACGGAGCAAAAAAAAAAAAAAAAAAAAAAAAACGAATAGGATACCTTTACATTTGTTGTAGTATTGAATCAATTTCATATTTTAAACATAATTTTCGGCCAACCTTAATCGCCACCCCTGGGCGGCACCGTATGCCCGTGTAGTTAATGAGAAAAATGAGTAGTTACTTGTATGAGTAACGACCAGTGGCGGCATTATCAGAGTAAAAAGAAATTAATGTAAAAGAATTTGAAAAGTACAGGAGGCTTGTGAAGAGGCCTTGTGCTTCACCACAAACGGATTCACAACAACGAAGAAGCAGACCATCTCGACAAAGAAGGATTGAACAGTAAAACATCCCGTTGATTAATAGAATACCGATCCATGATTAGAAAAAAATTGTTGTGAAGAAAAAAATTGTTACACAATGGCATGATGAATGGACAAATTTAACTGAAAACAAATTGCGAGAAATAAAGCCTGAGAACAAACCTTGGCACCCCTCTTTCTACATGAAAAGGATGGAGCAGGTCTCTCTCACACGTCTCCGCATTGGACACACTACCTCACCCATTGTTTTCTAATAAAAAAGGACCCTCCCCCTTTCTGCGAAGTCTGTTCGTGTAGATTAACAGTAAAACAGAGATTTTATTAAGTACCTGACGTTAAGAGACCCATATGATTTAATACTTGCTCAATTGAAAATGAAAGTGCAATCTTAACTTTTCTGAACAAAACTAGATTCTTCTTCTTTTACTCTGTATTATCCCGCTCAAGCAGGGTCGACGTTGTTCAACCTCATGGTTGAGCTTGGTTGGTTTTGGCACATTTTTTTACGGCTTTTGATTTAAAGTCCTGTTAGGACGGGGGTTTTACCCTCCATTCGCTGGGAATCGTACCAGCTACCCACATTAACCTCACCCAGCCTGGGTAGGGCCGGAAATGCCAGGGCCGGAACTGCCCCTGGGCGTCTCCGCCCACCCGGGGGTGACGAATAAGGGCGGAAAAGTGTCAGCTCGCAAATACTTTTGATTCCAGGATTTTTTTCTAAATTCCCAGCGTAAGGCCGCAACAACCTGGCGACGCTTCCGGGCGGAATATCCGCCGAACGGAGCAAGATCGAATAAAACCAATAGTCGGAAAATCCCTTTAAATTTTTTGTAGAATAAAAATCAAATGTCGATATTAATATATGAACATATTTTTCGACCAACTGTGATTGCCGCCCCTGGGCGTCTCCGCCCACCCGGGGGTTGCGTTTTAGGGCGGAAAAGTGTCAGCTCGCAGAGACAAATTCTTTTGATTCCAAGAAGTTTTTTCTTAATTCTTACCGTAAGCTCGCAACGACCTGGCGACGCTTCCGGGCGGAATATCCGCCGAACGGAGCAAGATGGAAAAAAACCAATAGTCGGAAAATCCCTTTAAATTTTTTGTAGAATACAAATTGAATGTCGATATTTATATATGAACATATTTTTCAACCAACTGTGATTGCCGCCCCTGGGCGTCTCCGCCCACCCGGGGGTTGCGTTTTAGGGCGGAAAAGTGTCAGCTCGCAGAGACAAATTCTTTTGATTCCAAGAAGTTTTTTCTTAATTCTTACCGTAAGGTCGCAACGACCTGGCGACGCTTCCGGGCGGAATATCCGCCGAACGGAGCAAGATAGAAAAAAACCAATAGTCGGAAAATCCCTTTAAATTTTTTGTAGAATAAAAATCAAATGTCGATATTAATATATGAACATTTTTTTCGACCAACTGTGATTGCCGCCCCTGGGCGTCTCCGCCCACCCGGGGGTTGCGTTTTAGGGCGGAAAAGTGTCAGCTCGCAGAGACAAATTCTTTTGATTCCAAGAAGTTTTTTCTTAATTCTTACCGTAAGCTCGCAACGACCTGGCGACGCTTCCGGGCGGAATATCCGCCGAACGGAGCAAGATGGAAAAAAACCAATAGTCGGAAAATCCCTTTAAATTTTTTGTAGAATACAAATTTAATGTCGATATTTATATATGAACATATTTTTCAACCAACTGTGATTGCCGCCCCTGGGCGTCTCCGCCCACCCGGGGGTTGCGTTTTTAGGGCGGAAAAGTGTCAGCTCGCAGAGACAAATTCTTTTGATTCCAAGAAGTTTTTTCTTAATTCTTACCGTAAGCTCGCAACGACCTGGCGACGCTTCCGGGCGGAATATCCGCCGAACGGAGCAAGATGGAAAAAAACCAATAGTCGGAAAATCCCTTTAAATTTTTTGTAGAATACAAATCGAATGTCGATATTTATATATGAACATATTTTTCGACCAACTGTGATTGCCGCCCTTGGGCATCTCCGCCCACCCGGGGGCGCCGTTTAAGGGTGGAAAAGTGTCAGCTCGCAGAGACTAATTCTTTTGATTCCAGGAATTTTTTTCTTAATACCTACTGTAAGGCCACAACGACCTGGCGACGCTTTCGGGCGGCATACCCGCCGAACGGAGCAAGATAAAAAAAATCAATAGTCAATTATCAACCGAGCGACACAACCCCTAAATTAATACATGTAAATAGACCGACGAGTGGCAAGAAGATTTGCGTGAAACGACAAGAAGACTACATATTTGAAAAAAGCCCCTGCAAAAATAAATTTAAAAAAAGAAGATAAAAACAATACAATTTCTAATATTAGAAATTTATCGGAAGTAAAATAAACAATCATACAAAAACAAAAAACTTCGTATCAACCTCTACTCTACGACACTACCACGAAGTCTCTGTAGCTGCACACGAAAAACACCTCTAGCTAGAGAGACCACGAGAGACCACCGAAAAACAATGATTTCCACGATGTGAGTAACAATAAAAAAAAATAAAAAAATCTCCAAATTGCTCATAAATATACCAGTCAATGTTTTTTAAAAGAAAAACAGTATAATTGGTTAAAATATTAAAGGTATTCATTGAAACAATTACATGGACCTGATATTGTCCTTGTACTTGTTCGTGTGTATGTGTATGTCCTTCCTATTGTGTGAAATTCCAGGTGGGTCTCTCTAGCTATATGGCGCACATGCACACACATCCACACACACACATCCACACACCACACACACACACATACCACACCACACACACCACACACAGGTCGTCGCGACAAATTTCGAGAAAAAATGTCATTTATGTCAAAAAACGTGCATTTTTTGTGCGTCACCCATCCATTTTTATCCTTACTCATAGTAGCTTAACCTCAGGGAGATATAATCTAGCCTAGAAGAATTTCCTGATCCAAGCGGACCTATGTGCAAAATTTCAGGTTTCTCGGTCAAACGGTGTGGATTTGTATAAAGAACATACATACACACATACATACATACACACACACACATACAGACAGCTTTCTTTTATAGATATAGATTTTGTTTCTATTTTTGTCATTGACCATCATTATGACAACATTGATCTATTTCCCCCCCCCCCCTTTTATTGTTTATTTTGTTTCTATTTTTGTCATTGACCATCATTATGACAACATTGATCTATTTTTTCCCCCCCCCCTTTTATTGTTTATTTTGTTTCTATTTTTGTCATTGACCATCATTATGACAACATTGATCTATTTCCCTCCCCCCCCCCCCCTTTTATTGTTTATTTTGTTTCTATTTTTGTCATTGACCATCATTATGACAACATTGATCTATTTCCCCCCCCCCCTTTATTGTTTATTTTGTTTCTATTTTTGTCATTGACCATCATTATGACAACATTGATCTATTTCCCCCCCCCCCCTTTTATTGTTTATTTTGTTTCTATTTTTGTCATTGACCATCATTATGACAACATTGATCTATTCCCCCCCCCCTTTTATTGTTTATTTTGTTTCTATTTTTGTCATTGACCATCATTATGACTTACTCGTTCGCAATTGTTCTCGTTGTAGAGATGGTTCCGGTAGCTCTCACCACCGTGATTTAGGTATCAATACCTATCTCACGGGCACTGAATTATTATTATTATTATAACTTACTCTACAGAACTATAATACAAAACTCACGTACATACGGATACATATACTATTTTCTAACCACAAACAATATATTCATTTAATATCTAATAATTAACGAACTATCTTTAATAAAATATCAATTTGTATAAACACGACCACATTGGCTGTATGACAAATTCCCATGATAAGGGAATAACCAATGCCAAAAAATTAAATAAAAATAATAACTTACTCGTTCGCAATTGTTCTCGTTGTACAGGTGGTTCCTATAGCTGGCGAAGTTGAGGAACTTCCAGACGGAGAAGGTCTGGCTGGCCACCATCTTCTGCTCCCGGTCCTTGCTAGAGTTGCACAGGAAGGTGCCGAACAGGCTGGCGTAAGTGTGCTGGGCCAGCTTCACCTGAGTAAATAATAATAATATAATAATAATATCACCTTATTTATACTACGTGTGCTGGGCCAGCTTCACCTGAGTAAATAATAATAATAGTAACAATAATAACAGGCTGGCGTACGTGTGCTGGGCCAGCTTCACCTGAGTAAATAATAATAATAATAATAATATCACCTTATTTATACTACGTGTGCTGGGCCAGCTTCACCTGAGTAAATAATAATAATAATAATAATATCACCTTATTTATACTACGTGTGCTGGGCCAGCTTCACCTGGGTAAATAATAATAATAATAATAATAATAGGTGCCGAACAGGCTGGCATATGTGTGCTGGGCCAGCTTCACCTGAGTAAAATAATAATAATAATAATAATATATCACCTTATTTATACTACGTGTGCTGGGCCAGCTTCACCTGGGTAAATAATAATAATAATAATAATAATAGGTGCCGAACAGGCTGGCGTAAGTGTGCTGGGCCAGCTTCACCTGAGTAAATAATAATAATAATAATAATATCACCTTATTTATACTACGTGTGCTGGGCCAGCTTCACCTGGGTAAATAATAATAATAATAATAATAATAATAGGTGCCGAACAGGCTGGCATATGTGTGCTGGGCCAGCTTCACCTGAGTAAATAATAATAATAATAATAATAATATCACCTTATTTATACTACGTGTGCTGGGCCAGCTTCACCTGGGTAAATAATAATAATAATAATAATAATAGGTGCCGAACAGGCTGGCATATGTGTGCTGGGCCAGCTTCACCTGAGTAAATAATAATAATAATAATAATAATATCACCTTATTTATACTACGTGTGCTGGGCCAGCTTCACCTGGGTAAATAATAATAATAATAATAATAATAGGTGCCGAACAGGCTGGCATATGTGTGCTGGGCCAGCTTCACCTGAGTAAATAATAATAATAATAATAATAATATCACCTTATTTATACTACGTGTGCTGGGCCAGCTTCACCTGGGTAAATAATAATAATAATAATAATAATAGGTGCCGAACAGGCTGGCGTACGTGTGCTGGGCCAGCTTCACCTGAGTAAATAATAATAATAATAATAGGTGCTGAACAGGCTGGCATAAGTGTGCTGGGCCAGCTTCACCTGAGTAAATAATAATAATAATAATAGGTGCCGAACAGGCTGGCATATGTGTGCTGGGCCAGCTTCACCTGAGTAAATAATAATAATAATAATAATAATATCACCTTATTTATACTACGTGTGCTGGGCCAGCTTCACCTGGGTAAATAATAATAATAATAATAATAATAGGTGCCGAACAGGCTGGCGTACGTGTGCTGGGCCAGCTTCACCTGAGTAAATAATAATAATAATAATAGGTGCTGAACAGGCTGGCATAAGTGTGCTGGGCCAGCTTCACCTGGGTAAATAATAATAATAATAATAATAATAGGTGCCGAACAGGCTGGCGTACGTGTGCTGGGCCAGCTTCACCTGGGTAAATAATAATAATAATAATAATAGGTGCCGAACAGGCTGGCGTACGTGTGCTGGGCCAGCTTCACCTGGGTAAAATAATAATAATAAGAATAATAATAATAGGTGCCGAACAGGCTGGCGTACGTGTGCTGGGCCAGCTTCACCTGGGTAAATAATAATAATAATAATAATAGGTGCCGAACAGGCTGGCGTACGTGTGCTGGGCCAGCTTCACCTGGGTAAATAATAATAATAATAATAATAGGTGCCGAACAGGCTGGCGTACGTGTGCTGGGCCAGCTTCACCTGAGTAAATAATAATAATAATAATAATAGGTGCCGAACAGGCTGGCGTACGTGTGCTGGGCCAGCTTCACCTGAGTAAATAATAATAATAATAATAATAGGTGCCGAACAGGCTGGCGTACGTGTGCTGGGCCAGCTTCACCTGGGTCACGGGTAAATCAAGTTATTATTATTATTATTTTTTTTGAATTTGAATTTGAAACTGAATTTATTTGTGTGAATAAACAAAACAGCTAGATGTTGTTACAAGACATAACATTGTCACTCACAATGTATAATAAAAAACTAAAACTAAATGTAAATAATGTAAAGATACAAAATAGTGAATATCAAATATAGGTATTAAAAAAATCATACACAATGTTAAGATATTGACTCTCAGGTGTTTTCAAACTCGAAAAGAATATTTTTAACCAGTGAGATAAATGGAAAAAATCCTGAAGAAAAGTCTAGTTCAGGGTGTTTGTTAAATTGAATAATAATAATATCGCCTTATTTATACTGCCCGCTTAGGACTATTAAAGTCCCATTATTCCAGCAGTAAGACCAAGACATATTATTATGTGGTAAAAATACCAAATGGGAGGATAACATGTCATATCCCGGTAGGGTTTCGAACCCACGACCTCTGGAATCTCTGGATTCACAGAGTGCCGTCTTTACCACTGAGCTACAGGGACAGACAAAAATAAAATAAATAGAATTATCTTAAAAAGGAGGCTTTTTATTCCTAAGAAGATTTTTTGAGCTGCAGCTTGAGTGATATGATCTAACCACAGAGATCATAAATAACATAGAGGGAACCTTACCTATATCGAGTAGAACAAATTTATGCGTCCAACTTTGAACAGCTGATGGTCCCTCTTTCAACAAATCCCGGCTTCTGATTGGTTCAATTTATTTGAATTTTATGTTTACCTCATGCAGTGGCGGGTATCTAAACATCCTTAATTTTCAGGTCAGATACTAAATCTTATATTACTACATAATAAGTAGAAAATAAGGTAAGTAAAAGTGGAAGCAACGAAAAAAATAACTAATATGTAAGTATGAAAAAAGTAAAAAACATTATTTTAGAAGAATTAGGTAGTTTAGGTACATTCTTTCGCGAGAGAAAAATTACTACAACTCCGGCACTGATTTTGAAATCAGCTGATGGCCTTTTCAGAAACATACACTCTTCCTTGTGTTATATACTTATCCCATGTACTAGCTTACCAGGAACATGGAATTGAACTGGAACTCGGCTGGGAACTGAACGAGCAGCTGGTAGACACAGTCCAGCCCTGTGTTATATACTTATCCTTGTGTTATATACTTATCCCATGTACTATAGCTTACCAGGAACATGGAATTGAACTGGAACTCGGCTGGGAACTGGACCAGCAGCTGGTAGACGCAGTCCAGCCACTGCAGGAACACAAGGTTTGTACAATGTACACTGTCCTGCCTTGTGTTATATACTTATCCTTGTGTTATATACTTATCCCATGTACTATAGCTTACCAGGAACATGGAGTTGAACTGGAACTCGGCTGGGAACTGGACGAGCAGCTGGTAGACGCAGTCCAGCCACTGCAGGAACACCGGACTCCGCTCCGACGACTTCTCGTTGCGGCCGCAGCGGTCGTCAAACTTGTGGCCGAACTCCAGCCACTCGCGCTCCACCAGCACTTGGAACCCCTGGACATCGGGCGAGCAAGATTATTATAGCAAGTTTATCCCATAAAATATATAAGACCTGTTTGACTGCTGGAGTAAAGGGACTTTTCAGTCTTACCTCGGCAGTATAAACAAGGTATATTCTATTCTATTCTATTATTATATTTTTTTTTATTTTTTTTTACAATGTCTCCTTATTTTCTAGACATTTTACAATATATTGATAAGGTTAAGATGATGAGGGAACGAAATTGGAACCCCTGGACATCGGGCGAGCAAGATTATTATTATTTTTTTTTTTTCTTTTTACAATGTCTCCTTAATTTCCAGACATTTTACAATTTATTGATAGATTAAGATGGTAGAAAGGTACAATATTGAAGGTATGAAGAAAGAAGTATATAAGAAATACATAGGATATATATCTAAATTTAATACATAAGGACATCGGGCGAGCAAGATTATTATTGGGAGGGAACGGAAGTAATCGAATACAAATAATTTGAAAATATGTACATAATAAATAAATATGCATTTACTGCAAAGGGAGTGTAAGTTAGTATAAGTATAAGTTGGGTGGAAGGGTTGGGTGGAAGAGATTGCCACAGGCAATAACCCCGCCCTTTAGGTAGGAGATTTCTCTCTTTTTTTCCTTCCTGTATATTTGTTTAATCTTTTTGTTTTCTTTATATTTCATTGTGTTCTACTGTATATATTTTTTGTTCTACCTAATAAAGCTTAAAATAATAATAATAATAATAATAATGTATAAGTAGTGCTATATTTAGACTGTCAGCGCAAGACAGGTACAGTTTAACAAAGCACCTTTTTATTTATTTGACTATAGAATCAATGTAAATAGAATAACTAATAGAGGTAAGTATGATGGAAAACAGGAGTAGATCAGCATTGGCTTGGTTCTGGGGGCGCTTGTCAATTATTAGCCTCCTTGTAAAGACTGTGGTAGAAGTGCTGATCCATTCCTCCACTATCTGGCTACCATCGTTCACGATGACGATGATAACTAGAAAGGAGAAGAATAACTAGTCTTCACACGACTTGGATAGTGAACTGAAAACTAGTTATACTTTTCCTCTCTAGTTATGTCACTGCTTGACAAAGTATCCCTCTCAGAAAAAATATAAATAAATGTGATTATTATTATTATTATTTTTTAAATATTTGTGTTAATCACAATCGTGATATCACAACTACTCGAACTCACTTTACTAAATATTTGCTTAACTTGGGACTTGAACCACCGACCTTCCGCCGCTTTATCAATCAAGCTACTGAGGTCGGCTTTTTGTGTTATTTAATCACTATTTTGGCAGAATTATATGACTTTTTACTTTTCCATGAATATTTCAACACCTCATTTATGCCCATAACTCCTCAACTGGTCTTGCTGCTCACATCAAACCAGCTACTCATTTCTCCTCACGAGGTATGAGTGAACTGTAATATGTATAGTAGGGTTTGATGATTTGAAAGGTGAGAGAGCGGCCAGTGTAGTTTGTGGATATAAAAGATCAGTTTAGTTTTGACCACTGTACTGGTATGTTGTTCCTGTCTTAGGGCGGAATTAATAGACAACATCAATAACTTAAGTCGTCGGTAAGTGTCCGTTTTCCCTATCTTACACAGTACGCAATCCGTGACTTAGCGCCACATAGGTATTACAATAACGTCTATTAATTCCACCCTTAGAGACATTGACCAGGATGAATTGGGCCTGGGTGTAGTTTTATTAGTTTTATTATTATTATTATTATAACATGTTGGATCAAGTTTTATTTACAACTGACATAGAATATATACATACATAGAAATTAGAATTAAGAAAACAAAACTTGATCAAGGGCGGTGCTAATGCCAACGGAAGTCTCTTCCGCACCACCCAAAATCCTGCCTTCCACAAAAATAATGCAAGAAAAAAAAAAAAAAAAAAAAAAAAAAAAAAACGTGAATCTTGTTTTCACCTTGATCGTCCGGTAGTAAGCATAGAAATTAGAAATAAGAAAACAAAACTTGATCAAGAGCGGTGCTAATGCCAACGGAATTCTCTTCCGCACCACCCTTTTTTCCTGCCTTCCACAAAAATAATAATACCCAAAGTAACGCGTCAGTTATTGCCTCACACGTCACACAGAAACCTAGGGTTTCTGTTATCCGTGATGAGGTGTAGACGACTATTAAAAATTATAATAATAAAAAAAAAAAAACACATGAATCTTGTTCTCACCTTGATCGTCCTATAGTAGGGGTCGAGCAGGATTTCGGCCAGCGCGACGAGCTGAGGGGTGCGGTCCCACCCGTCGCTGCAGTGCACCAGCACGGGCCTGGCCTCTAGCTCTACCGTGGCCACCAGGTTGACAGCTGACACCAGGAGCAGGTGCATGTTCTGCAGCCACGAGGTGCCGTCCACTGCTTTCCACCAGCTGACACGGGACGGGACGGGGGGAGCGAAAGGTTTTATTTTTTTATTTAGATACTCTTTATTAGCAGAACATATATTATACAGACAAACAATGGTAAAAATTAAATATAAAATTGACAGTATTAATAATATAAACAAGAAAAAAATAAATAAAAGGTTATTATCAAGCTCTAAATTTATCGGGTGTGAATACCTGATCTTTAATTAATAATATTATAATAATAATGCTCTTTCTTTGTGTTATTATGTCACAATTTTAGTGGGTAGCGCAAAATCATAAAAATTTACCACTTTAATTTACAATATCTTGTATTATTTTTTTGCCTAAGATTCTGCCACTGGTCGCTGCTTCACGGGGGGAGCGAAAGGTTATTATCAAGATCTAAACTTATTGGGTGTGAATACCTCAGATCTTTAATTAATTTTATACAACACACACAATATATGTAAATTACTCAGTCCATAATAATGTAAAACTATACTTACTTTAAATACCTTTATCATTATTATCTTATTTATCCTTAAAAATTGTACTCTATAATATTATAACTACTTATTGTGTGAATTGTAAAATCTTTATTATAAAAATAAAGTTGAAATAAATAAATAAAAATTATCTGATCTGGTTGCAGGGTTTTCAAAAATTACCTGATATTGACTTAAAAACACTATTAATCAACTTATCACACATCCACAAACTGCCAAACGACAGAAAATCACTTTTAAATTGCATGAAGGGTTTTCAGTGAAACTCTAACAAGTAACACTGTACCTAATTAGATCTATTGTGACCAGTTGATTCTGCTTGGTTTTAACGTCCTGACTGAGATAGATAGTCAGGACGGGGGTTTTACCCTCCATGCGCTGGGAATCGTACCAGCTACCCACATTAACCCCACCCAGCCTGGGTACGAAAATGCCAGCCTCTAGTGTTAGGATGGAACAGAATTTTCGTCGAAAAGTTTGCCCCCACCGGGCGTTGAACTTGGGAACTCTGGACTACGGGCAGTAGTCACAACCATTAAGCTACGGAAGCTGGCTAGCGAAAGGTTAATCATGTGTTAATTTGTATTTTCCTATACTAAGCATAAGCATTGTAGATTGTAAATAAAAGTATATATAAAAAAAAAAAATATCGGGCTAGTTTGATTCGGCCGCTGTTGTTGTTGTTGTAGCCAGCTTGGCTAAAGCTGGAGGGGTGAGTGATGGTCTCCAGCCAACTTTATTTCAAAGTTGGCCCGTCCTGAACCACATAGTTCTACGTGCGATCAACCATCATGAGAGACTTGGACTTTTCTTTATAAGCCATTAAACCCTTAGGAAACTGCAAGCTAGCCTGGCTTGTAAGGGTTGGCTAGTCTGTTCTCTGTTTATAGTCCTCTAGCGAGACACTGGTCTTCTCCCTGTTTAACATCCCCCCGCCAGACTGTTTCGGCGGCTCTCACCTCGTGTTGGTGGTGGCCTGACTGCAGAGCTGCAGAGCCTGGAAGCAGGCACGCACATCGTGAATGTTCACAAGCCGCATCCAGGACATCTCGCAGAAGGGTAGTACTCCACAATACTATACTATACTATACTATACTATACTATATAATAATAATAATAATAATAATTTATTTTTATTGTTAGTTTACCTTGCGGTGTACACAATTTTCTTAAATCTAGTCGTAAAACTAACTTGATATAATACATAATATTTACTTATTCTAAAAAAAAAAAACAAAAAAAAAAAAAAAAAAAAAAAAACTATACTATACTATACTATACTCTACTATACTATACTCGTGTTGGTGGTGGCCTGACTGCAGAGCTGCAGAGCCTGAAAGCAGGCGCGCACATCATGAATGTTCACAAGCCGCATCCAGCTCATCTCGCAGAAGGGGTAGTATCTCCACGAACTCGTAGCCGCCCGAGCGGATGCGATTCGAGTAGGCGGCGGTGTAGGAGCGTGCGTCCATGATGAGGAGTTTCTTGGGGGGGGGGGGGGGGGGGGGGGGGGGGAGAATATCTTAGAGAGTGGAATATGGTATATTATGGTATGGTATAAGTATAAGTAGTGGTTTATTTAGACTGTCAGCGCAAGACAGGTAGTCCCCCCATTATGCCAACAGTTTAACAAAGCACCTCTTTATTTCTTTGAGTATAAATACAATATAAATAAAATAACAATTAGAGTAAAGATAATAGAAAACAAGAAAAGGAAATAATAGTAGAAGATGGTGTAACAATAGTAGTAATAATTAAAAAAAAAAAAAAAAAAAAAAAATCACATTCAATCACACATTCACACCAGGTACGGTAGTCATTAAGGGAAGAGGAAGGATAATAAGGATTAAAGGGGGATTGTTTTCTTGGTTATTTATTTACGGTAAGAATCCTTTTACAAAATTCACAAGTGTACATAAAACAAACATGAAAAATTACAATGTAAAAAATTAACAAAAATACCACAGATAAAATTAAGACAGTATAAAAACATAAGACTATGTTTTTTAAACATAAGAAATAGATTTTTTTTTTTAAAAAAAAAGGTAATTTTGCCCCAGAACCGCTTTCGCATTACTTCAGGGCACTTTACCTTTACATCTATGCCATTCCGGAATCGGAAAACTCGGTTAGAATTTTTTTTCTGCTCCGGCCAAGTTTTCCAAACCGCAACCTCCGGGTCAGCAACCAATGCTCTTAACCACTGAGCCACGGAGGTCGGCAAAGGAATAGAATGGAATAATTTTTGTGTATACCACGATTACTCAAACTCGCTTAACTAAATACTTTCTTAACTTGGGACTAAATGACAAAAAACTTCCGATTTCTAATATTAGAAATTTATCGGAAGTAATACCAGGGGCAAAGACTCCGATTGTTAAAGACCTCTCTTCAAATAAATAATAATAATAACGCCTTATTTATACTGACTACTAGAAAGTCCCATTACTCCAGCAGTAAGCCCAAGACATATTATTATGTGGTAAAAATCCCAAATGGGAAGATAACTTGTCATGTTTCGGCTGGGTTTCGAACCCACGACCTCTGGAAACTCTGGATTCACAGAGTGCCGCCTTTACCACTGAGCTACCGGGACAGAAATGTTCATTAGAAGAGATCGCCATAAGTCCTAACTAAAGGGTTGGGTGAAAGAGATTGCAATAGGCAATAACCCCGCCCTTTAGTTAGGACATATGTTTTCAAATATTTTCTATTCTCTTTCATTTAATTGTATATATTGTTTTTTTCATTTTTTTTCACTGTTAAAATTATTATTTGTATGTACATAATGTCCTTTTGTATCTAATTAAGAAATGTATAATAATAATAATTAGAATAAATACCTTGGAGCTCTGATCTCCCCCGCTGCTATTAGAATAAATACCTTGGAGCTCTGATCACCCCCGCTGCTATTAGAAAAATACCTTGGAGCTCTGATCGCCCCCGCTGCACGCCTTCATGATTTGTTCGAGCAACATTTCGTCCTCCTTCTTCCGCCAGCCGAGTAACTCCCACCTGCGGCTGCGAGGACCTGGCTATCACGGCGCCGTTCTTCTGGTGTCGCCACACCACCACCGGGAACCTGACGAAGGAAAAGTATTTTTTATTATTTTTTATTAAAAAAGTTATCATATTTTGTGTTAATCACTTTGGTGATATCACAAGAACTCAACTCGCTTTACTAAATCTATGCTGAAACCGGGACTTGAACCACCGACCTCCAGGTTACAAGTCCGCCGCCTTATCGATCAAGCTACTGAGGTCGGTTTATTATTATATTAACCAGTGAGCCGACTCTTAACCACTGAGCCAACCTCCGTGGCTCAGTGGTTCAGAGCATTGGTTGCTGACCTGGAGGTTGCGGATTCGAAAATCCGTTCTTTTCAAACACGTGAGGCTGGCATTTCCTGCCCTGCCCAGGCTGGGTAAGATTACTGTGGGTACATGCTACGCCATAAAAAAGGTGATCCACCCTACCAACATCAATGAGGTTGAACAATGCCGACCCCGATAGCAACATAAGCTAAAATGGGATGAATGCAAGGGAGATATATTTTTATATATGCATACACACTATTACACAAGCAATAATACTGTTGCATTTTACGTGTATGATATGGTGTACCTACAATATTATGTTTAAAATATACATACCTAAATATTAC
This sequence comes from Bactericera cockerelli, assembly GCA_024516035.1. Lineage (NCBI taxonomy): Eukaryota > Metazoa > Arthropoda > Insecta > Hemiptera > Triozidae > Bactericera > Bactericera cockerelli. The sequence goes on from CM044962.1 coordinate 23,096,177, forward strand.
ATAATACAACCTATTATACAATTCATTTTTGCATCTTGAATACATTATTTTACTCGCAATGTGTTACCTTTTGGTTAGATCTAAAGTCGGCAGAACTTCTCAGCAACACATCGTCTATGCCACTGGGCACTATCACATATTTGGGGTAACGTCTCGCACAGCTCGTGATTCTGGTTGGCGCAACTCTTGTCGCCACCTCACGGGGACTCGTCAAACTTCATTCTCTCCCACTGAAACACGAGAGAGGGAAATTTTTACACTACAGAAAAAACTCTGGTGAAAATCTTAGCCGTATTTTTCTTTCTAACCAAAGATAACCAAACGGGAATAAAATGAGCCAAACTGGAAGCAAGTCATTTTTCTTTTGGAAGAGAAAAAATTTCCACTTCCAAAGTTAACCAAAAGTGGGAAGTAGAAAATTTCTTGCTTCCAGTTCTTTAATAGGTTAAGTCCATTGTTTATCTTTAAAAGTAACCAAAACGCATTTTTCTTTTACGAATGACCTTGGAATAAAATGGAAATATTTGGAAGAAACCTTACCAGGAATTTTTTTTTGGTTAGAAAGAAAAATACGACTCTTGTCTCTGAGATATTGAAAACTGCTGGAAAAAAGGGACTATTTTTTTTTTTTTTTTTTTTTCTTGGAAAATATAGACAAAATAATTTATAGCTTTATTTACGAACAACAATCATATTAAAGTTGGATTCAGACCTTGTTCTTTCAACAATGAACAATCATTTTCGTTGTTGAAAAAATGTAAATACCTAAATAAATAACGAAAAAATAAAAATAAAAAAAATACTGGAGGATTCTCTCTCTGGATAAAGCGACTAATAGTCCTAACTGGGCTGTGTGAACAAGGTCTGAAAATTATTATTGTTTTATGGAATGAACTCAATTAGCCATGTATTGCTTCTCACTCACTTGCCTACGTCAGCTTTATTTCTGGTCCGGTAGCTCTGGAATACCTGACTTAAAACAAAAAATCCACTTAGGAATATATTCTGTAGATTTGCCTCACTTTGAAACCTGTTTCTGAGTTCATTCAGGGGACCTAACGCATTTAGACAAAGTGATTCTAAATTACAGAATGAACACATTTTTAATATGTTTCTGAGTTCATTCAGCGGACGGACTTTTACAAATTTTAATTATCTCACTCTGTAACTGTGTTTTTGAATTCATTCCACGGACTTATATCACTTTGAAAAAGACACTTTATTTTGAGGACTTACTCCACTTTGAAAAAGACAACTTTATTTTGCGGACTTAGTCCACTTTGAAACATAGGTACTTCTGAGTTCACTCAGCGGACTTACCTCACTATGAAACGAATTTCCAAGTTCATTCAGCGGACTTGTCTCACAATGAAAAGTGTTTCTAAGCTCACTCGCGGACTTACCTCACTTCGGACAAAGTAACTTCATTTTTTCGGACTTACCTCACTTCGGCAAGGAAGTTCATTTCCTCGGACTTACCTCACTTCGGCAAAGGAACTTCATTTCCTCGGACTTATTTATTTAAAACATTTGGATCAAGCTTTATTTACATATTTTATATACAATGTACATGGTAACAATTTAGAAATAAATATAAACAAAGCCTGATCAAGGGTGGTGATAATGCCTACGGCAAAGTAACTTCGTTTCCTTGGGCTTACCTCGCTTCGGCAAAGGAACTTCATTTCCTCGGACTTACCTCGCTTCAGACAAGTAACTTCAATACATCTGACTTACCGACTTACTCCACTTTGAAACATAAGTACTTCTGAATTCATTAAGCGGACTTGCCCTTACTATGAAAAGTGTTTTCTAAGCTCACTCCACGGACTTTGCCTCACTTCGGCAAAGGAACTTCATTTCCTCGGACTTACCTCACTTCGGCAAAGGAACTTCATTTCCTCGGACTTACCTCACTTCAGAAAAGTAATTTCATTTCCTCGGACTTACCTCACTTCGGCAAGGGAACTTCATTTCCTCGGGACTTACCTCGCTTTGGAACGTGTCCCGGTAGGAGTAACTTCATTTCCTCGGACTTACCTCGCTTTGGAACGTGTCCCGGTAGGACTTACCTCGCTTTGGAACGTGTCCCGGTAATACTTAAATCGCTTTGGAACGTGTCCCGGTAGGAGTAACTTCATTTCCTCGGACTTACCTCGCTTTGGAACGTGTCCCGGTAGGGACTTACCTCGCTTTGGAACGTGTCCCGGTAGGACTTACCTCACTTTGGAACGTGTCCCGGTAGGACTTACCTCGCTTTGGAACGTGGTCCCGGTAGGACTTACCTCGCTTTGGAACGTGTCCCGGTAGGAGGAACTTCATTTCCTCGGGACTTACCTCGCTTTGGAAACGTGTCCCGGTAGGACTTACCTCGCTTTGGAACGTTGCCCGGTAGGACTTACCTCGCTTTGGAACGTGTCCCGGTAGGACTTACCTCACTTTGGAACGTGTCCCGGTAGGAGTAGGGCGGGTAGGGCTCGTGGCCCAGCCTCTCCGCCACCTCGTCCGTGGGATGGTCCATGAAGTGGGCGTTAGAACGCGAAGGCGAAGAAGTATTTGGTCTCGCAGGGTGGGGTCAAGGCCCGCTGGAGCCGCTTGAGCCACTCCTGGCAGATTTTCGGCCGAGGTGAAAGCGCATCTGAAGGAAAGATCACATTTGCTTTCATTTCTTTATTATTAATTTTGCATACAAAATCAGAGGGGAATGCAGCCAGCGTTGCGGGCTCATTCTCCTTCACAAATTCATTGAACGAAGTCTTTTGTGATATAAAATATATTAAAAATCAAGTTGTTTTTTACTTGTAAGTTGGAAAAAGCCTTCCCTTAGTTCATCATATAGATTTTTATTGAAATTCATTTGCTTGAGTTAGTCAATGATCCTGATACCGTTTCCATATTAAATTTAGATATAAATCATTTTTCTGTTTACCAACCATTTGTGAAACATTATAAATGTAGATACAAACAAAATATTTTTTTTTAAAAAGTAATAATAAAAATAAATCTAATGAGGAAATAATAATATGTTAGGTCCAATTTTTTTTTCATTAAGTGGCGGTGATGGTGAATATAAAAAAAGGTTGGGTGGAAGAGATTGCCAAGGCAATAACCCCGCCCTTTAGGTAGGACATTATTGTTATTTTCTTTTTTATTTTGTCACTTGTTTGTTTTTTTTCTTTCTTAATTTTATACTGTTACCATAGTTCTTTGTCTTCCTAATAAAGCTTAAAAAAAAATATATATACTGACCGACTACTGAGTCAAACTACTTTAATAGTAAGCCTTAGACGTATTAAGGTGGCAAAATCCTAATGGGTGCTTCGAACCCGGCAACCTCTGGATTACCAGACCGAACAGGCCATTGAACTACGGGGACAAAATGATATCAGTTCTATGAAATTCCCACTAGAGGGCATGTTAAATGATAGTGTCCAATTAGATTAAGAAATTTTGGTTTCACCCAAATATTGGGTAGTTCCCCCAAAAAATGGGATATTTGGTTGAAATTTCAAACCAGAGGGCGTGTCAAGAGATAGTGTCCACTTAGATTGACTGTTTTTACTCAAATTTTGGGTAGTTTCAAAATAGTGGTGGTAGGGTAGTTCCCAAATAAAGGGTAGTTCCAAATAATGGGTAGTTCCCAAATAATGGGTAGTTCCAAAATAGTGGGTGGTAGGGTAGTTCCTAAATAAGGGGTAGTTTCCAAATAATGGGTAGTTCCAAAATAGTGGGTGGTAGGGTAGTTCTTAAATAATGGGTAGTTCCCAAATAATGGGTAGTTCTCAAATAAAGGGTGGTTCCCAAAGAATGGGGGTTCCCCTTGAAACATTAAACAAATATTTTTTTTTTTTTTTTTTTTTTTTTTTTTAAAGCTTTATTAGGTAGAAACAAAAAATATAATTATACAGTAGAACACAACGAAATATAAAAAAAAAACAAAAAGATTAAACAAAATACAAAACGGAAAAAAAAAGAGAGAAATGTCCTCCCTAGAGGGCGGGGTTATTGCCTGTGGCAACCTCTTCCACCCAACCCTTTTAAAAGCCTAACTAAAATAATTCGGGCCTCAGGGGGGCCTGGACGCTCACTTGCAGGAGGTGACATCCTTGCAGACGACGTGGAGCCAGAGCACATCTTTGATCTCGACGTTGTCGATCAGGCCGAGCGGGATGTTGAAGTACGTGCTCCCGCCTCCGCCGCTGGGGGCGCTGTTGTCCTGGTGGCACAGCCGGTAGTTCGACAGGCACAGCTTTCCCTCGAGCGTGGCGCCTATGTAGGCGTAGCACTCGCCCTGGAGGCGGGGGACCGGGGTTCGGTCAGGGCGGGTGTTTCGAGCACGGGGGTCCCGCAGCGGGTACAACTCAGACCGGAGGATGTTCTCCATCTGGGGGAAGAGGAATAATATATAATATATATAATAATAATTTATTTTTATTGTTAGTTTACCTTACGGTTACACAATTTTCTTAAATTAGTCTTAACTCTTTGCGGCACGGTGGTCCCAAGGAGGACCACATAAATCTGACCCTTACTGCACGGGCCTCCTGACTTGTTGTGCCTTGTGAAAGCTACGACAATGTCCGACTACAGCCGAAAACTTTTATCCAATTGGAAGAAGCTTGAGTGGTCCCTGGCTGAGTGAAGCGTGCTGAGACGATACTAAAGACAGTTCTCATATGGACCACCGTGCAGTTAAAAAGGGACATTTTCCAAGTGGTCTTTCTGGGGACCACCGTGCCGGAAAGGTTATTCAAAAAAATCCGAGCTGTGCCGCAAAGAGTTAAAACTAACTTGATATAATATAATATTTACTTATTCTAAAAAAAAAAAATAATAATAATAATAAATGAGGAAAAGATAAGTAGGTTTTTGAATTTTAGTAAAAGGTTGACAGATAGATAATATAATAATAATAAAATAATATCGCCTTATTTTTACTGCCCGATTAGGACTATTAAAGTCCCATTATTCCAGCAGTAAGTCCAAGACATATTATTATTATGTGGTAAAAAATCCCAAATGGGAGGATAACTTGTCATGTCCCGGTGGGTTCGAAACCCACGACCTCTGGAACCTGTGGATTCACAGAGTGCCGCCTTTACCACTGAGCTACCGGGACAGACCGGGACACCCTAAAGAGAAGGTGTTGTTAGAATAGGGGAAGATGAGAACGGGTGGAAATGGGTGAACTCAATGAATTGATATTATTATTGGAGTGTTTTCATTTTATTTAAATGGAACGAAGTATTTTATACAGGGTGGTCCCCCAAACATGATGACAACGGCCTATGATGATTTTTTTGGACCATTTCCAACAAAAAAATTCTCATACAAAAAGGTCGATCTCCTTGGTTTAGAAGATAACCGCCATTTTGTAATTTTTTGAAGAAAACAGACTTTCCCTCAGTTCTGGTGCAATAACTTTTATTTCACTACATCTTGGAAAGAAATCGATTTTATTTTTGTTATCTGCACAATTTTTCCATCTAAAATCATCATCGCAAAATGCTTGAAATAAACCCTTACCTATTTCTATGAGACAAACTGATCCAGAGTTTGGTGTTGCAGTTTTTCCGCCACAATTTGTAGTTGATTTACTAGAATTTTTCCCGGGTGGAAATCTGGCACTCTTTTGTAAAAACATGTCTGTTTTGTTTCTATCATTAGAGACCATGTTCATTGAAATCGGACAAGTGAAATCGAAGAAAAGACATAGGATTGTTCAGAAAACGTAATGAGCCCTACAGAACGACTTTCATCCAACTGTTCCATTTCTCAGAATTGTTGATTCTGGCGTCCTCCGTGCTCAATGCACAGGTTGCATCTTCGTCACATGCTTCTTCTGATATTTTTAAATATGTTTCTAATCTCTTTGAACCGTTCGAAAGCTACGGCAATTCTGGCAACAAAGTCTTCGTGGCTGTCCACAGGGGTTTCCTAAAGCAAGTCTTTAAATGAAGCCCCATACACAAAAATCAATTGGATTTTGTTTGGGGACCTGGCTGGCCATGGGTTGGACCCTCCGCGACTAATTCATCTCTCTGGAAATTTTCGGTCGAGAACCTCTCGCGTTCTTCTAGGAAAATGGGCCGGAGCTCCATCATGCTGATGGATCATGTTTTCCCTTGTTTCTGGGGGGAATGGGATATCTAATGGGATATCGAGAAATTTCCCGGCAAAGTTTCAGTCAGGAATGTAGCATAAAAATCCACTGTAAGACGATTAGGAACGAGATGAGCACCTACTAGGTTATCACGACAATTTACCTGCCCAGACATTCACCCTAAATCTCCATTGATTATGTACACTTTGACAGGCATGTGGATTCTCAACACTTCGGAATTGTGAATATTAAAACATAATTTTCATAATAAAAGATAATAATTATAAGGATTGACTGGCCAGTTTTTCATTTTTCACATTAAACAATATGAGCTTTTCAAAAGCTATGAGTTTCAATATGTTGTTTGGGACATAATTTCCAGGGAGGTGTATTAGTCGCGGAGGGCCCAACCCATGGCCAGCCAAAATCCCCCGAACCAAAATCCAATTGATTTTTGTGTTTTAGGGCTTCGTTAAAGACTTGGTTTATAAAAACCCCTGTTGACAGCCACGAAGACCTTTTTTGCCAAAATTGCCGTAGCTTTTCCCGAACGGTTTCAAATAGATTAGAATTAGAAACCATAATTATTCAGAAATATCAGAAAAAAGCATGTGACGAAGATGCAACCTGTGCATCTAGCACGGAGGACCAGTATCAACAATTTCTGAGAAATGGAACAGTTGGATGAAAGTCGTTCTGTAGGGCTCATGACGTTTTCTAAAAACAATCCTATGTTTTTTTTCCGGTTTCACTAGTCCGATTTCAATGATCATGGTGTTTAATGATAGGAAAAAAAACAGACATATTTTTACAAAGAGTGCCAGATTTCCACCCGGGAAAAATTTCTAGTAAATCAACTACAAAGTGTGGCGGAAAAACTGCAATTTTTTTCCGGATCAAACTGGATCAGTTTGTCTCTTATAAATAGGTAAGGGTTCATTTCAAGCATGTTGCGATGATGATTTTAGATGGAAAATTTCTGTGCAGATAACAAAAATAAAATCAATTTCTTTCCAAGATGTAGTGAAAAAAATGTTATTGCCCCTAGAACTGAGGGCAAGTCGGTTTTCTTCAAAAAACTACAAAATGGCGGTTATCTTCTAAACCAAGGGAGATCGACTTTTTTTGTATGAGAATATTTTTTGTTGGAAATGGTCCAATGAATTTATCACTAGGCCGTTGTTTACCATGTTTCGGGACCACCCTGTATATGGACTTAACAGCAAACATAGATAAATATCAGGTGAGGTTGGAGGAGGAGTGAATCTTCAGAAGCTTAGGACTTTTCTCACAATTCTGCAAGTTTCAAGGAGGACATTCTTCTGAATCTTCGTAGGACGGAAATTTCAATCTTCTTGCAGTGATATTGTTATTATTTATAAGTGACAGGAGAAAACCCCATTTTACAAGTGTCCCTAACCTATCTAGAACGTAAAACTTAAAAAGCGTAAAACTAAAGCTTTAAAAAATGGTTCACCTATAGTAGACGATGAAAAAACAAAAATCCAGTTACTTGGAACAGAAAAAAAATGAAAAAAAAAAAAAAGATATAAATTGATCAATGAGTTAGAGATAAAAGAAAACTATTTTAAGAAATGAAAGTACCCCACAAAAAACCAGGGGACTGTATCCCCTTAGTGTGGGGTAGTCTCATTAAATATATGTCACCTTAGGTTTCACCTTAGGTTTTCAAAATAGGTGACTCACCTTTTTTGTACAGTTTTATTTTATTATTAACCCGTGAGTACACGCACATAGGGAAAAATTCTCACACGCTCGGCAAAAACGCTAGAACTTGATCGATATTGGTCCTAACCTGTAGGGGACCTGGAGTAGCTGTTGATAATATGTTTATCTAGATGTACGTACAGTCCCTTGAGCTATTTTCAAAATTTCTGTTGCCCGTGACGTGGCGAAAAGTTCAGATCCGTCTGAAATGTGAGATTTTTTTTCATCGCGCGTGTACCTGACGTAACTTCTTTGTTCGAGTTTTTTTTTCTGTAAATAACTATTTAGTTTAATTTAAAATTTAATTATTTATAATAATTAGTTCTAATAATTAATTAATAAAATAATAACAATTGTTTTTATATAAAGAAATATATTTTTTTAAAGAAAATTAGTGTGTTTATCTACCAAATTCGTGATTGTTCACTTTTGTTTTTAATAATTTATTATAATGATTTTTAACTAACAAAATATAAACTTTTAACTAAACATTAATTAAATTTCTTTGTAATAATATTAGGTAGTTAGGTACCTTCCTACAACTTTTTTTGCTAGATACTGAAATAATTAGTATTCTTTGTAATCTTTCTCCACCTACTTATAATGGGTACCTACCTACCTACTTCCCTCCTGGTATAATCTAAGTACATTTATTTTTTTATCGTTTCTGTTTTTAGCTTTTAGAAGTACCAAAAACAAATATAATTACATAATATTCTTGAATATAAGATTTTACTGTGAATTGCCCTACAAACTTTGCCCACTATGGCTTACGATGAACAAATTTTGGAAAATAAAAAAAAATTCAAATCAGGGGTTCGAAGTGCAACCATTTGGAAAAAAAATTGCTAAAATTACTTTAAATATCTTTTAAATACATAAGTCAACTTAATGTATCTTAAAAAATATTATATAACTCTTCAAGCAGAACGAAATACAATGCAAAACCAGGTGTGAGAATTTTTTTCATCGCGCGTGTATTGACGTTCGGATTTTTAGCGCGTGTACTCACAGGTTAATACAAATGGATTAAATAATAAAAAAATTAACTGATTTTTTCATTAGTAAAATTAGTGATCTCATGAACATGTTAGCCGCCAGCACAGTGACGAAGAAATCTCTTGATTATGGTTTTTGAGAAATTCCCTCAGGTATATAAATCAGTATAAATTTTAAACAGAACAGAGAGGTCGGTCGGTGAGGAGTTGCATTAGATGTTTAAAGGATCCTGTTTAAATATGTTATAAATAATGTAATATAACCTAAAAAATACATTTATTAAGGAAATAAATATACATACAAACAAGTTTCCTTGTTAGTTTAACTAAATTAGTACTAAATTAGTTGGCTAACGATGAGATTGTTTTATATGTATAAACAAGTATCCAAAATATTTTTTTTATAAGCTTTCTTTTTTTATTGGCAGGATTCTCACTGGAATGAGCTCTTCCACCCCACAATTCTTCCACTCAACAAAAACCGTAGAAATAATATTAATAAAGTATTTTTATCTTTAACGCATCGTTCAAAGTTCCCAATCTCATTACCAAGTTCCTGTAAAAAAGGTAGAACAGGGGCAGTGGTCTTGCTTGTATCGCCCTTTCCTCGCGAGTTTCTTGAGTCGAGTTTTCTGCTTGCTCAGAAAACTTGCGAACAAACCAATGGTACTGCATAGTTCCGACACAACGATCAAGTCGGGGTTAATTTTATCAGTTTATTACGAACGTGTAAAAAAAAGAAACAGTAAAAAACGCACAAAGTAGAAGTAGGAATTAGGATAACTGTTTCGAAATGAAACGAAGAAAAATCTATTGAATTTAAATTAAAAAAAAATTTGTTCAATTTTGGGTTGTTTTTAAAACTTTACAGGTGTGACATCATACACCTTTTTTCAGTAAGTTTCAAAATGAAAAAAAAAATGGAAACCAACAGAATGAAAGAAACTTGAAAAAAAAAGAACACGAAAAACTTTGTCCAAACCGTCGTTCTTGACTTAAAAGAAAGAATTATAGTGAAAATATGAAGAAAAAAAAGAACAAAAACAAAAATTCTTGTCAAGAAGATTACCACACACACGGTTGAATCAAAAAATGATTCTTATGAATAAAGTCTGATAACAAAATAAACTGAAAATGGTAGTAAAAACCTTCTTCAAAACATGTGAACTGTTGTCTTAGGGCAAATGTCAAATTGTAAAAAACACAATGAAATATCACTGATAATAATAATATTGTAAACTATTAATTATATATTATACATAAAAAATTTTCTTCAATAAATTACAAGAAATACTATCTTGAAACAAAAAACGAAACAGGAATAAAAAATAAAATCAGAAAGTGTGTGAAAGTAATAATACAAATTCCATCAATAATGCCTTATTAGTCAAATAAATTGTTATTCTAATAACTGTTTCATTAAAGAGTTAGTTTCATTTTTTTAAATAATAAAATCCACTTTAAATACGATACCGCAAATAATCATTTACTAATAGTACTAATAATGATGATGTCCCAAAAGGTACTGAATTCATTCATGTGATGAATCAATGAAACACCACTGATCAATCAGTCCTTTGACAACACTGTGAACTGACTAACTCGAGTAGATAAGAGGAGCCTGGGTGCAAAGGGGGACCGGCATGAATCTGAGGGGATGAACTGATATTTGGTTATTTTGGTTGGTTGGAAGAGCTGCAGCAATTTGAGAATCCCACCATTAAAACATTAATTTTTTTTTATCATTATGTCATCTTCATCCCGGTCGTACTCCATTCGCTGAAAGCTCACAAACCAGCTACTCAAATTCACCTCACACAGACTGAGTGAGGCAGAGAATAGCTGGCATCACAAATTAATTATGATTTTTTTTTTCACAGCTTTTCATTTTGTAGCCATGAAACAGCAACTAATACTGTAGACGCTTGTGGTCTGTGTTGTAGCCTACTCACCCCATAATAAGCCTGCCTTCTGGTGGGGCGAGAAGTGACACATTACTTCCCATTCATGTGCTGGGTCAACATACAACGGAAGGTTATCCCTTACAAACAACTGCAAACAAATTTTGAATAGTAACATTTTTTTATCGGCTCTCTGGGGATCGAACCCGGGACCTTCCGCATGGCAAGCGAGTATTCTCACCACTGCTCATCGTGATTGTTCTGATGACTATAGTGATTAATAATCACAACAATTGTGATATGGTTGTGATAATGACTACAGTTAGGCGCGGACGATTCCAAGGAGCTGCGGAACTGCAGCACTCTCGGAAAAAAAAAAGAAAATTTTTAAGTCCCTCGCTCGTACACAATGAAAATTCTCAGACATTTAAAGAATAATTAATGCTAAGTCTTATGATTGACATGGTAAACAAACTGAACTCTTTGGATACTGAAAGAGCTACTCTAAAAATCCCATTTTAGTCTGGTTTGTGTCGTAACAACCCCAAAACTTTTTCCACCGGCCGCGCCTGACTGCAGTAACACCGAAGATGATAATATTTCCTCATTGATTTCACCATCTGAGTAAAAACACATAGTAGCGAGTGTAAGGACGACACTGTTGGGAGAAGGACGGGATACCCTCTCAACTTTAAGAGTTGGGTGGAAGAGATTGCCATAGGCAATAAACCCAGCCCTTTAGTCTGGACATATGTTTCTTTTTTTTTTTTTTTTTTTTTTTCATTTTTATTGTATACATTGTTTCCATTTTTTTCATTGTTAAAATAATTATTTGTATTGTACATTAAATATGTCTATTTGTATCTAATAAAATGTTTAATAATAATAAGACCAGTGCCTTGCAAGAGGACCATACACATAGAACGGACTAGCCAACCCGAACAAACCAGGCCATAGCTTGCAGATTCTCAAGAGTTCAATGGCTTATAAAAGAAAAAGCCCAGCAATGGTTGATCGCACATAGAAATATTGTGCTTCAGAACGAGCCAACTTCTCTCTTGAGTTGGCTGGAAACCATCACTCCCCCCAGTTGTAGCCAAGCTGGCTTCAAACAACAACAACAAGCTTCAAAAAAAAAAAAAAAAAACAACAACTAGAAGACCACTAGCATACCAGGCAGTGATGGAAAGAATGCAGTCCCTAAATCAGGTACTCTTAGGAAATCGAGAATATACCCCTGACACGAATACCTAAAAAAAAAATGTTATCAGAAACTTCACAAATAGAATAATGATCATGATTACCACGCCAACTATGATAATAACATTCAATAACATGGTCCTGATATCAATTTGTACATTTATAATCAACAACATTCTAACGTACCTTTAAAGGTTCAATAATAATAGCATCACCTTATTTATACTGTCCAATTAGGACTATATTAAGTCCCATTATTCCAGCAGTAAGCCCAAGACGTATTATTATGTAGTATAAACACCGCAAATGGGAGGATAATTGTCATGTCCCGGGTGGGTGGGATTCGAACCCGCGCCCTCTGGATTCACAGAGTGCCGGCGCCTTTACCACTGAGCTACTGGGACGGATAACCTGTATGATCAATGCTAATAATGACATACATTCATTGGCTCATAAAAGTCAAAATCAACAGAAGTACTGAACTCCAGAACAGTTGGACTGAATGAGTTGAAATTTTCCTTGGTCGGGTGAGTGCGTACGAACAACAGATTTCTCGAGATATCTAACTACTAACTACGGCCATGCCTCAGCCGGGCTCAAGCAAGCTTGCCTCCTTGTAATACATAATAACAAAACAAAACCGACCTCAGTAACTTGATCAATAAGGCGGCGGACTTATAACCTGGGGGTCGGTGGTTCAAAATCCCGGGTTTATCGTAGATTTAGTGAAGCGAGTTTGAGTAGTTGTTGATATCACGAAAGTGATTAACACAAATATGATAACTTAAAAAAAAACTTTTAATAACAAAACTGTAAGTTAAGTAAACATAAAGCATTTTTAGATATCACTTATTTTTTAAAATAGTATTTTCACTATTGCCTAATTAACGGTAGTAATTTTTTAATGTTAGGTATGTCTGTGGAGGTAAAACAACAAATTTACAATTGCTTTACCTCAGAGCCAGAGGAGGACCTTTTCATAACTTTCAGAGCAGATCAGCATAAGAGCCTCAATCACGTTTCTAAATCCTAAGCGTTCCCTTGTTTTTCTTCAGTAATGTCACCACGCCACTACATATAAGTAAGTCCAACCAGTTATAGTTACTCATTTTTCCTCAAGAGGTAAGACTGTTCACGGACATACAAAGTACAGAATAGAATTATTTTACCCGGCCGGGATTCGAACAAGTGTCATCTGCTTGCAATTCTCGACCACGGCGACTCATTAACATAATTATATTTTACTTCCGATGAATTTTAATATTAGTAGTCGGAAGTATTGTGTTCGTTTTTGTGTTAAACAACACATTTTATGCTTCAATTTCTTTCATATTTCTGGACGTCTCATAACCTCCTGAACAACTTTGGTTTTGTGTCTGTACATTGTTCTGTCGGTTAAAAACATTTCTTGTTACGCGCAAATCTTAGAAATTGCCAAATGGATTTTTTAACCTGGTATGCAAGGAATGTAAAAAACCCTCGTTCAGTAAACATGATTTTCTTCCTGTAGAATTTTCTTTTCTTTCGTGAGAATTGAAAAGTATCAGTAGCATGAAAAACTGTTATGATCATGAGCGGTACAGCTGAGATAAACTGAGTACCCCGGATGAATGACATGGAATTGATGGTATCAAAAGGTCGCGGTCATAAGGTACAAAATAGAGTCTACAGTAGTATAGTGTATGCAATAACAGGTAGGTAGCATTTAGAATGAATGAATATCTCCCGGCCAGCTTGGTCTAATGGGAGCCAAAGACCAGCCTCCATGGTGTATTGATAGTCACTACTGCCCATGGTCCAGATATCCTGCGTTCGATCTCGGGTTTGGTAGCATTTTCCAACAAAAAGTTCTGTTCCCTATTTCCAAATTTCTCTTCTTCTTTTTGTCGAAGTAGATAGTAATTTTTATCAAAATTGAAAGGGTTTCAGCAAACTTGGTTCAACTTTTCATCACCAGATGGCAACACTCCGTTCTCTATCTTCAGCTGAGGTCGGGTTCTACGATGTACACCTAACCTAAAAAAACCTGAAAAACGTTAGTTCCAAAGAATTCGTCAAGATAGCGCCAGTAAAGTTTTGCTCTAAACTCTACTGGCGCTATCTTGACGAATCCTTTGGAACTAACGTTTATCGTGTTTTTCAGGTGTTTTTTAGGTTAGGTTTTTTTTCGTAGAACCCGACCTGGGATTTTTTAATTTCCATCGAAACAAATACACAATACGGTCAACTGTTAAACCTGGATATGAGAGAACAAAAAATACGCCACCTCGGTTTGGCGAGCAAAACCCTCGATTTACTGCACTAGCGCTAATTTGACAAATCCTTTTGAATCTAATGTTCCCAGTCCCCGGTTTTGTTGTTTTCAAGATTCGTAGAACCAACCATAAGAATGTAAACATTGTAAACCATTCATCTATGAATGATTGGACGAATATCTAATGCACAAAATGCAGTTCGATCCAGTTTCAATAGTGATCAATTTAATATCATAAAGTAGATATCTAGATATATATTTTTTAAATTGTACATAAATATGTTGTGTAAAATATTCAGACAGAATGTTGTGGACAAGGTTTGATACTATGAGCAACTATCTGCATGATGTATAATGTAATGTGATACCAAACAGAGAGCCTATGCATAATATTATTTTCACTCCTACATTTATAAGTTTAGAGATTGCAGCTGAGAAGAAAGAGTTATATTTTTCTTTTATGAATTACCTAGCTATGTTTTTTAATCATCAGCACAACTTCCCTAAGCTAGACCTTTTATAGAAAAACTAATGAGGAAAATACCTACCAATACATAGGTCAAGGTAGGTTGGTTATAAAATACTAGCGGGCTGTCGCCCGTTTTGCGGGCCGAGGCGTGGCCGTGCGGAGAAATAGCGGTGAAAGCAAAAAATCCTTTTCGCGAATGACAGGTGTTGTAGTGGGAAAAATCGAAAAAACCCCGTCTTATTGCACATCTAGACTATAAGACAAAGCTACGTACCAAATTTCAGCTTCCTAGAACTTACCAGTTCGGAGAAACAGTAATGAATCAGTGAGTGAGTGAGTCAGTCAGTCAGTCAGTCAGTGAAACTCTCTTTTATATTAAGTATGGATTATGTACAAAGAAGAGAATAACTATGTAAGTGCAAAGATCAATAAATTACAAGTTAAAGAATGAAGATCAATAGATTTAAATTTGAAGTTCATAGGAAGGGAAGAAGGCTAGAATGTAGGAGTTCAAGAAGTCCCAAATGAGAAAAGGATGCATTAATTGCATTACATATAATCTTATCTCTATAATATATATAAAACTCATCTATTATATTTATAACATAAAGCATAAATATGGGAAGAGAACAGAAGTCAATTTGCTGAAAGGTTGGGTGGAAGAGATTGCCAAAGGCAATAACCCGCCCTTTAGTTAGGACATATATTATGTTTATATTTATTTATTTTTTCTTCTATTATATTGTATTTTAATTTGTAATTATTTGTGTTTGTATATAATATGTCCTATTAATAAAGTGTAAATAAATATATAAAGGTTTGAATAAATATATTCCTGGCCCAACTTTGGCTGGGTGAGGTTGATAAGGGTAACATTCCCCGTAAGAGGAGCAACCCTCATCCTGAATGGATCATAGGTCATCATCATCATAGGGTGGCGTCATCGTGAACGATGGTAGCCAGACAGTGGAGGAATGACTCAGCACTTCTACCACTGTCTTTACAAGGAGGCTCTAATAATTGACAAGGGCCCCCAGAACCAAGCCAATGCTGGCCTACTCCCTGTTTAAAAATCCCCAGCCCAGACTGCTCTACTCCCTGTTTATAGTCCCCCTCTTTATTTAGCCATAGTTTTCGTCGCGCAAAGAATATTCATTCCAAAAGAGGAAAAAATGGTGACAAAATTCAGCCATGTTAAATCTTAATTGTTGTGCTGGTATAAAATAGTAATAATAGTTATTAAATAAATAAGTCAGAAAAAAAATTGTGAACCCATTCTGCTCCCCCGTTCATGAAATAACAGATTCACAAAAACAAAAATACACACATTATTAAAAAGAAGAAAAAAAAAAGAAGTTAATCATATTTATGTATCACAGTACTCAAAACTGTTTTAATAATGATTGCTCAACATGGGACGCAAACCACCGACATCATCCAGATTCGAGTACACCACCTTATCAATTGAGCTTCTGTGGTCGATCATCCACCCATTATAAATTTTATGATTACCTACGTACTATGGAGTAGTTTCTGCAATCCAACAACAGTAACATACTTTTGTAAGGATTTTACTTACTCCGAGAAGTATACCACCATCTAAATTTCTAAGTAAAAAGCTAGAATATATATTTTCCACTTAGATACGCATCATGATTTAAATGTACCTACGGACACCTACCTAATATAAGTAACTAATATAAATATTATAAAAAAATATGTAAATTGGTAGGAACCTCTCAGTAAAGTACCAGGACAGTAATACGTCTGTCCCGGTAGCTCAGTGGTAAAGGCGGCACTCTGTGAATCCAGAGATTCCAGAGGTCGTGGGTACTTTTTCATATAGGACCTAGGTAGTTATTTGTAGCTGTAAGAATTTTCAAACAAAAAGTGCTCATTGAATTTTTTGAATTACATATTTCTACCTTTAAACAAAGCATTGTGATTTCATATTTTAAATCTGAACTGAGTGCAAAATCAGCTGAGTCAACAATAATTTATTGGAAAATTTCAAATCTGTTTAATACTAAAATCTGAATTTTGTGGATTGGTTGTGACATTAAAAATTCCTGTCTGTCGAAACTCTTACTGAAGTTTATTTTGCACCAATTTATCACAGAAATATTTTGTGTTATTTTCCCCATTGGGTATACCTAACTATGGTTAGAATAAGAGGTGTATTGATGATTGTTTTTGTGGCCATAGCAGGCGGTAAGTTATTCAATAGGACTATATAATTAGGTAAGTAATTGTCCACTATTTAAGTCAGTTCGATTTGGCAGGTTTGATAATCTTCTGTTTTTTTAACCTACAGTCAAACTTTTTTTTTTAAACACTAGGAAAACTTTAAAAAGTAGCTGCTGTTTAAATGAGCCCACCTACATAAAAATGATACTTTCTATGCCTTTCAGGAAATACAAAGTAATGCAAAGAAAATAATTGATTTTTAGCAAAAACATAATAATAATTATGTACTTTGTACTTAGAAAAAATCAGTTTCCTAAAATTTAATCTCATTTTTAACTTGTGATTCAGATAACTTGATGTTTCAATCAAGCAATTGTGCATCTCAACCACAATCTAAGGAAGACGTTTGCTCCAATTACAATTCATCTGATTGGCCAGATGTTGGGCCTTGTAAGTATACCTAATCAACCTCGTAGGTTATTTATGTAATCACACAAAGTCAGTTTTTATCCATAGTCAATTTAAGAAAAAAAAATATAGGACAATTTTTCTTTGTAATAATAATAATAATACTCTTTAGTGGAAGGTAACCACCAGGCGAGGTTAATGCTCAAA
The DNA here is from genome assembly GCA_024516035.1 of Bactericera cockerelli. Taxonomy (NCBI): domain Eukaryota; kingdom Metazoa; phylum Arthropoda; class Insecta; order Hemiptera; family Triozidae; genus Bactericera; species Bactericera cockerelli. The sequence continues at coordinate 23,113,632 of CM044962.1, forward strand.
GCTTTTTCTACCACCTAAACTTCAGTCTTATTATTATGTGGTCACTAACTCAAATTAATGAGGAATAATTCTTGCACTGGGTGGGATTTGAACCAATGGATCCCTATGCTATCTGGACTACCAGACAAGTACGTAAACCACTTGACTACCAGTGCACTTCTATGATGATGATCCATGATGATTTACTCTGTCCATGATGATTCTTTGTAGTGTCATTTATTTATTTGTGAAAAATATCTTTTGATGTAGTACATACACAAAGTAAATCACACCATGATATTTATTGTTTTGTTCCACAGTACCAAAACTTCCACAGGACATGTTTGAACAACTGTGCAGCACTGCTAAGCCTGATCACTTGAGTTCTATGTGCAAAGGAACTTTTGACAAGTCAGAAGACAAATCTGATCTGTACAAGACCTGCAGTGACTTATGTGGCAAAATCCTCAACTTAAAGTTCTTTGCATGTACATGTGCTGTTCCAAATTATGATGCACCAGACGTAAAGTACTATGTGTGTGGCTGTACAAATGCAAACAACAGTATCACAGGTGATAACAACTTATGGTACTATTTCACAGTACAGGACTTGGCAAAGAGCACTGAATATCTGGGCCAGGACCAACAGTGTGATAATGGAATTAAGGTGTTCTACTCAAAGGACAAAAAATTCAGTCTGGCCAATAAAAAGCTACCATGATGACTGAATTTGACATGAATAACCCTTGCTCAGCTACATCAAGGTTCATCTTATTTATATGCATAAACATGAAGAATTTATCCAAGAATTTATTTACAAATATGTTCCAAAAAGTATAATGAGTGTTTTTTAACTTGTAAATTGAAAAAAGAGAAACTAAGAAATACATTCCATCAACATATACACATTAAAATAAATACTCCAACCTATTTGATTGTGGCTCAAGCCAGTTGCAAAGTTCTTTTCTCTAATGGCAGATGCCAATGTTGGTTCATTGTCTGATTCATATTTAGTGAGAGATCACCTCTCAACTTTCCTCCCATAATAAAGAATATAGTCATTTAATTGTCTCCTAAGATAGGTAACCATTTTTATAATTATTATCTAAAATTATCCATTTCAAGGGGGGGATAGTTCTTAAGTGACCATGTAATTTGGTGGTCAGATTGTTGAAAATTGGGTAAGAACAATCATTGGGTTTCAAAGAATAATGCCTTTGAATTGAATAAATGGATGATTTCCATTATTTTATATTATTTTGATGTATTAGTATTTAGTAAATTAACCAGTTAATTGGCGAAGACGGCAATTTAAGCCTTAATCTTGATATCATAGCACACATTAAACTTATGATGAATGTCTGTGTCCTTTAAGTTGACAGAACCGTGCATAATATGTTAACAATTATTTAGGCTAGGAGTTTAAGATAAATAAATCCCAACTAAAATTTATTTTCTTAATGAGACGAATGTATAGTAGTATACTCAAGTTTTTTGGTTTGGTCATTTTGAGTTATCTATGCTGATTGAGTAAGGAACAAATGAATGAATGAGTGAGCACATCTCCAAGAATTTCTGATTCATAATAATTCATAAAAATATATTGCATACATCACAACATAACTAGACGAGGTATAGACCCCAAAATTCCAAAGAACAAAATTTTCTACCCAGATGTGTTTTAAATCCAAGTCGCCTACATGCAAGGTATAAATATAAAATATATTGCATACATCACAACATAACTAGACGAGGTATAGACCCCAAAATTCCAAAGAACAAAATTTTCTACCCAGATGTGTTTTAAATCCAAGTCGCCTACATGCAAGGTAAGTGCACAGTGCACAACCTACTAGCACAACCCACTTTCTAAATAATGAGGTCAAATGGTGGTTACAGCAAATAAATTAACAAAAGTACATTTAAATTTGTCCAGAAACACTTTTTTAGCTCAGTTTAAAAAAGTGACCATTTGTAATACAAGTACCTGCCTTAAAAGCAATGTACCAATATGACTTTTATTTTATCTTCATTTAACACTTTCACCGCCAACTGTATTTTCGACTATTTTCATTCATAGGCCAGGTGTGATTTTGATGTGGTGATACTTCAAAGTATTAGTAGTCACTGTGGCAGAGCGAGTTAGCGCGCTAGGCATTGCACACATGGTGACCTGGGTTCGATTCCCAGCGGGGGAGGATTTTTTCTGCTCTGTACTTGGATGTTCGGGGTCCACTCATACCTCGTGAGGAAAAATGAGTAGCTGCTTTAATGTGAAGCAGCGACCAGTGGCAGAATCTTAGGCAAAAAAATAATACAAGATATTGTAAATTAAAGTGGTAAAGTCCTATGATTCTGCGCTACCCACTAAAATTGTGACATAATAACACAAGGAAAAGCATTATTATTATATATATTATATACTTTAAAGTATCACTGGTCTGGGGAAGAAATTTCATGTCTACGCCAAGTGATACTTTTAAGTATCACCTTCAATTCCTGACCGAATCTATATCCTAATACTGCTAGGCCAGAGCAACACATTCCTCATGTTAAACATATAGAAAGTCTTACTCACAAGTATCACCAGCGTCTTATAGAAGATTCTGTGGGTGATACTTTGAAGTATCACCATGTTCATACTAGCGCAGAGCCAGGTGATACTTCCATGTATCACCTGGCGCTGAAAGTATTAACAATTAATTGATTAGTTATGAATTATTATAATGTGCGTAATGAAATCTTTGAGCTTTGTCATTCATACATGATCTACATATTACGAATTACAATTTTTAATCTGAATAATTAACATTGCTTGTAACTAGCAACCTACTATGATATTATCAGGATTAAGGGGCTCTTTTTTCATTTTATTGAAAAAGATATTGAAGGTATTTCCTTTTTGCTTAACCCAGATGGGGCTGACGTCCTTCCAGAAGGACGCTGTGGATTTTTCTAATTAATTCAACTTGTTGGGGATAGTTGGCAACACCTCAAACTCTTTGTTTAGAGTCCTAGTGAAGTTGACACCACTTTTATTTTGATTTATTCTTGCGTGTGACTCTGATAAGAAAGTTTGGATAGCTGTAAATTTCAATGGATGAACGAGACAAAAAAATTTACCGCGTTATCTGGGTTTTTATTATGAACTGGTTGGGGTCCCACAAGAAGAGCCCCAATTATCACACCGACCTCTATTAGATCTATTGTGACCTATCTGGGTTAATACCAATGAAAATGCAGCTTCTGTAGATGCTAGTGGCCAGTGATGTATTTTGCCCATCCTATATTATGCATAACCTCTGATGGGTGAGAAGTGACAATATTTCCCATTTAGGTGGGTGCTGGGTCAACACAATAGCAATAGAAAGTATCCCTTAAACAAAATACTAATGTAGAGTTACAGACTACTCATATCTATACAAAAAAGAAACACTCTCAAACAATAGGAACTGCATAAAATATCACTAGTGTATAAGAAAGTGCTGAGGTAACAGGCACACAAGGTTTCAACAGTTAGTATCACATCAAGGTCATTGAGTCAATGACCTTATTGATTTTGTGTATTTACTGTGGACACCTAGGACATTTGCAAATCAATTGGTAGTTGACTTTATGTATTAATCCTGCAAATTACTGTTACTGTAGTACATATTATGTTATACCTATCATTTATAAGTGAATGTAAACAACCTCCTTGCGGTGGGCAATTATACATACATGTGATTGTATTTGAGTGAATAGGGGGTTAACTCACAATACAAAAGATAGGAATATCTGGACACATTTTTATGGAACCAATTGCTTCAAATGATGCAAGGAAATGATTTAGACTTTAAAACAAGAATATTTTAATAACTCAACTAAAACTGTCACCCAACCATTCTACCCAACAAATATTTGTCAGTGATTCAAATGGGTAATAACTCAACTTTGGTAACTTTTCCAACTACAGGGTGCGCCAGAATAACCTGACAAGTTTAAAATGTTAACTATCAAGTCATAACTTGTCGTAGATGGTTGATGTTAGTGTCATTTTGTTTCCAATAAAAGTGGATTTAGTTACAATGGAGTCGTGGACACATGCGCATCGTGCTTTTGTTATAGAGACATTTTTTAAAAGTGGTGATTCTGTGGCAATTACTCAGAGAAAGTTTCGGACTCACTACCGAATTAAATCTCTCTGCTTGTGAATATTTTCTTTGGTGTTACCTCAAAAGTAAAGTCTATATGCATAAGCAAAGGACTGTAGATGACTTGAAGAGACTAATTGTTCAAGAAATTTGTGTAATACACCTGAATATGCTTGAGAAAGTCATGGACAATTTTTTGACCAGAATTGACGAGTGTATCAGAAATGAAGGTAAACATTTGACCAACATTATCTATCACAAATAATTCAAATATTCAAAAAATCATGTATTAAAATAAATCTGCATGTCTTCTCTTTCAAATAACACAAAAATTATTGTTCTATCTTAAAAATTGCTTGTTTAGTATCATTTTTAAACTCGTCAGGTTATTCTGGCGCACCCTATACTACTGACAACTAGAACTCCCCATAAATTTCCAATGTCTTATTTTAAACTCATAGGTACATGTTTAGTTTTTAAGGGAAGTTTAATTAATACTGTAATTTTTTGGCCAAGACCACATACATTTCACTTTCTAATGTGTTCAGGACTCTGGTTTAGGTGCACAAAAAAAGATTTTTAGAAAATATCCAACCATATTTAGTCCATTTTTTCCACTCTTAATGTCAAGACATTGACTGTGCATGTGCCTAGATATTCTGTGTCAAGACAATCATGACAGACCAGGTTTTTTTCAAAAATCCAGAGAAAAAATGACCAGAATTGTTTCTCTTATATACAGGTTTCTCTCATAACTAAGTAATTTTTCCTAATTTCTCTTATATCCAGGTTAAACTGTAGGTATGTCTTTATTTAGAAACTGAAATTTTGAAAAACGCTGGTACAACATGTTTGATTGCTAGATGTAATAATGACTGCACCTGCGCAGCTATCATTTTGAATGCAAAGGGGAAGTGAGTTTCTAAAAAGTGAGGGTTTCTTAAAAATCTGTTGACTTTCCATTATTCTAAAAAATCTGACATAATTTTTTCCTTCAGTCAATACCTACTTGGACTATTGAGAAGCTTGACAAAAGTTATTTTTTATTGATATTCAAATCTACGGTGAAAATTATTCCTTCTTGTAGGGTAGAGCTAATAATGTAAACACAAGAGATCCATTGTGGTTAGGTTAAGTTAATGAGGTGAAATTTTACATTAGATCATTGGTAAAGGTTTGTTGGGTAGGATGGTTAGGTGGCAGGCTTTAGGTTAGGTTTACCAGAGTGAAAATTAGCGGGGTCTGAGTCACTGCGCAACTCACCACTCCGTTTTCACTCATTTTTCATTTGGGCAAACCTAACCTAAGGCCTGACACCCAAGCAATCCCAGCCAGCCAACAAAACTTCTTCCATGAGGTGCTCTTTTGTGGAAAGCATTCTTCAATACATCAGATGTTTCCATGAGAGTGAGCAGATTTTTCCAAATTAAGGACGATGAACTTTATATTTTTATCAGATCAGGTTTATTTAAACTGTTCCAAAAAGTTGCATGATGTTGAGATTTCGAAAAAATTACTTCCATGTATTCTTAGATATCTAAGTATTATATTAGATCTAATTAGGTCGTAGTGTTAATTGTAAAGGTTTCGCTGAAATCCCTGCAACCAGGTCAGATAATAATGAGTATTTCATGCAATACAAAGGTGATTTTCTGGTTTTTGGCAGTTTGTGGATGTGTGATAAGTAGATTAATAGTGTTTTTAAGTCAAAATCAGGTAATTTCAGAGGAAAAAAACCCAAAACCCAACTTCCAAATAATCATCCTAGGATTTTTTTAAACAAAATCAACTGAACAAACCAAAGAATCATGGATTTACATAATATGACATGGTCTACATATAAATTTGTAAGGTATTAATTTGATTTTTTTTCTTTCTTTTTTGAGCATTAAAAAACCACAGGGTTTAAACATGCCAACCCTGCTTACTAAAGATAATTATGCTTAACCAGTATTTTAATAAAAAATGTGATTTTAATGGTGGCTGATAACAGAAGCTATTACTGCCAACACTTTATGGATTATCAGGTTGTGTAATATACCTAATGACCTGGAAATTTGGTTCTGTGTAAAATAACTCTATTCATATTCAATCCCAATATAAGAAAGACTCATCTGAATGCAATTCATGCTGTAGGAACAGAATATACTCAACCAGGAATAATCTAAAACCAGTTTTCAAGAAAAACTTTTTTCCAATAAGCAAAGATCTGTCTGCTATTCTACTATTTTGTTCATAATACCTATATTATTTAGGATCTTGTATATTTTAACATACAACCATTCAAGGCCATACATTTACCTAGAACCTAATGCCCTAGCATTCCCATGACTAGGACGTCCTATCCGAAGGGAATCGTCAGAAAGGTCCAATATGGGTCGCCTTACAAGAGAGGCGTTGTTGGAAAGCGACGTGACAGCAATGTGCTGCTGAAATTACAAGCTTTCAGGTTAAAAAGGATGAGGGGAGGCTGAAACACAGGCAAGTGGTAGCGTAGTGAACACATACCTTGCTAGAATTCCTGAGTTTCTCTCCACGAACGAACACTGTAAAAACTTTCACTGGGTTCTTTACATTTTAAAAATCGTGTAATACATTTTAAAACTTGAAATTAAACACAAATTTAAAGGGAAATTTCGAGCCAGACACCTTAAAACAACCCCTCTGGAAGGAAATTTCAAAATTTTCTTTATCACGACAAAAACAAAATAAAGGAAACACAACTGGAAATCAGCTGATTTGGGGAGAAAAGCACAAAGGCCGCCAATATTCCATGACGTCGACTCTTTTTAGTTAGTTTTGCATCCAGCGCGAGAAAGAAAAAGTCCCACAAAAAAATCCCTTTTATCTATGCTTTTATGGGAAATTTTACTCGATGCCGCCATTGCCGTCACGACGATTTTAGTGCAAGGTTTGTTGGAAGCGTTTCGCAACATTTCATTATACGATCATGTCGATCATCCTTCTTCTTTTATTATGATGTATCAAATCCAGTTTATTAAATGCCATCGAATCCCACTTATCCCACTGACTGAAAGATTGCTTTGTAACATTTCGCACTCAAACTTCGTGACAAAATACCTACCTACCTATCGTGAAATGTTTCGAAAATGTTGCGCCCAGAGGGAAATCGGCTGTAATAATTATGTAGACAAATAAATTGCAATACCTACCAACTACAGCATTAAAGTTTATTATGAAGAAAAAAAGTGGGCACCAATCTGCTATCTACAATGCAATATTAGTGAAGTTGTGCTATCTACTACTTATCTGCGTGCAATATCTGCTATGTGCTGTACTTCCTGTCCTGATCATTTTAAGAAAAAATAAATTGGAAAATTAGTATTTTTTGGACTATAGTGTATTAAAAGGACAAAAAAAAAATCTTTAAATAATTAATATGAATCTTTAAAACGTTTTTTGTCTCTCCTGTAAAATTTGCTTTTGCGCAGAATCACCTATTGCTCTGAGGGTGTCGATATGTAGAATCAAGTGAAAATTTGTTTCCATTTTAAATTTATTTATATTTATATAATAGGATATATTTCATTAAAAACATCTTCTTTCTTCAGTGTGCTCAACACGGATGCCACATTCCCTCTTTGTACCACGGATGCCACATCAAGTTAAAATTACCGATCGATCCCTGCCTACAGAATATCTACGTAAATACGACTGGATTGCATTCGTTAATTTAATTGGCTCCATTTTCTTGCGTAGATGTAGATTTGTAGGTGTCGTGTACTCGTGTAGTGCAGGGGATATGGTGGTTAGGTACTAATAGTAGGTACCTCATTATTTTCGTTTGGAATTTAGGCGTTTTACCTTGAGGCGTTTATCAAAATACTTACATGGTGATGAAAATAAAATTACCTAAGGTAATAATGCAGCCATTCATTCATGGATAAATAAATAATGGAGAACTGGTGGGCCGACCACCGGTCGATCGGTCCTACGGGATCGGAATCTTACCGATGAGATTCCCGGTGATCCCGCCGGCGATTTGCTAGCTCAGTCGGTTTGGATCCCGCCCGGCTAGCTCAGTCGGTAGAGCACGAGACTCTTAATCTCGGGGTCGTGGGTTCGAGCCCCACGTTGGGCGCCATAAATTTGGTTTGGGCGTCTGCCCAAATGGATTACGCCACCATTTATTGATTACACTATTTTATCGAGGGAATGAAACACAGAAGTCATTTTAATAATTAATGGATCTGATATAATTATAATTACGAATAAATATGATTATTGATTATGCACCCGCGATGTGACTCGCTCAGAAACTGCCGACCGAAGACTGGTCGAGGTGGATGGCTTTCCATCGAACTGAGGGCCAGGAAAGCCGACTCGACAATTATTGAACAATGGTTTACTGGTGTCATCCGACACCGGCAAACCAGAACTTGTTATGCCTCAAATTTGTCACATCCAATATCCCTACCGTTATTACCTTTTGTGTTCTAAATTTCCCGAATGGCCGATCTTTTTGAGTCAGGTTTAGTTAGGTACCTACATAATTTTATTATAAAAAATATAATATAGGTTCTAATTCCTCCATACACCCCTTAGCCTCAGACGATCAATACAGGGTGTAACTAAATAAATAAATATGTATGATTCTATCTGTGCACAAGGCCTCTTCATATTTTTTTGTGGGTAGCGCAGCATTACAAGAGCCTCCTTTACTTTTCAAATTCCTTTCAACAGCTAGGTCATCTCGAGACAGGGTTGTTACCCTCCATTCGCAGGAAACTCACAAACCTCCTCACCTGGACTGGGTTGATGATGATTATGGCGCGTTTATCAATCACATTTTTACAAATCTCTGACTAGCGCAATTTTTTTTTATTTTTTTGTGTGATGATTTAAACTGAGATCCGGGGATTTTGAGAGTGGAGAGTTTTTTAGGAATGGGCTACAAGTCACCTGGATGAAAGAGAACTCTAGGAATCGATTTTTTTTTCTTCTGTTAATCCAGGTTTATCTTATAAAGAGGTTTTCTTATAATGTAAATTAGACCTGGAAATAGTTCTCTCATGAGGTTTCTCTTGAACGCAGGTTCTACAGTTTTAACACGTTGACTGCCAAGGTCATTTTTGGACACTTTACCCGTACGCCACGTTACTATACATAGTCACACATGTTGTGTGACGTAGCATACAGAGGTGCTTTTTTAACGCTGTATGCCACGTCACACCAAAAAAGTGTGACACTTCTTTTCTTTCTATTTTTACTTTCCTTATCCTAGTGTTAATGTGTTTTGTGTACTCCTAATGAGTACTGATAAGTCTAATGTCTTGGGTTTGACTCCATTTGCAACCCTCAGTATTAGAATTGTTAGCCTGTCTGGGCGGGTCCCTACCATGCTCCTGTATCCTGTATGCTAACCTAAAAACAAGGGTACAAATAAAAACGTAAAATGGTATTATACGCAAGGTTAAACTTTTTTTCAAGTTTTATTTCTATTTTAGAAATTTCTACCTAGGTTACCGAAAAAACTTTAGTAAAAAATGAAGAGAAAAGAAGAACATTATTTCAAGAGAACGAGTTATATGTATGTATAAATCATGATGATGTACCTAGTTGAAAAAAAAAAAAAAACAATATGTTGGTTTGTTGGTATATTGATTGGAAAGATTTTACATTTTTATCCATACGTATAGGTAAAAATAGATTGAATTAATAGGTAGGTATTTGAATGAATTTTGATGTGATTGGTTTTATCAAATTCTGATTTAGTCATTTTTATTGCTGAAGATTTAGAAGGATTTATAGGTACTGTTTACTAAAAAAGGTTTGCTTAGGTTAACTTTGAGGTTAGCTTTGAGTTTAGTTAGGTTAAGTTAGGAAAAATCAGTGTTTACTTGGTTTAGTGAGTTTAGCTTTGAGATTAGGCTAGGAAAAATCTTGATGTTTACTTGATGGTTTACTCTGTAATTTGTGAAGTTGTATCATACTGATTGAGGTAAGAACAATGACGTTAGTAGAAAATTTATTGTTCTACCACAACTGTTTACTTGGTTTAGTTAAGTTAAGTTAGTAAAAATCAATGCTACTTGGTTTGGTTCGGTAAGTATAGCTTTGAGGTTAGGTTAGAAAAAATCACTGCTACTTGGTTTAGTTAGATTAGGATAGCTTTAAGGTTAGGTTAAGAAAAATCACTGCTACTTGGTTTGGAGTAAGGATAGCTTTGAAGTTAGGTTAGGAAAAATCACACATTGGTTTAGTTAGGTTAGGCTCGTTTTGCGATTAGGTTAGGAAAAATCACTGTTTTAGTGGTTGCGTTAGGTTCGCGTAAGAAAAATCACTTCACACATTCTCTACTTAATGAATGTCTTTAGTGTCTCTCGCGCGTAATAGTTGATCCCGAACTCTCGGTCCCACACCTGTAGCTGCTCCAGAGACACGCCACTGCCGCCACAGACCACCAGAACTGCCGGCCCGGCCGCCAAATCAATGAAGCCTTGGGCCGCCAAATCGGCCACCACGCCGGTGTAAATGGCGGACAGGGCAGCGCCGCAAGCGGGCTCCACAACCAATCTCTCCTCGTCTGAAACAAACGGAAGTGAACCGAAAAAAAAATTGGTCAGTCAGCTCAATTTGGAAAAAGTGACTGGTTGTTTTTTTTACAAATTATTTAATTAACGTCCTAACAATAAAAGCTATATTGTAAACAAAGTATTTTTTTACACATTAAAATTTTGCAATAAAGTTATATCTATCTTGTCTTTGGAAGTTGAGGTTCTTACAGCGACGTAAAAGTCCAAAACTAACAACGGAGTCTCTCTTGGATTTTTAAAGTTTGACATACTATACGTTTAATACGTATATTATGTAGTTCCAATCTAGTGGTTGTGTGAACTATAGACATCACTCAGGTTCTTTAAATCAAAATAATAATTACTACAAAATGAATTTTTATTTTAAATCCAAGTCTCCTGTTTGAAAACTCATCCCCTACCTTACTTGGAAAAAATATAAAACCCATGTCCTCCAAAGCTATGTTCCAGAAAGCACTATTTCTCTCGGATACTTTCGTTCAAATAACGCATTCTTCCTACCTTATTCTAGCTTCGTGAGGACCATCGGGTACTTGTAGAGTGAGCAAGGACCAGTGGCAGCATTACAAGATTGACATTGGAATAAAATATGGTGGTTGTCATCACACAACCAACTAGCTGTCTCTTTAAATAACGCATTTTCATTTTTGGAATTAATTAGTCCCGATCGGACAGTAGATAATTATAATAGAGCAATATTATTACAATAATTATTACAAGGTGGAAGAGATTGCCACAGGCATTATGCCCGCCCTCTAGGTAGGACATTAGCTTTATTCTCTTTTTTGTTCTTGTTTCATTGTTCAATCTATTATTTTTCTTTATCATTTCATTGTATTGTACTGTATATATTTTACTTTGTCTTATCTAATAAAAAATAACTTAATAATAATAATGATTCTCTGCAAACTCTGCATGCATGCGAATGGTTCAAAAGGAGATTTGGTGATTTTGAGTGTGACACAACTTTCTGTAACGAGGTTCTCGTATGTTTTGTAGACGTTTATGAACTTTTCTCGGTTCAACTTTCTTTTTTTTTCTTCTTTTTTTTAAACTTTATTTTTACTTGTGTTAACAATTTTTGTAAATTGATAAACATTAATAAAAACTTTGATTTGATTTGATTTGAGATGGTACAAACAATCTAAAGTCCAACAAAAATATTTCCCCGCTCTGCTTGTGGTTCGAAACCACGTCTTCCCGATCATCCAACTCTACCTGCAAACTTGATGCAGCTCTGCACTGCTTGCTTATCAGTGATGACCCGCGAGTAGATCCTGAAGTCATCCTTGAGTCTCAACAACTCATCACAAACACTGGAGGCCCCCAAAGTAACGGCGATGCTGTAACAATATTATTTTATTTTGAAGGGATTTAAATATCTTCAGGAGCAAGGACTCTGATTGTTAAGTCTCCTCTGTAAATAAATATTATTTAAAAAAAAAAACAAAAAAACAATGAGTAATCATACTTTGCAATGAACAATCGAACAAACATTGAGTGACCACATTGGCTCTTAGACTATAGAAGTGCACAAATGTTTGTCAAATAAATAATATCACACAAATGTCTTCAGCATAAAATATATACCTTTATTTCTGCACTGCACTCGAAGTAATGAAAATATTTCGGTTCCAAGTGCAGTATGCTATCAGGAAAGGTGTGTTTTTAGTGGGTGGAAATCCCACACCCCAGGCTAAGACCTGGGTGTCTTTAAATGATTTTTCCCCGCCCTTCCTTAAAAAAAAAATCATTTAGAAAAGGACTTTTTTTTAAAATCGTAAATTCACCGACATAAGTAGCTTGATCGATAAGGCGGTGTATTTTTGTAACCTGGAGGTCGGTGGTTCAATTCTCGTTGGTATATAAGTTCCATTTAAAAAAGAAATAAATAACATTGTTATTACCTGGTAATTCTGTCCATTACAATTTTCTTCTGGGCATGCATAGACAAGTTGAAACAGTGGGCTCCTTCCGTTTCCATTGCGACGATAGGAACATCGGTCCACCCTGGAATCGAACCCAGATGATCAATATAATTTCAAAACCATAAATTATTGTAATGATTATACATAATAGGTATATTTATTATTTCTACGATAGACGTATGTATGTGCACTGGTACACTGGTCAAAGCGCTAGTCTGGTATTCCATCAGGTAGCGTAGGGATCCGTTGTTTCAAATCCCACCCAGAGAATTAATTTTTCCTCAACGATTTGAGTTTGTGACCACATAATGATAAGACTCTTAGGGTTAGGTGATACAGGGTGGACCAAAAAAACGTTTACACCCGTTAATGGTAGATTACTGACGACATTTCTAGGACGGATCTACAATCCGTTTTTTCGGATTCGGCTTTATAACTGCACAAAGTGATTTTTTGCAACTTTCTGAAAAAGTCCGACTTTGGTTTATTCTTCAGGTCAGAACTTTTTTCCTGTTTAAGATGAGTTGATTCTGAACATTTCTGCAGAAAGCCAACAAAATTTCGATGTTTCTAGCTACACTACTTTGTTTTTTACGGTTTGGTTTGGCATCTTTTTTGACACCTGAATAGAAAAAAAATTCTCATGTAAATTTTTTACACTTTGAAACACTCAAGATTTGGCCGAGCAAATTTTGGCACAGACATGGGCAAGTTTGATAAAAGTTGGCGGCCAACTCAAGGATGCTAAAAAATAATTTTACGATTTTTTATCACGTGATCTTCTGGGTAAACAAACCAGGTAAGTCTCAAAAAATGATGTTCAAAATCTGAAAAGTGTTGACCGTGTAGGGTCGTCTTGTACTCAAAGAGTAATTAGCTATTTATGTCTGATAATTATTTTCCTTGGAATTAATTAAAGGCCAGTCAAATGAATGATTGTTTGTTTCTCGATGGTAGTTTTCAAGCATATTTTTCTGCATTCTATGAAATATTATCTTTAAACTTCTTGAGTTTTTTTAGTACAAGTTACATAATTATTATTATTCGGATATGCATTTAGCATATGGAGCTGCCAACAGGAACATTTGGGATCATGTGAAAAACATAGTTTACGAAATACCATTGGAGATGCAAGAGTAGCAGAATCTGGTAGCAAGAATCCTGTTGGCATTCGATGACCTGACAGAAAAACCTGGAATCTTCCGGAACATTCGACGGAACATGATGAAGAGGTTCAACCTTTGCATCTAGGAAGGTGTACGCCACTTCCAACAGTTCCTCTGAGGAAATTGAGAAGGGAGAGAGAGAGTGAGAGAGAGTGAGAGAGAGTGAGAGAGAGTGAGAGAGAGAGAGACAGTGAGAGAGAGAGAGAGAGAGGCAAGAAGGTAGAAGGAAAGTTCCGAGTTAGAACTAAGGTTCTAAAGTCACCATTGGTTTCAAAAATTTGTGTGAGTAGAATACATAGTGTGTCCTATGGCTAAATAAAAAATGGCAACAGTCTTTTTTATTTTTTAGTCATAAATTTTAGGCGGCTCTGGCGTTCGGACCGGGGTGGGATCTTCCGTATGGCAAGTGACTAGCTTACCACTGAGCTAATCGTGCGCTTCTAATCGTTTCTCATTGAACATACTAACACAATATGTTTTTTAAAATACCTTTTTGTTTATATCAAAATAGGATAAAACATAATAAAAACTGCAAAAGTTTATTAATTTTACAAAATATTATCTTGTTTTCTTTTTTAAGATTTCTATTAAGAGTTGGTAATCGGTAAATAATTGTTATTTATTTAGTATTGTTAATGATAGAAGAACCTACCTACATATTCACCTGGCTTTATTTTATAAACTCTGATTTCGTTAGGAAAATTCGCTAGTTTTTTTTTTTTTTCTCACGTAGGGAAGCATAAGAAAAACCATCCTTACAGTATCTCAGGGGCTTGCATGAATAATACATATGTGTATTGTGATATCAATAGTATCTGATATAACTCAATTTACAGATGGTATTACCCCCCCAAAAAAAACATAAATTGTTGGTGTTACAACAGGTCAGATACAGGTATGAATAAAATATTCCATCAGATTTTTTTTTGATAGTTAAAATAATATTGACCGCCGAGAATTGAACCTCGGTCATGCGACTAACACTCTTAGCACTACCACATCTAGCTAACACCACTGACAATAGGGAAGCACGAAATTTATCATTTGAATTTTCCTAAACTGGCTGATGAAGGCATGTGAGACCGCGGTATTCAAAAAAGCAATGTAAACCATTTTTGTAAACAATACAAGACGCCCTTACACAGTCTACAGCTAGAAAACTCTTAGGATTTTTGAAGAGTTTTTGGCAAACATCTAATAATTTTTCCCAGAAGATCACGTGATAAAAAATCGTAAAATTATTTTTTAGCATCCTCGGGGCGGCCGCCAACTTTTATCAAACTTGCCCATGTCTGTGCCGAAATTTGTTCGGACAAATGTCGAGTGTTTTATTTAGTAAAAAAGTTTTTTTGGGTGTTTTTTTCTGTTCAGGTGTAAAAAAATATGACAAACCAAATCGTAAAAAACAAAGTAGTGTATCTAGAAACATCGAAATTTTGTTGGCTTTCAGCAAAATTGTTCAGAATCAACTCATCTTAAACAGGAAAAAAGTACTGACCTGAAGAATAAGCCAAAGTCGGACTTTTTCGGAAAGTTGCAAAAAATCACTTTGTGCAGTTACGAAGGCGAATCCGAAAAAACGGATTGCAGATCGGGCCTGGAAATGTCGTCAGTAATCTACCATTAACGGGTGTAAACGTTTTTTTGGTCCACCCTGTATAAAATGCTTTAAACATTAACCTCGCCTGGTGGTTACCTTCCACGAAGGAGTGTTAGTGTATAATAGATGGCCATTATTGAGAAGTAAAATAATATTACTATGTATTAATTGTACATTGCATACTTATAAAATGTTAACAGGCGTTCATACAATTTTTGTATGTTCATTATTCATTATAATGTTCAAAGTATTTCCTACCACCTCTAGCCCCATAGGAGATATTATTGAGAAAATGAGGAGATATTCAGAGGTAGACCTTCATATAATTTGCTATATTCCTTAAGTTCCTAATATTGATCATATTCCTTGAATCCCTAATGTTGACCATATTCCTCGAGGCCCTAATGTTTACTATATTCCTTAAATCCCTAATGATGACAATTAATATTCTGTGGGTCCCTAATGTTTACCACATTCCTTGGGTCCCTAATGTTTATCAAATTCCTTGAATCCCTAATGATTACAATATTCCTTGAGTCCCAAATGTTTACTATATTCCTTGAGTCCCTAATGTTTACTATATTCCTTGAGTCCCTAATGTTTATCAAATTCTTTGAGTCCCTAATGTTTATCAAATTCTTTGAATGCCTAATGAATACAATATTCTTTGGGTCCCTAATGTTTACCATACTCCGTGAGTCCCTAATGTTGACCATATTCCGTGAGTCCCTAATGTTGAACATTATCTTTGGGTCCCTAATGTTTACCATATATTCCTTGAGTTCCTAATGTTGACCATATTCTTTGGGTCCCTAATGTTTACCATATTCCTTGAGTCCCAAATGTTTACCATATTCCTTGGGTCCCTAATGTTTACCATATTCCTTGAGTCCCTAATGTTTACCATATTCCTTGAGTCCCTAATGTTTACCATATTCCTTGAGTCCCTAATGTTGAACATATTCTTTGGGTCCCTAATGTTTACCATATTCCTTGGGTCCCTAATGTTTACCATATTCCTTGGGTCCCTAATGTTTACCATATTCCTTGAGTCCCATGAGGATCCCAGTGAGTAGACCACCTCCCCCCACCGCGGTGATGATGCAGCTAGGCTTGGGACTGGTGTAGACCAGCTCCTGGACTAGAGAGGTGTGACCCTGCCTGGGTGGGGACAGTGAGATGTTGTTCTTATTCAATTATTAATTTTTTTTATTTTTTTTTTAAAAGGTAAGTGTGCCCCGGAACCGCTTTCGCATTACTTCAGGGCTCAATTATTAATAAGTATACACAGGTCTGTCCCGGTAGCTCAGTGGTAAAAGCGGCACTCTGTGAATCCAGAGATTCCAGAGGTCGTGGGTTCGAAACCCAGCCCGGACATGACATATTATCCTCCCATTTGGGATTTTTACCACATGATAATATGTCTTGAGCTTACTGCTCGAGTAAAGGGACTTTAATAGTCCTAATCGGGCAGTATAAATAAGGCGATATTATTATTATTTTACAAAACAAATATATAGGTATAAATATAAGAAAAGTATATAATAATAATTATGAATTTGGAATAATATAAATATTAAACTTTAACACAAAATAAAATTATGCTCTAACAGCTAACTGAAGGACGGTGGTGGGTCTTGAGCGATGTCCATTCGTTTAGACGATTAGATGTTAGATGAAGGTCACAAAATAATTTCACTATTATGGAATGTAGCAAGTATGCTTTTTGTTTTCGGCTCTTCCCTCAGCTGAGTTTGTAGAGATTTACAATCTAATATTTTACTATTGTTTTATGTACCTTATTATTTCTTTTTCATTTGTTTTATTTCTCATATTTTTTTTTTTTCTTTTTCTTAACACTTACACGACCGGGTGTACCACCGGTGGTACACAATGTCGAAGAGCCGTATTATCGCCGGTCCCACAAGAGAATTCACGAAAAACCATGCCGGTCGTCTAAGTGTTAAATAATATATTTATCAATTCACTCACCAGATGTCGGGGTGGTCGTAAGCATGGATGAAGGTCACGCGAGGTTCATCGACCTCTTGCATAGCAGCCTGAGCCGCCTCCTGGAAGTGGTTCCCCACGATCTGAACAGAAAGAAAATGGGCGGGTACTGTGTAGACTTAATTGTATCCCCCAGCCATAATAATTATGTCATTTTTTTTTTTTTTTCATGAAATTTTTCGGCTACTGTACAGTGTACAAACTTAATTACCTATATCCCCCAGCCATAATAATTATGTCATAATTTTTTTTCTATAAATTTTTTTCGTATATTTTTAATTATTTATTTATTACAGATAGTATATTTCTGCCATTTGCAATCCAGAGGGCAAAGTACTCAAAAATATGTCATAAAATATGGCAAAGTACAAAGTGTTAATATGTCATAAAAATAATAATGACATATTAATAACTGTGCCATTATAATTAGGAAAAACAAGAATAGGAGACAATATTTGTATGTAACTTTAAACAATCCTACTTAAGTTAGACGTAGCTTGTACTCTTGATAAAATACTATTGTTTTATGATAACTTAAAAAAGAAAATTGATTAGGAATGCTAGGAAAGGCTGCCTTTTCTAAAATAATATCCAAAATGTTGACAAATTTCAAACTCTTAAGTGAGAAAAAATAATTTTACGATTTATTGTCAGCTTCATTCACTGAAATACTTCGATCTGAGGTTTTCTGAACTTTAATCCAGGCGGCTAAGCTTTTGTTCACAATAAACCCATGTTCTACATGAGAAAATCTGAAAGTTAAAATCAGCCATTTTTTTTTTTTTTTTCCATTAGGCACTTTAACCAATTACTTATATGGTCGTTCGTGCCTATCCTCTTAAGGTCTTCATGAAGTGAAGGAGGTTATGACTTCTTAGAAAGGACATCAGAGAGTCCACTTCAAAAATCAGCCATCTCTTTACACATTTATGAATGCTTTTACACAGAAGCTGGCTCAAAAGCAGGCCCGGGTTAACCAATAATAATTAATAATAATTCCGTGTCTTTCAGATATGATTATACTCGTATGTTCGAACAAGATCCAATGTCCAGGCTTATTTCATGTCCAATGAACCTAGTTGGTTTCAACGTCCTGATTTGAGATAGTCCGGACGGGAGTTTTACCCTTCATTCGCTGAGAACCGTACCAGCTACCCACATTAACCTCACCCAGCCTGGGTATGGTCAGAAATGCCAACCTCACGTGTTCGGATGGAACAGAATTTTATGTGAGAAAACTCTGCCCCAATCGGAGATCGAACCGGGGATTAATCATCATATAAATTTTACTCTCATTTACTTAAACAGACCACCACTCTCTAGAATGAATTTCCTAATTTAATAATAACAACTCTAGAATGAATTTTCTAATTTAATAATAATAATATTTAATCTAATGAGGGCAAAGCATAATTATTAAATAGCTATTAAGCCCGGAGGAACATTAAATTTAACTAAATTAATTCAATTCCCTTTAAACTAAATTATTAATTAAATTGGCAACTCGTGTATTAATGTGTCTCCACGTGACTTTAATTAATTATCACTCGTGTGCCTCTGAAGAATCTATTCCCATGCATTTCCCACTGAAAATTAATTAAAGTGTGAGAACTCTAGAAGTTTAATGATAGGTATAAGTTGATGAAATTTATGTTAAACTATAATAATAGATTTGTTGATATCATTTGGAGGGTAAAACCTCCGTCTCGAACGTTGAGCAAGAAAATTAAACTTGAAATAAGGAAAAATAAATAAAGTTTATAAAAAATTGCGATGAAGGATTTCCCACAAAGCTTGACAATGGGTTCACTCAACAATCTCCCATGCTTGCTAAATATTATTCTTAAAGTTCAAGTCATGTAGGTACTAAGATAGTAATTAATACATACATGTATTATTTGTTTTAAAAATACACATTTAATACCACATATTTATTCCCACTTAGGGAATACCCTCAAAGTTTGACAATGGGTTCACTCAAAAATCTCTCATGATTGCTAAATATTATTATTAAAATTCGAGTCATGTACTAAGATACTAATTAATTTTTGGTACATACTATGTTTTTTTTGTGTTAGTAACTTTCGTGATATCACAACTTCCCACACTCACTTTACTAAAGGGGTATTTTTCTTTTGGATAAATTTTTTTCCAGGTTTGGTATTTCCAAATATTTCCAGTTTAGCTTCCCTACTATTCGTGAAAGAAAAATGCGTTTCGGTACTGTTAAAAATAAACAATGGACTTAACCAATAAAAGAACTGGAAGCAATAATTTTCTTCTTCCAGTTTGGTTAACCAAAAAAATTATCTCCAACTTCAGACTCGAACTTCGGAGGTCTGGACTCTGAGGATTACTCATAGTCATTATACCATGAAAGTGTTGTATACTTTACAAATCTTATCTATAGATATCAGTGTTGTAAATATAAATCCTTATCATTATCACTTTCATAAACATGTATATTATGAAATTATGTATGTACTTGTACAATGTACATTAGATAAAATAATTTATAAATATACTTGAACTTATTATTTTTTAACCTTACCTATATATAAATTAATCTATCTAATGTAGGTACCTATAGGTACCTATAATTACACAGTTTTATAAGTGATAAGTATTTATATTTACAACCTTGATAAAGATCATATAATATTATACATAAGGAAGTGCACGCTTCAGAAACTCCTCTTTAAGGTTTACGATTAAAATTCTTAGACAAACAATTCAAGTTTAATAATAACCTGAAAAAGTAACTATGTGGTATGAAAACTTCAAACAAAAACAGTGTTCCACTGACAATACATATAACAATACAGTCATGTATATTATTATACATATTGTGGGTAATTTTGTAGCGCGGAAAAAACCGGTAAAGGCAAGCTTGGTTTATACTGCCTAATTAGAACTATTATAATATTAGAACTATTTGAATATATTCCAGCAGTAAGCCTAAGATGACTGTGTTATTATGTGGTGAAAATCCCAAATGAGAGGGTAACTTGTCATGTCCCAGCTGGGTTTTGAACCCACGACTTCTGGAACCTCTGGATTCACCGAGTGCCGCCTTTACCACCGAGCTAGCGGAACAAGTTCTTTCGCAAAAACATCAGGTCGACCTTCGGAACTTACAGAATAACATGGGAAGATTACATACCAAGAAAACTCAGTTTTTAATGAAGAAAAATACTTTCCTTGTTATAGACAAGGTGAAAAAACTATGTAGGGATTATTTGCTTAATTTTCCTTTTCAAACCTATTTGGAATCGACATTATTAAACCTATTCATCATGCTTAAAATTTGTTGTTTCTAGCATTCCTACCCTCGTAAACCCAAACTTATTGAGGGGATTTCGGGGAGGCGGGTTGAGGGGGTTCAGAAATCTCGTCTAACGTATATTCCATCTTTGCTGGGGTTTCTTGGAAAGTTAGTTAGGCCACTGATTCTTATTGATTTTGGCACTGCAAAGTCTGAGATCCAAATTGGGATCTCATGACTTGGTGGTGCAGTCTAGGTTTCTGAAACAACCAAGTGCTGAGTCCCCATATAGAGTATCAATTCTTAAGTTTAGCCATAGTCTTGAGATCCCGGATGGAGTCTCGTGGCCTGGTGGTGAAGACCTACAGACCATGCTTTTTTACGTGGCGGTTAATTCGTTAAATTAGGTAAAATCTAACAAAAGGATTAACCATTTTTAAACTCAATTTCATTAAAATAGTAAATGCTCTCTAATATTCACTCTAATATAAAAGACAAGGAAGCATATGTGAACAATCAAATAAAATTAATATATTCATGGTTAAAAAAAAAAAAAAAAAAAAAAAAAAAAACAACAACGAACAACTCAGTAATGATTATCGTATATCCCGGTAGCTCAGTTGTTTAGGCATCGCGTTTGTCTGGTAATCCAGACACCGAGGATTCGAAACCCAAGCCGGGCGATGACAAGTTATTTTCTTATTTGTGAGTTGACTTCATATTAATACGTCTTGGGCTTACTGCTAGAATAATGGGACTCATTAGATCTAACTCTTCTTCTTTTACTTTGCCTTTTCTTAAGCCTAATCAAGATTGCTCTGTCCTGGTAGCTCAGGGGTAAAGGCGACACTCTGAGAATCCAGAGATTCCAAAGGTCGTGAATTCGAAACCCAGCCGGGACATGGCAAGTTATCGTCCCATTTGGGAAATTTACGACGTAATAATACGTTTTTGGCTTGCTGCTGGAATAATAAGACTTAATCGTTCTTATTATTGTCCCATGAATACCTTTTTTTCATATTTTTCTATTAAGGGTCTTCTAAGAGAATGACCTATTGCAAAATATTTGTACTTTCTATTTCTCTACTTTCTAAGGGCCGAATTATACTTTTTTTATTTAATCTAAGTGAACATGGACACTATCCCTTAACTCGAGCTATTGTGCGGTGTGATTGGTTGAGAATATACAGGGTGAAAAAAGCGGATAAGTCTCGACAGGTGCCGCGCCCCGAAATTTAAGCTAGACTAAAATCTAGCAACATCAAAACGCTTATACAGGGTCTTCATAAAGTCTCACCCAGGCCTAGGTTTCTCGAAAACGACTCAGAATATCAAAAAACGCAAAAACCCGTATTCCTTTATATTTAAGAGGATTGATTTTCAGCCAATTTTTTTTTGTCTACACGGCTCCAGTCAGGCTGGGCATGGACCAACATTAAAATCTTAAATAGAATGGTATGTCTTGTGGCATATTGTTTTAAAGGTCTTATTGAGAGAAGTTTATTACAATAAATTTCAGTGTGCTACAACTTACCGTTTATGAGATACAGGGTCGGACGTCCTGCGTAATATCCTTATATTTTGACCTATAACTCGTTAACCGTAAATTATGGAGAAAATTTTTCTTGATAATAATAACTCCTTATAGCAAGAACTTTCGAACAAGTTAAAATTTGATTTGTTTTTTCGTTAAATTTTTTTCGACTGTTCGTCCGGCTGGCTGACGAAACCGACCAGAAACTAACATTAACAGAGTATGTCTAGTTATAGGTTCAGCCCACCGTGGACTATCATATGAGCGAAACTTGCAGTGGGGCATTTTGCTTCGTTAAAGAGTTATGGCCAAATCCCTGTTTTTCCCACAGGTCTAGAGGTCACTTAGATCGATGCACGTTTTTAAAGAAATGGTAGCCAATAAGTAATTTTTGACTTCATGTATGGATAGTCATGCATATTTCCCTTGAAATGCAGTTGGTTGCATGAAAAAATATTGAAAGACCAGAGAGATATTTAATCATAAGTTCAATATTTTTCTAAAATTCGAATTTTCCCTGTTTTCCCTTTCGTGAATTTAGAGTACTTCTACAATTGCAATTCTGCGTATCACTATTTAAAAAAATACCCTTTGCTATTTTGTTTCAATAAATACAAAGTTCTTTCAGACGCGTGAAGGAACGAATGAGATACGCCTTATCAAACGGCACCAGAAGGAGAGAAACACATCTTTCAAATTTTGAATCTGAGCGCTATTGCATTTTGAAGAACACTCGATGCCTGAAGCGGTCTGTGTGACTATTTTTGTGCCAACTGCAAGTTATAAATGAAAATTTTCTGAGTACAATTAGTTCTATTAACCAACTATATCAATCAAATCTAATAGTTAAAATAACAAGGCGATCAATTTGTTCGGTGGAAGAGAAAGCCACAAGCTTTAAACCTCGCCCTTGGTCCGCTACATATTCTTTTGGGTTCTTTTCATTTCATGTCCTGTATTGCAGAATGTATCATGTTTGTAGTTTATCAATAAACTACAAACATGTATCACTGTATCACCACCCTTGATCAGTCTTTATTTATATTTATTTCACAAATTGTTACCATGTTCACTGTAAAAAAAAATGTAAATAAAGCTTGGTCCAATTGTTTATAAAATAAAAATAAAGTATTAATAATAATAGTAACCTTAAGGTTGGATGTTCGAGTTTTACCCAAGGTTAATTTTCGGCACTATTTGTTATGTTTTTGATATCATGATTGTGATAAACACAAAAATGATATTTTTAATATTACTTCTAAAAATAAAATCATAATTTTTGTTGGTAGCGCAGAGTCTTTCTCCATGTGTATTCTTTTTCCATAATTACACCACTGGTTGCTGCTTTCGTTGCAGCCTCTCTCATTTTTCCTCATGATAACCCTGTGATTCCGTAACCCCATTCACATAAAAGTTCACACGGACCGACCACTGTGAGTGATCAATTTCCCTCTGTTAAACATCCCAGAGCAGTGTATTTATACCTCAAATTACGCGCCAATTCTGTTAAAATTCAGCCAACTTTGAATTTTCCATCATGATTCAGAAGTGTTTTTTGAGCTTTGTGTGTACTGCGTTCCATGATCTTTAAAGTAATATAAATGAGCTTTCTTTTTTATAAAAGTAAACATAATAGGCTATTTTTTTAACTAGTGATACGCAGAATTGCAATTGTAGAAGTACTCTAAATTCACGAAAGGGAAAACAGAGAAAAATCAAATTTTAGAAAAGTATTGAACTTATGATTAAATATCTCTCTGGTCTTTCAATATTTTTTTATGCATCCAACTGCATTTCAAGGGAAATATGCATGACTATCCATACATGAAGTCAAAAATTACTTACTGGCTATCATTTCTTTAAAAACGTGCATCGATCCAAGTGACCTCTAGACCTGTGGGAAAAAAAGGGATTTGGCCATAACTCTTTAACGAAGCAAAATGCCCCACTGCAAGTTTCGCTCATATGATAGTCCACGGTGGGCTGAACCTACCCTCAAAATATTTGCATCTGTATACGGGACACCCTGTATATGCTACAGAGAGAGGGTGAACCAAAAACTTAAATGTTTACACCCGTTAATTACATTACTAATGTGATGCAATACCACAAAGAAATATAATAATTTATTTTCTGGTCATTCTCACCTTCACGATGGCGCCATCTTGCTGGAGTTTCCTGACGACCATGGGCGAGGCCGTCACGGGCACGTACACCGTGGCGGGCACCTTGAGGATGCGTGCCGCCCGTGCCAGAGCTACGCCCGCGTTCCCGCCTGACGCGCCCACGAACCGTTCACACCCGCGCATGAGAGCCTGGGGGGGGTTGATTTTAATTATTGAAAAATTAAAAGGATTGATTGAGGGCTCTAGTATCAAAACCGGCTCTCTCCACTTTTTCTAATTTTACAGGATGGGCAAAAAACATATTGAACGATAACCCTTTAATCAATTTATTTGAATGTGGAGAGAGAACAGTTTGAAAATGAACGCATATTTTAGAACAGAATTACTATGGGAGAGAGTAGGTTTTGAGATGTAATGTTTTTTTCAGTCTATGCGACTTTAAAAAGAGATTCCAGGGGTACCACAACCTCATATTCAATTTTTTTGGAGAGAGCCGGTTTTGATACTAGAGCCCTCGATTGTACTTGAATTGAGAATATACAAGCATTTAAAATTAACTTTTATTGAAAATATATTTTTTCTTCAATTTCATGACTATTGCGCAGTGTACAATTTATTAAGTACCTACATAGTCTACTGAATGCATGCTAATTTTACCTTAAATTAAAAAATCTGGTGTAAACATCACACGACTTTCCTTATCTCCCAAAAAGGAGTCGAATTCCGCCACTGGTGACTGAACGGTAACAGATAACTAAAAATCAATGCCAAATTCGTGATCAGCACTTCAAAATCATTTAATTTGATATGTCACAACCCCCATCTAGGATGAATAATAAAAAAGTTAGTCCAATCGGGTCCCCCTACAATACCGGTAAATTGTTGCCGGTTTCCAAAAAGTTAAAGATATCAAAAAAATGATCAGAGTGAACCCCTATTATTTTTTTAATCTGAGAAAATGTTGTTCTCTAACTTTTTTTGTATCTTTAACCAATTCAAAGAAGCGGTGCTTGCGGCCAATATTTGCGGCCCTGCGGCCGCAGAATGCGGCCGATTTCAACCAAAAGTTTCATGGTTCGTCTGGTGTATAAAATTAATTACCATACCAAATTTCAAGTCTCTAGCTCTTACCGTTCTTGAGATATCCTGTTCACACACAGACACACAGACACACACACACACAGACACACACACAGACAGACGCACGGACCAATGGCTGAAAACCACTTTTTTGGTATCCTGAGGCTATGATTCGTCCAGAAATGTGAAAAGCTGGGTAGGTCAAATTTTCGACGAATACAATACTTTCCTTATTATAGGATAAGGAAAGTAAAAAATCTGTTACCGATTTATGGTTTTCTCAAGAGGATGAAAAATGACATAATGAGGTGTCTACATTTTGCGTGGATGATACTACATACTCGTAGATTGGATATGCACATTAATAGTCGGCTTCAAATTATCATCAGATTCTTATGTAAAACACCATGCCGTTTTCTGTATTAATCCATTAAAAATTAATATATTAGGTATGAATACTATTTCCTGCTAATTTCTTTTTCATCATTGATAAGCCAACAGGAAAAGCAATTTAAACTTTGCATACCTACCTATTATATTATTTCTTGTTATAATAATATTCAACCTTGGGAACCAATATCACTGTGGAAATTCAAGCCATGCAAAAGATAAACAACTTTTCTAATTTTTCGATGAATAATTTTGCGATTTATAAATATGTACCTATCTATATAATTATGTATAGAGCGATTTTACCTCCGAGAAATTTCTAATATTAGAAATCGGAAGTATTGTGTTCGTTTTTGTAAAAAAAAATATTTTTTGCTCCGATTTCAATTTTTTTCATATTTCTGGACGTTTCATAACCTACTGAGTAAATTTGGTTTTGTGTCCGTCTGGTCGGCCTGTCGGTCCGTCGATCCGTCGGTCTATTAAAACGATTCCTTGTAACGCGCAAATCTCGGAAATTACTCGACCGATTTTGATGAAATTTTGAAAACATTTAGGAGACATTCTGTAGATGGTCCCATTTTTAATTAATCAAATTCGTACCAGCGGTTCTGGGTGAAAGAGACCATGCGCCTGACCACTAACTTATTACTTAAACGCTTATATTATCTCGTGAACGGTACACTCGATTTTGATGAAATTTTGTATGTAGGTATATGCATATTATTGTTTTACATAGGCTATTTATATTTATTTTTAAATTAATTATAATTTGACTCTGATATTTAAGAAAATCCGAAATTTTGGACAAAAAAGTAAAAAAATAAGGACCACGACTTGCCGATACAGATTTTTTTGTGGAATCTAGAATGTAGAAAAAAACGATATTCTACCATATTATTATTATAAAACCTGGTTGCAGAGTTTCGTCTGAAACACCATACAATTAACACTGCGATCTAGTAAGATCTATTGGGACCAGGGAGAAAATCTCTCATCCTATTTCCCAGTTCTGTGCCTATGACGGCCCAACTGGGCTTAGTTGAGAGTGGTTGTCCAATGCTTAACGCCCTAAGTCCAGAAACCTGTTCCCTTCATGAGAAGTGTCAGTCTCTGGACGAGGTGTTCTTGGTTATGGAGATCTTCGAGATTATTGGATTCGAAAATCCTAAATCTCCTGTTATCCAGCGCCTCACATTCGAAGAGAATGTGTGTTGCTGTTTCTTCTTCCAGACCACATAGCCTACAATCGATTGGTTCTCCTCTAGAGAGTCCTAATCTGTGTAAGTGTTTCCTAAGTGGTCCGTGGCCAGTGAGTAGGCTCACTATTAATCTTAGTTTATTTCTGTTGAGTGACAGAGATTCCTGAGTGAGTTTCTTGGAGTATCCTGTTAGCGTCAGCTTAGAGTGTCGCATGCCACTGGAGTTTCTCCAAGCATTCTACCATATAAACAAGTAATTTTCTATAAAATCTCAAAATTGGCACGTGTTTACAATGTGAAGCAATCACGAGGAAGTATTGTGTCCATAATTGGCAGTGTTTTTTTTATTTACAAGGCAATTAAAATCACAGGTGATTAACTTGATCCATCCCACTTGCATGAGGCAATGTACCTAACATGCAGGTAGCATTACCTCGTTGGATCGCCAAAGAAATCCTCTGAAAGAAGAAAGCCTTTTCGGTAATCCTATAATACCAACAATTGAGCAAAGCACCTCTTTATTCATTAAGGTAATTTAATAAACAGCTTGTAAAAAAAGGTATTGAAAATATTACTCTTTCGATACACAAAAACATTTGAGCCATGATTATATAAACAGTATTATATTGGCCAGATAAATAAAATAAAGAATAATCTTTAACATTCAGTCACTTTTCCAAAAATTTCAAGTTTGAAAAATAAACACAATTCAAATTCTAGTTTTTCAA
The DNA here is from genome assembly GCA_024516035.1 of Bactericera cockerelli. Lineage (NCBI taxonomy): Eukaryota > Metazoa > Arthropoda > Insecta > Hemiptera > Triozidae > Bactericera > Bactericera cockerelli. Next base: position 23,141,330 of record CM044962.1, read on the forward strand.
AATTTCTCCGATGTTGGAACTTCCCGTTAAGATGTCACATGCAACTCCGGAACGAAGGAAAATCCATTTAAGATACAACCACTAGAATCAGGTACATGATAGTTAAAATATTTTTTTTTAAAGAGATTTTAGCTCAGGTCTCTTTAACGTGCAGGTTATTCAAGACTGGGAGTCAATCTCACTTCACATTAACCTCACCTAGCCTGGGTCGGGCCGGGAAAAAAAGAAAGAAAAATCAAGCACTTGCTTGTCATGCGAGTTCGATCCCCCCCGACAAAAAATTGAATTTTAAATTTGGTTACAGTTGTAGTAAGGAATAAATTCCAGTGCGGTCGTGTTGACCCAGCAACTATATTGGAAGTATGGAGTCACTTCTCGCCCATCAGAGGAGAGGCACACAACAACACAGACCACAAACGTCTACAGTAGTTGCTGTTTCATGGCTACAAAATAGAAAAGACTGTGAAAACTTTATCTTTTAATAAAATAAAATATCAACCAACTTCTTTGAGAGATGGGTATCCAAAATGAGACATTTTCTTTTCACGTAAATATTTTTCTTGTTATGTATATACCTTTATTCAAATTATTATTCAATCTAATTACAGATGCGTCCATTCAAGCGGAAATGAGGCAATAAAAAAAAATTGTACAAGAACAGAGTGGTTGAAAATGAGAAAAATAACACGACTGGAGGAAAGGGAACGGCTATAAGGGGTGATGAGGAGGCCGAGGGGGGACCACCAACTAAACCCCCCAACCAAAATTAAAAGTAACTCAAGCACATCAACACATCAAGAAACAAACTAAAAAAAAAAAAAAAACAAATTACCAGTATAAGTAAAATTCAAAGTATCCTCAAGCACATCAAAACATCAAGAAACTAACAAAATTACCGGTACAAGAAAACTTCTGGAGGAAAGGGATCGGCTATAAGGGGAGATGAGGAGTCCGAGGGGGGACCACGAACTAAACCCCCCACCCAAAATTAAAAGAAACTCAAGCACATCAACACATCAAGAAACAAACTAAAAAAAAAAACAAAATTACCAGTATAAGTAAAATTCAAAGTATCCTCAAGCACATCAAAACATCAAGAAACTAAAAAAAAAAAAAAAAAAACAAAATTACCGGTACAAGAAAACTTCTGGAGGAAAGGGATCGGCTATAAGGGGAGATGAGGAGGCCGAGGGGGGACCACCAACTAAACCCCCCACCCAAAATTAAAAGTAAACTAGCACATGAACACATCAAGAAACAAACTAAAAAAAAAACAAAATTACCAGTATAACAAAAATTCAAAGTATCCTCAAGCACATCAAGAAACTAACAAAATTACCAGTACAAGAAAACTTCTGGAGGAAAGGGATCGGCTATAAGGGGAGATGAGGAGGCCGAGGGGGGACCACCAACTAAACCCCCCACCCAAAATTAAAAGTAACTCAAGCACATCAACACATCAAGAAACAAACTAAAAAAAAAATTACCAGTATAACAAAAATTCAAAAGATCCTCAAGCACATCAAAACATCAAGAAACTAACAAAATTACCGGTACAAGAAAACTTCTGGAGGAAAGGGATCGGCTATAAGGGGAGATGAGGAGGCCGAGGGGGACCACCAACTAAACCCCCCACCCAAAATTAAAAGTAACTCAAGCACATCAACACATCAAGAAACAAACTAAAAAAAAAAAAAAAACAAAATTACCAGTATAAGAAAAATTCAAAGTATCCTCAAGCACATCAAGAAACTAACAAAATTACCGGTACAAGAAAACTTCTGGAGGAAAGGGATCGGCTATAAGGGGAGATGAGGAGGCCGAGGGGGGACCACCAACTAAACCCCCCACCCAAAATTAAAAGTAACTCAAGCACATCAACACATCAAGAAACAAACTAAAAAAAAAATTACCAGTATAACAAAATTTCAAAGTATCCTCAAGCACATCAAAACATCAAGAAACTAACAAAATTACCGGTACAAGAAAACTTCTGGAGGAAAGGGATCGGCTATAAGGGGAGATGAGGAGGCCGAGGGGGACCACCAACTAAACCCCCCACCCAAAATTAAAAGTAACTCAAGCACATCAACACATCAAGAAACAAACTAAAAAAAAAAAACAAAATTACCAGTATAAGAAAAATTCAAAGTATCCTCAAGCACATCAAGAAACTAACAAAATTACCGGTACAAGAAAACTTCTGGAGGAAAGGGATCGGCTATAAGGGGAGATGAGGAGGCCGAGGGGGGACCACCAACTAAACCCCCCACCCAAAATTAAAAGTAACTCAAGCACATCAACACATCAAGAAACAAACTAAAAAAAAAATTACCAGTATAACAAAATTTCAAAGTATCCTCAAGCACATCAAAACATCAAGAAACTAACAAAATTACCAGTACAAGAAAACTTCTGGAGGAAAGGGATCGGCTATAAGGGGAGATGAGGAGGCCGAGGGGGACCACCAACTAAACCCCCCACCCAAAATTAAAAGTAACTCAAGCACATCAACACATCAAGAAACAAACTAAAAAAAAAAAACAAAATTACCAGTATAAGAAAAATTCAAAGTATCCTCAAGCACATCAAGAAACTAACAAAATTACCAGTACAACAAAACTTCTGGAGGAAAGGGATCGGCTATAAGAGGAGATGAGGAGGCCGAGGGGGGACCACCAACTAAACCCCCCACCCAAAATTAAAAGTAACTCAAGCACATCAACACATCAAGAAACAAACTAAAAAAAACAAAATTACCAGTATAACAAAAATTCAAAGTATCCTCAAGCACATCAAGAAACTAACAAAATTACCAGTACAAGAAAACTTCTGGAGGAAAGGGATCGGCTATAAGGGGAGATGAGGAGGCCGAGGGGGGACCACCAACTAAACCCCCCACCCAAAATTAAAAGTAACTCAAGCACATCAACACATCAAGAAACAAACTAAAAAAAAAAATTACCAGTATAACAAAAATTCAAAGTATCCTCAAGCACATCAAAACATCAAGAAACTAACAAAATTACCGGTACAAGAAAACTTCTGGAGGAAAGGGATCGGCTATAAGGGGAGATGAGGAGGCCGAGAGGGGACCACCAACTAAACCCCCCACCCAAAATTAAAAGTAACTCAAGCACATCAACACATCAAGAAACAAACTAAAAAAAAAAAAAAACAAAATTACCAGTATAAGAAAAATTCAAAGTATATCCTCAAGCACATAAAAACATCAAGAAACTAACAAAATTACCGGTACAAGAAAACTTCTGGAGGAAAGGGATCGGCTATAAGGGGAGATGAGGAGGCCGAGGGGGGACCACCAACTAAAACCCCCACCCAAAATTAAAAGTAACTCAAGCACATCAACACATCAAGAAACAAACTAAAAAAAAACAAAATTACCAGTATAAGAAAAATTCAAAGTATCCTCAAGCACATCAAAACATCAAGAAACTAACAAACAAAAAAAAAACAAATTACCGGTACAAGAAAACTTCTGGAGGAAAGGGATCGGCTATAAGGGGAGATGAGGAGGCTGAGGGGGGACCACCATCTAAACCCCCAACCAAAATTAAAAGTAAATCAAGCACATCAACACACATCAAGAAACAAACTAAAAAAAAAAAAACAAAAATTACCAGTATAAGAAAAATTTAAAGTATCCTCAAGCACATTAAAACATCAAGAAACTAAAAAAAAAAAAAAAAACAAAATTACCAGTACAAGAAAACTTCTGGAGGAAAGGGATCGGCTATAAGGGGAGATGAGGAGGCCGAGGGGGGACCACCAACTAAACCCCCCACCCAAAATTAAAAGTAACTCAAGCATATCAACACATCAAGAAACAAACTAAAAAAAAAAAAACAAAATTACCAGTATAACAAAAATTCAAAGTATCCTCAAGCACATCAAAACATCAAGAAACTAACAAAATTACCGGTACAAGAAAACTTCTGGAGGAAAGGGATCGGCTATAAGGGGAGATGAGGAGGCCGAGGGGGGACCACCAACTAAACCCCCCACCCAAACTTAAAAGTAACTCAAGCACATCAACACATCAAGAAACAAACTAAAAAAAAAAACAAAATTACCAGTACAACAAAAATTCAAAGTATCCTCATGCACATCAAAACATCAAGAGACTAACAAAATTACCGGTACAAGAAAACTTCTGGAGGAAAGGGATCGGCTATAAGGGAAGATGAGGAGGCCGAGGGGGGACCACCATCTAAACCCCCAACCAAAATTAAAAGTAACTCAAGCACATCAACACATCAAGAAACAAACTAAAAAAAAATAAACAAAATTACCAGTATAAGTAAAATTCAAAGTATCCTCAAGCACATCAAAACATCAAGAAACTAAAAAAAAAAAAAAAAAACAAAACAAAATTACCGGTACAAGAAAACTTCTGGAGGAAAGGGATCGGCTATAAGGGGAGATGAGGAGGCCGAGGGGGGACCACCAACTAAACCCCCCACCCAAAATTAAAAGTAACTCAAGCACATCAACACATCAAGAAACAAACTAAAAAAAAAACAAAATTACCAGTATAAGAAAAATTCAAAGTATCCTCAAGCACATCAAAACATCAAGAAACTAACAAACAAAAAAAAAACAAAATTACCGGTACAAGAAAACTTCTGGAGGAAAGGGATCGGCTATAAGGGGAGATGAGGAGGCCGAGGGGGGACCACCATCTAAACCCCCAACCAAAATTAAAAGTAAATCAAGCACATCAACACACATCAAGAAACAAACTAAAAAAAAAAAAAAAAAACAAAATTACCAGTGTAAGAAAAATTCAAAGTAACACCACATTCAAATCAAAACATCAAGAAACTAAAAAACAAAAAGAAGAAAAAAAAAAAAAAAAAAAAAATACTGGTACAAGAAAACTTCTGGAGGAAAGGGATCGGCTATAAGGGGAGATGAGGAGGCCGAGGGGGGACCACCAACCAAACCCCCCACCTAAGTTTAAAAAAAAACAGCTCAGACACACTAAGAATCAATAGAAGCACATGAAGATACCTAACGCAATTCCACATGAGAACTGAAACAAGGGGATCCATTGGACAGCAACCATGTCTTGTTTTTTGATCACGAACCAAACAATATAATACCGACACTTTGCAAATATTAGTCTAATAAAATAAATAATCCGTCTTAATTATTAATCATATTGACTTTTATTCTTATTTGTGTTGGGTTTGAAAATAAAGAAAAGGACTTCGTATTAATTTCTTTTTTACTTCCAAGTATTATGTTCGTTTTTGTAAAATAAAATATTTCTTTGCTCCGATTTCATATTTTTTTTTTTTTTTTTTTCATATTTCTGGACGTTTCATAACCTCCTGAGCAAATTTGGTTTTGTGTCGGTTTGTTAAAAGTATTCCTTGTAACGCGCAAATCTCAGAAACTACTCGACGGATTTTCATGAAATTTTGCACAGATATAGGAGACATTCTGTGGATGGTCCCATTTTAAATTAATCAAATTCGTACTAGCGGTTCGGGGTGAAAGAGACCATGCGCCTGACCACTAACTTTTTACTTAACCGCTTATATCTCGTGAACGGTACACCCGAGTTTGATGAAATGTTGTATGTGTATGCATATTATTGTTTTACATAGGATATTTATATTTATTTTTTAATGAATTATAATTTAACTCTGATATTTAAGAAGATCCGAAATTTTGGACAAAAAAGTCAAAAAATAAGGACCACGACTTGCCGATACAGAATTTTTTGTGGAATTTAGAATGTAGAAAAAACGGTATTCTACCATATTAACAAATTTGAAGAAAATCGGTTTAACTGTTTTGGAGATACAAGTGATTTAGTATAAAATCTCAAAATTGCCACGTGTATACAATGTGAAACAATCACGAGGAAGTATTGTGTCCATAATTAGCAGTGTTTTTTTTTACATAGGTAATTTTATTTAAAAGTGGTAGAACGAATTTCAGACCTACCTAGACTTTACCTGTTTTATTTTGCGCTTGTTCAATGATCCAGCCGTAAAAAATGTGCCAAAACCAACCAACCTCAACCATGAGGTTGAACAATGTCGACCCTGCTCAAGCGGTATAAGATAGAGTAAAAGAAGAAAAAGAATCAGCAATAATGCTACATTACTATGCTGTAGATGCTATAAGTTTCCTCCACTCTAAAATATTTTTTTCTCATAGTTGTAGGGGTATTTCTCCTATATGTTCAACGAGATGATAAAAAAAAGTCGGTACATGTTATTTTGCAAAAAAAAAAAAAAAAAAAAAAATCGATTTTCGACAAAACAGTCCACGAGATGATAAAAAAAAGTCGGTACATGTTATTTTGCAAAAAAAAAAAAAAAATCGATTTTCGACAAAACAGTCCCGAAAATCGTCTATAATCAGCGATCGCCAACCAGTGTTCCGTAGACCACTGGCGGTCTGCAATGGTCTAGTAATCTAGTTGGTGGTCCGCGGAGATATTTTGGAGATCAAGCCGAAAAATTCATATTTTACACATTATACTATAACCAAGGATTAAAAAAAAAAAAAACCGATATTTCGGTGGTGGTGGTTCGCCAATTTTTTTAGATGAATTGGTGGTCCACTTCTTTTTTTTACTCGGTCTTATCCCGCTCAAACGGGGTCAACGTTGTTCAAACTCATGGTTGAGGTTGGTTGGTTTTTGGCACATTTTTTACGGTTGTGGATGCCGTTCCTGACGCCAACGATTCTATTTGATTTGATGTCCTGGATTAGGACGGGGGTTTTACCCTCCATTCGCTGAGAATCGTACCAGCTACCCACATTAACCTCGCCCAGCCTGGATAAGGCCTGAAAAACATTGAAAAAAAAAAATAAATATTCTGGACATTCATCCTTGAAAAAATGTTAAAATATAAGGATGATAGATACTTAATATATTACTCACTTCATTATTACAATGTAACATTTATCCTTGTATCGTTGTCTTAGTGTGCAAGGACAAATAATCTTTTCTTACAGTAATCCCGATTCCATCCTCATTTAAGGATAACTTACTAGCTAACAAGGATGTCAGTGTAGGTACCAGGGTCTGGGGTCTAGCGTGTAGGATATAGGCCAGGGTCCCCGTCGTGGCCGCCTACTTACCATCTGACAGCGGTTCCCAATTCCCCTCATCTTGTAGGACCCCGCCAGCTGCAGATTCTCCATCTTCATCACCACAGGAGTGCCCAGCAGGTCACTCATCTCTTGACTCATCTGAAAATCACCATCCCATTAAAGTGACGTCATATTTCAAATTAAAGATCTAAATAATTGTGTATAAGAGAGCAGCATCCTACCTCATCCAACGTCTAAGCCTGGCCATTCAGAGGGGGAATGCAGCCAGCATTGCGGACTCATTCCCCTTCACAAATTCATTGAATGAAGTCTTTGTGTTATAAAATATATAAAAAAAGAGTCTGTTACAGTAAACATTCATTATTAAATTAATAGTTACTATGTAAATGGAATATAATGATAGGGCAAAAAGGAAAAAATGAGGAATTATAATAATAATTCCATGTCCATGAAATAGGGACAGATATACTTAAATCACGGTGGTGAGAGGATTATATGAACGCCCACATCCAATGCCTGGGCTCCTTTCATGTCCATAGAAAGAATAATGATTAAAGTAGAAGATATTTAAACGAAGAATATAAAATGCACCACCGTAAGAATATATTATATTATGATAGATATAATTTATGTACTTTATAAATAAAAAAAAATCAATAAAGTTGTCATTTTTTGTAGCCATATTTGATTTAGGTATCAATAGATGGAAATAATATTAATTAACTTTGACGGTATTCGAACCCACAACCGACATTTCATTTCATTTCACAAGCGGCATTTCATTTCATTTCATCTTACCTGAAGGGGAGTCTCCCTATGTAAAGGCCGTATTATCTGTTGGCAGACCATCTCCTGTTCTGAAGAGGTCTTTGCCAACGGATTAATTTTGAACGGCTACGGGAAGTGGGGTAGAAACAACTAAGGCACGGGGGGACCTTAGTTTGGAGCGAAGAGGTATCGACTTCTGCGTACGAAGGTTAAAGGAAGTTCTGTGAACAAGAAAGGGTTACCTAATTTTTAAAAAGAAAATCCATGAATAAAAAATTAAGGACTGTTCTAGTAAATTTTATACTTTAGTTTAGCAGCGTTTCTATGGTTGCATGTGGAACATGCACTGAACCGTAAAAGGTTGATAAATAAAATAAATGTGTTTCTTTGTGTTATTATATCACAATTTTAGTGGGTAGGCCGTAGAAGTATAGACTTTTCT
>CM044962.1:23156769-23166962 GCA_024516035.1 Bactericera cockerelli
AAATAAAACAAAAAATTTCACCGCGTTATCTGGGTTAATTTATTTTATCAACCTATATGTTTCCTTTTTTAACCTTAGTTTCAGATACTGTTTTATTTTAAAAGACCTAAGTTTTATTTTATATTAGAATAAGATAGGGAATTTGTGAAAAATGGGTAGTTCCCGTTAATTAATTAAAAAAAAAAACTCACACGACTTTGCTCTGGGCCAGCAATTCGGGGCGGTTGATGTTTCGGTTGCTGAAGAACTCGGGCGTGTTGGTGCGGGTGGTGAAATACACCTCCAGACAGGTCTTGGAGGCCTCCAGGTCATAGTAGCAGCTGTGGTGGATGAGGATGAGGGTGGTGTCTGGGAAGGAGGTGATAACGGAGGCTGATGATGGTTTTTTTTTTTTTTGCGATTTCATACCAAAAAGTAGTTGCCCTACAGCGCCGCGCAGTAATGATATTTTTCGGTTCCAAGTGCGGTTAGCTATTATAGAAGGTGGGTGGGTATTTAATGGTTAGAAATCCCATACCCCAGGTTAGGATGGACCTGGCTATCTTTGAAAGATTTTTTCCCGCCTCCTATAAAAAATCAAAAATACAGCGAGTAAAAATAATAAACTACAAATTTATCTCAAACTCTATACTTACATAAAATTTAGAAAATTACTGCTACAAATATAGAAAAAATCAAGCCCATCATCACCGGATCTGTTCCCCATGGATTGAACCCTTGCATTGGGCAGAATTCGCCCACGTTAGAATGGCTTTTCTTGAGTTTCTTTGAAATTCCTGTTATATTATCAACCCCAAAAAAAATCTATACCCGAAAACAGATCCATATACAAAAAGTACTCACTCGGAGGTTACACAGGTATAAATTCTACAAAATAACTAAACCTTTAACAAGATAAACCTAGTATTTTATTGCATTGTATAGTCCTGTATTGTTATTTATTGTATTGCATTGTATTGTATACCACTGTATTGTATTGTATTTTTTTGTAAGAATTGATAGTTTTATTTTAAATCAACAAGATGATAACATTATTTTAAGTAAAAAATTTCCTTCATCTGGACAGCATCTGGTAATGAACCAAGGATGCTGGTCGCGTTGCCCAGCATTGTGTTGTATTGCAATGTATTGTCATTGTATTGTATTTATTGTATTGCATTCGTATTTGTATTTGTATATGTATTTGTATTTGTATTTGTATTTGTAATTGTATTTGTATTTGTATTTGTATTTGTATTGTATTTGTATTGTATTTGTATTTGTATTGTATTTGTATTTGTAATTTGTATTTGTATTTGTATTGTATTTGTATTTGTATTTGTATTGTTGTATTTGTATTTGTATTTGTATTTGTATTTGTATTTGTATTTGTGTATTTGTATTTGTATTTGTATTTGTATTTGTATTTGTATTTGTATTTGTATTTGTATTTGTATTTGTATTTGTATTTGTATTTGTATTTGTATTTGTATTTGTATTTGTATTTGTATTTGTATTTGTATTTGTATTTGTATTTGTATTTGTATTTGTATTTTGTATTTGTATTTGTATTTGTATTTGTATTTGTATTTGTATTTGTATTTGTATTTTTGTATTTGTATTTGTATTTGTATTTGTATTTGTATTTGTATTTTGTATTTGTATTTGTATTTGTATTTGTATTTGTATTTGTATTTTGTATTTGTATTTGTATTTGTATTTGTATTTGTATTTGTATTTGTATTTGTATTTGTATTTGTATTTGTATTTGTATTTGTATTTGTATTTGTATTTGTATTTGTATTTGATTTGTATTTGTATTTGTATTTGTATTTGTATTTGTATTTGTATTTGTATTTGTATTTGTATTTGTATTTGTATTTGTATTTGTATTTGTATTTGTATTTGTATTTGTATTTGTATTTGTATTTGTATTTGTATTTGTATTTGTATTTGTATTTGTATTTGTATTTGTATTTGTTATTTGTATTTGTATTTTGTATTTGTATTTGTATTTGTAGTGAATCTCACCAGGGGTGTCCTGAGGCAGGTGAGGCTGGGTCTTCATCCAGCTCCTCAGAGCCTGTATGTCCTCCTTCTTCAGGTCTGGATTCTTGGCGTACTCCTCATCCGCTGTGATTCTCTTGAATAGGCGATCCCTCACTCCGAAGTGTTCCACTGAAACACAAGAAGAGTGAAAAGTTGTGAAACCTGTGGCGGGTGGTGTTGAAGGTGTTGATAATTTGTGATCCGGCTGCCTAGGGGGATAGCCGCTGGTTTCCATTGGGAGATCAAATTTTACTGTTAGTAGGACCTATTTTTTTTATTTTTATATTATGTAAGTATATATTTTTTGTATTAATCTGCCAACCACCATTCTTAAATCTTCACTGATAAATACAATTATCTTTATATTCTATTCTATTTTGTGAAAGTGTGAATCACTTTGCCTTTCCACAATCCTACTTGGGGTCGGCATTGTTCAACCTCATGGTTGAGGTTGGTTGGTTGTGGCATATGATTACAGCTGGATATGCTTCCTAAAACCAACGATTCTATTTGATATAACGTCCTAATTAGGACGGTTTTACCCTCCGTTCGCTGGGAATCGTACCAGGTACCCACAACATTAACGTTACCCAGCCTGGGGTAGGGTCTGGATATATTTTTCAATAACTCTAATAAAATATTGCAATAATTAGAATCAGGCGAATTACCCTTTAGTATTTAGTTTAATTAATTTTTTTGTTAAAATTTATCATTTAATTAGTTTTTTTTTGTATTAGTTGTAAGTTTATAATGTTGTACCTACTGTCGTGTCGCGTGTTATAAAATGCACACGCAAATTCGTAAATGTAAAAATAGAAGGTTAACTTGTCAGCATTTTATTCTTCATAAAAATTTCATTATTTTATCCTTCATATTCTTCATTTTATTATTCACCAATAATAACTAAAAATACTTATTATTGTTATTATTCAGACCTTTACTCACCATAGAGCAACACATAGCCCAAGGTGGTTCTGGCAGTGATGCGAGAAGTGAAGCAACAAAAAAGAATCTCTGAAACCGTGATGCCACTGCTGAACAAACCGACCTCAGTATTTTGATCGAAAAGGCGACGGACTTGTAACCTGGAGGTCGGTGGTTCAAGTCCCGGTTTCAGCGTAGATTCAGTAAAGCGAGATTAAGTAGTAAAGTTGTGATATCACGAAAGTGATTAACACAAATATGATAGCTCATAAAAATAAAAAAGAGCACAATACGTTGCTTTGGATCGTTCCGCAACATTTTGTCTCGGCTTATGAATGGGAAGTGTTGCAAAGTGTGGCTAAGCAATGTTTTAGTCAGTGGGATTCGATCTCATATTCATTTCTAAAGTGAAGATCGGAACACGAAACATTGCGAAAGTGTTTCGAGACAAAATATTGCGCACATTGTAAACCCGACCTTATCCATGTTATTATTGGCAACGGTAATTTTATTATTTTTATTGTTAGCATATTTTTGCCAAACGCCCATCGAGGCAGGTTGAATAAATAATTGCGGGGTTGCGGGGTTATGCCAGAGAAGTCAATACAGTCACGATGCATTTCACCGTGACGTTGGTAAAATTGCAAAGTTGCAAAAAATCTACAGTGTGTCCAAAAGTTACGGTGTTTCAGCGAGTAAAGTTTTAGCTTAGTTTTGACGGACTATCCAATATGGCTACCGTTATTACCTTCAATAGCATGTAAGAAGAAAAATTAGTTTGTTATTGTTATGATTTCCTCTGTCAAAGATGTCTGATTTTAGGGGACTCAAACTTGTTCGTGCACAATTTCTTTATTTACTTATTTCTCCATGTATGGAAATAAATCTTTGTCGTATAATAATCAATGTATTAATTATATAAGAGAATCACAGTTCAAATAAACCAGACTTTACAGACTTATATCTATTAAATTATCCCTCAACTTGGGCTACTGTGCGCTGTGGTTGGTTTAAACTCAGACTTAGCCAGCGTCGATGGCATGTTGAAATTGTTGAATACACCGGTTCCCTTCAGAACACCGAAGTTAAGCGACATCCAGCGAGGTTAAGACTTGGATGGGTGACCATTCAAATTCTAATTCTCGTGACGCTGGCTTTTCCCGGCCCCACTCAGGCTGGGTGAGGTCAATGTGAGTAGCAGGTTTGTGAGTTTCCTGCGAAAACCCCCGTCGTGATATGACCATGGCAGTTGAAAGCGACGTTAAACCCCACTTAAAAAAAAACTCAGACTTGAGCGCATGTCTGGGTAATTTTAAGATTACTCCTGTTTCATGATTGGCACGAACTTGAACTGTTCATTTTTTACAGCTTCGGTGATTCGATACTCTAAACGTTCTACGGGATGGAAAAGGGAAAGTTTTACCTCCTCGGTCGAACACTAATTTATAATTTGTGGCCTTTTAAACAACAACAATTGTATAAGGGCCGAATTTTAAAATTGGATTACAAGAAAGATCTTTCGGTGCGCTCGTGTTGACAAAGCACCTAAATGGGAGGTATTGTGTCACTTGTCACTAATCACGTTGCGGTCAGTGCAAACAATGTAGCGCATTGATCCGGATCTTTGATCTTTGTAGCGCATTGATAGCGCATCGGATCTCAATACTTGGACTTTTTGCCTTATTTATTTGAATTAGTCACCATTCAACGGGATGGGCAGACATACAACACAGACAACATTTCGGTCAAAAATTTACGCACCGGCCGGGATTCGAACCCGCGACCTCCGGGTCAGTAACCAATGCTCTTAACCACTGAGCCACGGAGGTCGGCTGAGGGACAGTCTGGCTCATCACAACTTGACTCTTGTTTTATAGATTGGCCCTTCTATTTTATAATTCGTCCTTAAAATAGTATAGCATAATTTATACGTATTGTTACCAATGAATCCTTCCTTGGATTGCTTCGCAAGAATCCTTCCTGCAGTTATTTACTGTCCTCAGCTCGAATGAATACTGTCAAGAGTTGGACAATAATTGTAGTCATTACTGTAAGTCATCATGGAGGCAGTGAATGCACATACATACATTGACAGTGACAGACAGATCAATACTATGTATACAAGGTGTCACAAACAGTTTAATAGGAATTTTTTTGAATTTTTCTAGGAGACATTCCAAGACTAAAATACCTAATCTTAGATCATTTTTCGAAAAATGCTGTATAACTGAAATACAAACAAAATAATAACTCAGTTTTGAATACAAATAGCTACAAAATGGATGGTTCAGAGTGAAAGGCGACCAACTCCTGAAAACCCAATTTTGAGTAAATCAGCTCTAAAATTTTGGGTGTGAAAATCACTTCATTTTTAATAAGTAGGTACTTATCTACCTAGCTATTACTATGTATGAGCACATATGTGTGGACGCCTTGATCAGAAATTTGTTCATGGTTTCTGAGTTCAATAACTGCCCATGCCCAATTAGGACTAATGAGTCAAATTCTCCAGCAGTAAGCCCAATATGTGGTCAAAATCCCAAACGGAAGGATAACTCCTCATGTCCCGGCTGGGTTTCGAACCCCGCGACCTCTAGATTACCAAACAGATGTCTTGACCACTGAGCTACCGTGACAGATTGGTTGGTGTTTTTACGACCAGTATTAAAATTTACAAACTTGTATTCTTATCTTGTGATGAGTTTGATGTTTAAGTGCGCGGTCACAACGAGGACCCTGGCCTATACCCTAGACCCTGGTACCTACAGCTTGATATAGACCCTGGTACCTACAGCTTGATAAAGACAATTTTTGGGACTCCGTTGTGGCCGCTTGCATTCAATGGATTCCCGAAAATCCTCTATATCAAGCTGTAGGTAACAGGGTCTAGGGTCTAGGGTCTAGGTACCAGGGTCGAGGGTCTAGGGTCTAGGCCAGGGTCCTCGTTGTGGCCGCATACTAAGACCAATATTGAAGACCATAAATGTCTTATTTAGCCTCTGAGGTGTTTTATAAGCAATATTTGTATTGGTGACCCATCCTGTTTGTTTGCACAAGTCATCAACACTCACTTAGCACAATGTCTGTGTGGCAACACCGGAGAATCTTTTTGCATCTATCTCACATTTTGCTCTTTTACAACAGAGGGAGTGTGCCTGAATTCGTCCCCAATGTGGATTATGGATCTCAATATAATGCAATGTATTTGTATTTACTATACATTACTATTTGTACTATACATTAAATTTAATATACTGTACAATATGTTTGAAGAATCTTTTTGTATCTATCTTTTAATTTGCTTTTTCACTATAGAGGCAGTGCGCCTAATGAAATTGTTTTCAATATGGATTATGGATCTCAATATGAAACAACCATTTTGTTCTTGATTATTGAACATCTGATAGTTACCTAAACAGTTCTTTCCTTATTTGAGCTCTGAAGTCAGCTCTGGTCAGCTTGATCAACTAATTTAAAAGTACATCTTATTAGTGAAATTAACTTCAGACTGTCAACTTACGTAGGTGTTTCCAGGTCCGTAATCAGCTCCGACCTCCGTGGCTCAGTGGTTAAGAGCATTGGTTACTGACCCGGAGGTCGTGGGTTCAAATCCCGGCCGGAGCGGAAATTTCTGACCGTAATTTTCCGTTTCCGGAATGGCATGGATGTAAAGGTAAAGTGCCCTGAGGTAATGCGAAAGCGGTTCCGGGGCACACTTACCTTATATCATATAAAAAAAAGGTCCGTAATCAAAACCGTGCGCCGTATTAGGCACTTTTCCCCAGCTGTTAACACTCTCCATCAACAAAGCACTTCATCTGTGCAATATACTCACGTCTCTCAGCCTGAACAACTCTAGTTGATATCTTATAGAAAATCTAGGTAAAGGTTGCCTCTTTCGACAAAGTAAACTTTTAGTTCCATTCAAATCGAGCCCTCGTGGTTGGTAGATGATCTGTGGCCCATTTTAGAAGCACTTTCCACTCTCAAAATCTCCGAATCACCGTTTCAACCGTCACACAACGCACTCTCATTGGTTATTGCGTTCAGTCTAACCAATCCAGGGAAGTGCGTTATGAGAATGTGGAAAAATATAATTAGAGGATTATGCAAATATAAGAGGGCTTTCTGGATTGAGGGCCTTACACTCTAATTTTGAACACTTGTAATGCTAACTATTCCCAGAATCCCATCCTAAGCAGAGTGCTAACATGGAACCCTTTATATACATGAGTTAAACCCGTTTATACACTTTGGTTGAACAGCTAATACACTTGGGTCGGAACCGTTAATTTGTATATAAAAAAAGAGTGCAATGCCATGTAGATGTGAGTAGCGGGTTTGTGAGTTTCCAGTGAATGGATAATGAAGTCCGTTGGCCCTGTAAAAAATGACCTCTGATACGGATCATTAGATACATCTTATTGTGCACCTTAGGTTACATTTTCAACATTCTTCGAGATACGTTCATTGTGAACCAAGAGATCCTTATCAGCTATCAACTAGAGATCAAGTTGTTCTTATCATACATACAGGGTGTCATGCATATCACACATACTGAGTGTCGTTTATCCTGTATAATTCTGATGAATCCTGACTATATCTTTAAGTACCTACCTACATATTTGTACATATTCGTACCTGCAACACCCTGTATATACATCATATACCTAGGTATAACTATAGGTATAAATAATATAATATATAAACTTTTACATGTCATACATATAACTATTTTCATACATAGATTAACATACTCACACATAGTATAGATATAGGTAGGTACTATTACCTATTTACCAACATAATATCTTGAACATCTTATCTCCTAGATCAAGAAGATGCACTCTTATTTCAATGTTACCTCACACGATATGACCCCAGCATTGTGTAAAAAAATGAGGTTGAGTTCACAATCTCTCACACAGCAATGTGAGGGCATTAAAGCCAAGAGAGTCTATCAGTCTAATGGCCGGAGCGCATGCTCTCCTAGTAGCTGAATTCGAGCAAGGACTTCACAATTTTCCATAAAAAAATCAGAGGTGCATTTTTCACAGTCTTTTTTAACAATTCGTAGTCATAAATAATAATTCCGTGTCCGTGAGGTAGGTATTGATACCTAAATCACGGTGGTGAGAGGATTATATGGACGCCTAGATCCAATTTCTAGGCTCCTTTCATGTCCATTGATTCTATTTGATTTTAACGTTCTGACTTGTGGTAGACAGGATGGGGGTTTCACCCTCCATTCGCTAGGAATCGTACCAGCTACCCACACCTTACCCAGCCTGGGTAGGGCCGGAATTGCCAGCCTCATATATTCGGAGGGAACAGAATTTTCTGTGCGAAAAGTCTGCACCAACCGGGAATCGAACTCAGGATCTCTGGACTACGGGCAGTAGCCGTTACGCCACGGAGGCTGGCATTCGTAGTCTTGAAACAACTACTGTGGAGTCTTGTGGTCACTGTTGTAGTTTGCCCAACCCGTAGTATGTCTCCCCTCTGATAGACGAGAAGTGAATCATTATACTACGCGGCTAGAAAGGGTTAGGGTTAGAGGTATTAATCAACCGAGCTCATAATAATTTACAACAAAGGTGAGTATAGTATGTAGGTATGCAATGCATGCACCTATAGTATGAGTTTTAACAATGGCAATAAAAAATTTGCGTGTGACGCAAATTTCTAGTTTTAACATTTCTTGAACAAACTTGATAACAGTCTAAAAAAAACACTGCCAATTATGGACACAATACTTCCTCGTGATTGCTTCACATTGTAAACACGTGCCAATTTTGAGATTTTATAGAAAATTACTTGTATCTCCAAAACGGCTGAACCGATTTTCTTCAAATTTGTTTTATATGGTAGAATATTTTTTTTCTACAATCTTAATTCCACAAAAAATTCTGTATCGGCAAGTCGTGGTCCTTATTTTTTTACTTTTTTGTCCAAAATTTCGGATTTTCTTAAATATCAGAGTCAAATTATAATTAATTCAAAAATAAATATAAATAACCTATGTCAAACAATAATATGCATATCCTTACAAAATTTCATCGAAATCAGGTGTACCGTTCACGAGATATAAGCGTTTAAGTAAAAAGTTAGTGGTCAGGCGCATGGTCTCTTTCACCCAGAACCGCTGGTATGAATTCGATAAAAATGGGACCATCTACAGAATGTCTCCTAGATGTGTGCAAAATTTCATCAAAATCGGTCGAGTAGTTTCCGAGATTTGCGCGTTACAAGGAATCGTTTTAACAGACCGACAGACCGACAGAACGACAGACCGACAGACAGACACAAAACCAAAGTTGCTCAGGAGGTTATAGAACGTCCAGAAATATGAAAAAAATTGAAATCGGAGCAAAAAAATATTTTTTTTTTTACAAAAACGAACACAATACTTCCGATTTCTAATATTAGAAATTTCTCGGAAGTAATTGCTGAATACAGCTGACTTATTTTCCGGCCTGATTTCATCAGAGACAGCAGAGAATTGAAAATTTAGTCCTACGCTTTGACAGTACAGTAAACAATTTCATGTCTTATTCAGGGTGTGAAAAAAATTAAATTGCATTGGTATAGTCAAGTCGCGTTAGTCTGGTAATGTAAGTAGGGTAGAGATCCGTTATTGGTTCGAATTCCACCCAGTGCATGAATTTTTTCACATTAATTTGAATTTGTGACCTCATAATAATAAGACTCTGAGGGTTAAGTGGTAGAAAATGTTTTGAGCATTAACCTCGCCTGGTGGTTACCTTCCACAAAGGGGTGTTATTATTATCAGTATCAGTATAGAAGAGTGAGAAGTTGCATTCGATTATAAGACCAAAACCAATAAGTAATACATACTGTAAAAGCGACTGCTACAATAAGTAGCTCAATCAATAATGCGGCTATTTTAGAACCTGGAAACTGGAGGTCGGTGGTTCGAGACCCTAGCCTTGGCAAAATTATTGGTTTTACCTATATGTATACTATATATTTTCAGTCGAACCTGGATATAATAGAAGAACAGGGACAAACACAAAGTCCATTAAAATCCCATTCAGTGTATGAGTTTTTCCTCATTATAGTTTGAATTTCTGACCACATAATAATACAATTCTGAGGGTTAGGTGGTAAAATATGCTTATAGCATTAACTTCAAATTCGAAACCTCGCCTCGTAATGCTGGCTATTCTTAGCCGGGCGAGGTTAATTTGAGTAGCTGATTTTGACTGGTAATCCAGAGG
>CM044962.1:23167062-23259271 GCA_024516035.1 Bactericera cockerelli
CCCTTATCGCCGATCCCTTTCCTCTAGAAGTTTTCTTGTACCGGTAATTTTGTTAGTTTCTTGATGTTTGATGTGCTTGAGGATCTTTGAATTTTTTTATACTGTTAATTTTTTTTTTTTTTTTTTTGTTTTGTTTTCTTTGTTTGTTGAGTTAGTTTTATGTTGGTGGTTTGTTTATTTTGGTGGTCCCCCCTCGGCCTCCTCATCTCCCCTTATAGCCGATCCCTTTCCTCCAGAAGTTTTCTTGTACCGGTAATTTTGTTTTTTTTTTTTTTTTTGTTAGTTTCTTGATGTTTTGATGTGCTTGAGGATACTTTGAATTTTTCTTATACTGGTAATTTTGTTTTTTTTTTTTAGTTTGTTTCTTGATGTGTTGATGTGCTTGAGTTACTTTTAATTTTGGGTGGGAAGTTTAGTTGGTGGTCCCCCCTCGGCCTCCTCATCTCCCCTTATAGCCGATCCCTTTCCTCCAGAAGTTTTTTTGTACCGGTAATTTTGTTTTTTTTTTTTTTTAGTTTCTTGATGTTTTGATGTGCTTGAGGATACTTTGAATTTTTCTTATACTGGTAGTTTTGTTTTTTTTTTTTTTTAGTTTGTTTCTTGATGTTTCGATGTGCTTGAGGATACTTTGAATTTTTCTTATACTGGTAATTTGTTTTTTTTTGTTTTTTTGTTTCTTGATGTGTTGATGTGCTTGCGTTACTTTTAATTTTGGGTGGTAGGTTTAGTTGGTGGTCCCCCCTCGGCCTCCTCATCTCCCCTTATAGCCGATCCCTTTCCTCCAGAAGTTTTCTTGTACCGGTAATTTTGTTAGTTTCTTGATGTTTTGATGTGCTTGAGGATACTTTGAATTTTTCTTATACCTACTGGTAATTTTGTTTTTTATTTTTTTAGTTTGTTTCTTGATGTTTCGATGTGCTTGAGGATACTTTGAATTTTTCTTATACTGGTAATTTGTTTTTTTTTTTTGTTTTTGTTTCTTGATGTGTTGATGTGCTTGAGTTACTTTTAATTTTGGGTGGGGGGTTTAGTTATTATTATTATTATTATAAAACCTGGTTGCAGGGTTTCGTCTGAAACACCATACAATTAACACTGCGACCTAGTAAGATCTATTGTGACCAGGGAGAAAATCTCTCATCCTATTTCCCAGTTCTGTGCCTATGACGGCCCAACTGGGCTTAGTTGAGAGTGGTTGTCCATTGCTTAACGCCCTAAGTCCAGAAACCTGTTCCCTTCATGAGAAGTGTCAGTCTCTGGACGAGGTGTTCTTGGTTATGGAGATCTTCGAGATTATTGGATTCGAAAATCCTAAATCTCCTGTTATCCAGCGCCTCACATTCGAAGAGAATGTGTGTTGCTGTTTCTTCTTCCAGACCACATAGCCTACAATCGATTGGTTCTCCTCTAGAGAGTCCCAATCTGTGTAAGTGTTTCCTAAGTGGTCCGTGGCCAGTGAGTAGGCTCACTATTAATCTTAGTTTATTTCTGTTGAGTGACAGAGATTCCTGAGTGAGTTTCTTGGAGTATCCTGTTAGCGTCAGCTTAGAGTGTCGCATGCCACTGGAGTTTCTCCAAGCTTTATTTGCTTCCTCCATGACCCATTTCCTGGCACTAAAACGGACCAGGCATTTGGGTATGGCCAGCACCGGTTCAGGGCCAGTGAAGCTTTTTTCTGCAGCCTCTCTTGCTAGGAGATCTGCAGCCTCGTTGCCTTGGAGACCACTATGCCCTGGAATCCATTCCAAGTTTACCTTGTTATGGGTGGCTAGTTCATTAAGTGTTCCAACACACTCCCATACCAATTTTGACTTCACTTGGTATGTTTCTAAAGCTTTGAGGGCGGCTTGGCTATCGGAGAAAAAAAAGTAATATTCTTCCCTTTCCAGCCTATTTCCAGTGCGTGCCTGGCTCCCATTATAATGGCGAAAATCTCGGCCTGGTACACTGTTGCCAGTGTACCTAAGCTTTCAGATTTTCTACAGAAGCCTGGCCCGCAAAGGCCCGCCCCACTGCTTCCACTCATGCGAGATCCATCTGTATAGTATTTGATACCCGCATGAGATAATATTTCTTGGCTTGATTCCTTTTCCCAGTCTGACCTAGGTCTGACTAGTACTTCGTAGGAAAGGTCAAGGTTGTTTTTGGGAATCATGTAGTCAACCGGCATATTCTGCTTGTATGTCACATGAGATTTCTCGATCAGTTCCCTGTATCGGGCGGGTAGCCTGCCAGAGCGACTGATTGATTGCCTGAAAGCACCCATGATGGCCTCCCCCTTGATAAATAAATATAAGGGTGGAAGCCCTAGAATGACTTCCAAAGCTAATGTGGGTGCTGTTCTGAAGCAACCAGAGATCATCAATAAAGCTGACCTCTGTGTTGATTCCAGCTCCCTCTGAGCAGTTAGCTGCTCAGCTTTCTTCCACCATATGCAGGATGCATATGTGATTCGAGGTCTGACTATAGCAGTGTATATCCAGCGAGTTACTGCTGGTGTCAGACCCCAAGTTTTGCCAACAGACCTTCGTGCAATATGAAGTGTGGCCTTAGCCTTGTCTGTGGTTTTCTTAATGTGCTGATTCCAGGTCAATTTCTTGTCGAGATAAACTCCGAGAAACTTGACTTCTTCAGCAATTTCAATTCTTTCACCAAAAATTTTGGGTGCCTGGACGGCGCCTAGCTTATATTTTCTAGTGAAAGGTACTAAAGTGGTTTTCAGAGGGTTGACTTTAACCCCCCTACTCAAGCACCACTTTTCAACTATTGAGAGAGCATACTGAAGTAGTTCTGACAAAGTTGTTTTGTATTTTCCTCGGACTAGGATGACAAAGTCGTCCGCATACCCGAGGGCAAAGAAACCAGCCTTATCTAGTTCGTTAAGAAGCTCATCCGCAACAAGATTCCATAACCTTGGAGAGATGACTCCCCCCTGAGGACAGCCCCTGGTTGCATTGATTTCTTTTTTCGACTCTAAGAGTTCGGCGATAATTGTCCTCGATTTGAGGAGCTGTGTAACCCATTCGGAAATAGTTTTACCTGCTCCCGAGATGGATTTAATTATGGAGTCCAAAGAGGTGTTATCAAAGGCACCCTCTATGTCTAGAAAGACAGCCATGGCAATCTCTTGATTATTCAGCGCTAATTCAATCTTGCTAACAAGTTCGTTCAGCGCTGTTTCAGTAGATTTGCCTCGCTGATAAGCATGCTGATTGGGGTTGTGAGGAATCCTATATATGAAGTCCTCTTCCAGACGCCAATCGACTAATCTTTCAAGTGTTTTCAAAAGAAAGGATGAGAGGCTAATCGGTCGAAAAGACTTAGCCTGGCTCAGATTTCTCCGGCCTGGCTTAGCCAAAAAGACGACCTTTGCTCTTCTCCAACACTTGGGAATGTAACCCAGGGCCAGACTAGACCTGAACAGCTTGCACAGTACTGGACCTATGAGGTCCAATCCTTCTTGCAATAGAACTGGATAGATTCCGTCTGGTCCTGGAGATTTAAAAGGTTTGAATGTGAATACTGCCGCTTTTACCCTTCGATTAGTGACCGCAGCCTTAGCCTCCTCCTAATCCTGTTGAGTTGGCACCTGGTGGGAGCCTTCTTCAGGATGTGAGGGATTCAGCCCAGTTGTGGCACAGATATGTCCGGGAAAATGTGCGTCAAGTAGCACTTCAAGGGTTTCTTTACTATCGCTAGTGTGTGAGCCATCAGGTTTGACTAGTGTACCTATTCCAAAGAAAGGGTCCCTTGCCATTAGCTTTTGGAGACGCGCGGCTGAGTCGAAATTTTCGATACTACCACAGAACGTCCTCCATGAGCTCCTTTTGGCCTTTCTTATTTCTGTGTTATAAACTGTGAGTGACCTGTGATAGGCTTCCCTATTACCATCCCTCTTAGCTTTATTCCACAGTTTCCTAGTTTTCTTTCGAAGGTTTTCTAGGTTTTTACTCCACCAGACGTCTTAAAATAAGACCAGCCAGTTGCATCAGTTGCTTGCTCTAAGGACCCCGGGATCGCCAATTCCCGTATATCTGTTGCCAGATATTTGTGAGGCATTAGAAATGGTTGGAAAGTAGAAGTGTTTGACCAGAGGGTCTAGAAAGAAGTAGAAAAAATGGCACGGAAAGGAAATAGTGTCATCTAGTTTAAAAGAACCAGAGCAGAGTGAAGAGGAAGGGCTCTGGCGTCCTCCGTGCGACGTTAGCCTGTGCCACAGTTCATGCATGTCCGTGACACAGTGTCCACCCCTACCCCATCTTTGAGGTAGTATTTAAGCAAGGTTTGACTCACCTGCTCTGTATTCCGGGAAGGTCCAACAAAGACAATTGATGTACCTGACCATCATACACAGCAATAGTAAGACCCACCTCACATAAAGGTCGCTCCGGAGTGCTCCTGGCCCTGGTAAAAGACATACGATGACCCATCATGAACAAGTAAGCATGCATATTACTTTGGTATGATGTGTCATCTCATCGGATACCAGAGCCACTTGCTAGGCATTCCATATTGGTCCTTTGAGAGCTCAACTAGTGAAGAGACTCAACAACTGGTCCTCAATGGAATACCCTTCGTTTTCTTGTACCGTAATTTTGTTAGTTTCTTGATGTTTTGATGTGCTTGAGGATACTTTGAATTTTTGTTATACTGGTAATTTTGTTTTTTTTTTTAGTTTGTTTCTTGATGTGCTTGAGTTACTTTTAATTTTGGGTGGGGGTTTAGTTGGTGGTCCCCCCTCGGCCTCCTCATCTCCCCTTATAGCCGATCCCTTTCCTCCAGAAGTTTTCTTGTACCGGTAATTTTGTTAGTTTCTTGATGTTTTGATGTGCTTGAGGATACTTTGAATTTTTGTTATACTGGTAATTTTGTTTTTTTTTTTAGTTTGTTTCTTGATGTGCTTGAGTTACTTTTAATTTTGGGTGGGGGGTTTAGTTGGTGGTCCCCCCTCGGCCTCCTCATCTCCCCTTATAGCCGATCCCTTTCCTCCAGAAGTTTTCTTGTACCGGTAATTTTGTTAGTTTCTTGATGTTTTGATGTGCTTGAGGATACTTTGAATTTTTGTTATACTGGTAATTTTGTTTTTTTTTTAGTTTGTTTCTTGATGTGCTTGAGTTACTTTTAATTTTGGGTGGGGGGTTTAGTTGGTGGTCCCCCCTCGGCCTCCTCATCTCCCCTTATAGCCGATCCCTTTCCTCCAGAAGTTTTCTTGTACCGGTAATTTTGTTTTTTTTTTTTGTTAGTTTCTTGATGTTTTGATGTGCTTGAGGATACTTTGAATTTTTTTTATACTGGTAATTTGTTTTTTTTTTTTTTTTTTTTCTTGATGTGTTGATGTGCTTGAGTTACTTTTAATTTTGGGTGGGGGGTTTAGTTGGTGGTCCCCCCTCGGCCTCCTCATCTCCCCTTATAGCCGATCCCTTTCCTCCAGAAGTTTTCTTGTACCGGTAATTTTGTTAAGTTCTTGATGTTTTGATGTGCTTGAGGATACTTTGAATTTTTCTTATACTGGTAATTTTGTTTTTTATTTTTCAGTTTGTTTCTTGATGTGTTGATGTGCTTGAGTTACTTTTAATTTTGGGTGGGGGGTTTAGTTGGTGGTCCCCCCTCGGCCTCCTCATCTCCCCTTATAGCCGATCCCTTTCCTCCAGAAGTTTTCTTGTACCGGTAATTTTGTTAGTTTCTTGATGTTTTGATGTGCTTGAGGATACTTTGAATTTTTCTTATACTGTTAATTTGTTTTTTTTTTTTAGTTTTGTTTCTTGATGTGTTGATGTGCTTGAGTTACTTTTAATTTTGGGTGGGGGTTTAGTTGGTGGTCCCCTCTCGGCCTCCTCATCTCCCCTTATAGCCGATCCCTTTCCTCCAGAAGTTTTCTTGTACCGGTAATTTTGTTAGTTTCTTGATGTTTTGATGTGCCTGAGGATACTTTGAATTTTTCTTATACTGGTAATTTTGTTTTTTATTTTTTTAGTTTGTTTCTTGATGTGTTGATGTGCTTGAGTTACTTTTAATTTTGGGTGGGGGGTTTAGTTGGTGGCCCCCCTCGGCCTCCTCATCTCCCCTTATAGCCGATCCCTTTCCTCCAGAAGTTTTCTTGTACCGGTAATTTTGTTAAGTTCTTGATGTTTTGATGTGCTTGAGGATACTTTGAATTTTTCTTATACTGGTAATTTTGTTTTTTTATTTTTTTAGTTTGTTTCTTGATGTGTTGATGTGCTTGAGTTACTTTTAATTTTGGGTGGGGGGTTTAGTTGGTGGTCCCCCCTCGGCCTCCTCATCTCCCTTATAGCCGATCCCTTTCCTCCAGAAGTTTTCTTGTACCGGTAATTTTGTTAGTTTCTTGATGTTTTGATGTGCTTGAGGATACTTTGAATTTTTGTTATACTGGTAATTTTGTTTTTTTTTTTTAGTTTGTTTCTTGATGTTCTTGAGTTACTTTTAATTTTGGGTGGGGGGTTTAGTTGGTGGTCCCCCCTCGGCCTCCTCATCTCCCCTTATAGCCGATCCCTTTCCTCCAGAAGTTTTCTTGTACCGGTAATTTTGTTTTATTTTTTTTTTTTTTTTTTGTTAGTTTCTTGATGTTTTGATGTGCTTGAGGATACTTTGAATTTTTCTTATACTGGTATTTTTTTTTTTTTTTTTTTTAGTTTGTTTCTTGATGTGCTTGAGTTACTTTTAATTTTGGGTGGGGGGTTTAGTTGGTGGTCCCCCCTCGGCCTCCTCATCTCCCCTTAAAGCCGATCCCTTTCCTCCAGAAGTTTTCTTGTACCGGTAATTTTGTTTTATTTTTTTTTTTTTTTGTTAGTTTCTTGATGTTTTGATGTGCTTGAGGATACTTTGAATTTTTTTATACTGGTAATTTTGTTTTTTATTTTTTTAGTTTGTTTCTTGATGTGTTGATGTGCTTGAGTTACTTTTAATTTTGGGTGGGGGGTTTAGTTGGTGGTCCCCCCTCGGCCTCCTCATCTCCCCTTATAGCCGATCCCTTTCCTCCTGAAGTTTTCTTGTACCGGTAATTTTGTTAGTTTCTTGATGTGCTTGAGGATACTTTGAATTTTTGTTATACTGGTAATTTTTTTTTTTTTTTTTAGTTTGTTTCTTGATGTGTTGATGTGCTTGAGTTACTTTTAATTTTGGTTGGGGGGTTTAGTTGGTGGTCCCCCCTCGGCCTCCTCATCACCCCTTATAGCCGATCCCTTTCCTCCAGTCGTGTTATTTTTCTCATTTTCAACCACTCTGTTCTTGAACAATTTTTTTTTATTGCCTCATTTCCGCTTGAATCTGTAATTAGATTGAATAATAATTTGAATAAAGGTATATACATAACAAGAAAAATATTTACGTGAAAAGAAAATGTCTCTTTTTGGATACCCATGTCTCAAAGAAGTTGGTTGATATTTTATTTTATTAAAAGACTAGCGGGCTGTCGCCCGCTTTGCAGGCCGAGGCATGGCCGTGAAAGCAAAAAATCCTTTTTCGCCAATGGCAGGTGTTGTAGTGGGAGTTTCGAAAAATCCCGTCTTATTGCACATCTAGACTATAAGACAAAGCTACCTACCAAATTTCAGCTTCCTAGGACTTACGGTTTGGGCTGTAGAGCGATGATCAGTCAGTGGTCAGTGGTCAGTGAGTGTCTTTGACATTTATATATTAAGATAAAGTTTTCACAGTTTTTTTCTATTTTGTAGCCATGAAACAGCAACTACTGTAGACGCTTGTGGTCTGTGTTGTTGTGTGCCTCTCCTCTGATGGGCGAGAAGTGACTCCATACTTCCAATATAGTTGCTGGGTCAACACGACCGCACCGGAATTTATTCCTTACTACAACTGTAACCAAATTTAAAATTCAATTTTTTGTCGGGGGGGATTGAACTCGCATGACAAGCAAAAGTGCTTGATTTTTCTTTCTTTTTTTCCCGGCCCGACCCAGGCTAGGTGAGGTTAATGTGAACTGAGATTGACTCCCAGTCTTGAATAACCTGCACGTTAAAGAGACCTGAGCTAAAATTAAACTAAAAAAAATATTTTAACTATCACGTACCTGATTCTAGTGGTTGTATCTTAAATGGATTTTCCTTCGTTCCGGAGTTGCATGTGACATCTTAACGGGAAGTTCCAACATCGGATAGATTTGGAAAACTAGAATTTGAATTGTGTTAATTTTTCAAACTTGAAATTTTTGGAAAAGTGACTGAATGTCAAAGATTATTCTTTATTTTATTTATGTGGCCAATATATACTGTTTATATAATCATGGCTCAAATGTTTTTTTGTATATCGAAAGAGTAATATTTTCAATACCTTTTTATACAAGCTGTTTATTAAATTACCTTAATGAATAAAGAGGTGCTTTGCTCAATTGTTGGCATTATATTATAGGATTACCGAAAAGGCTTTCTTCTTTCAGAGGATTTCTTTGGCGATCCAACGAGGTAATGCTACCTGCATGTTAGGTACATTGCCTCATGCAAGTGGGATGGATCAAGTTAATCACCTGTGATTTTAATTGCCTTGTAAATAAAAAAACACTGCCAATTATGGACACAATACTTCCTCGTGATTACTTCACATTGTAAACACGTGCCAATTTCTGTAAACATCGTGCCACCGATTTTCTTCAAATTTGTTTTATATGGTAGAATATTGTTTTTTCTACATTCTAAATTCTACAAAAAAATCTGTATCGGCAAGTCGTGGTCCTTATTTTTTTACTTTTTTGTCCAAAATTTCGGATTTTCTTAAATATTTTTTTCTTAAATGATTTTTCTTAAATATTTGGATTTTCTTAAATATCAGAGTCAAATTAATTTAAAAATAAATAAAAATAGCCTATGTAAAACAATAATATGCATATACATACAAAATTTCATCAAAATCGAGTGTAGCGTTCACGAGATATAAGCGTTTAAGTAAAAATTTAGTGGTCAGGCGCATGGTCTCTTTCACTCAGAACCGCTAATATAAATTCGATGAATTTAAAATGGGACCATCTACAAAATGTCTCCTAAATGTTTTCAAAATTTCATCAAAATCGGTCGAGTAATTTCCGAGATTTGCGCGTTACAAGGAATCGTTTTGACGGATCGACGGACCGACAGACCGACAGACGGACACAAAACCAAATTTACTCAGTAGGTTATGAAACGTCCAGAATTATGAAAAAAATTGAAATCGGAGCAAAAAAATATTTTTTTTTACAAAAATGAACACAATACTTCCGATTTCTAATAGGTATTAGAAATTTCTCGGAAGTAAAATCGCTCTATACATAATTCTATAGGTACATATTTATAAATCGCAAAATTATTCATCGAAAAATTGGAAAAGTTGTTTATCTTTTGCATGGCTTGAATTTCCACAGTGATATTGGTTCCCAAGGTTGAATATTATTTTAACAAGTAATAATATAATAGGTATGCAAAGTTTAAATTGCTTTTCCTGTTGGCTTATCAATGATGAAAAAGAAATTAGCAGGAAATAGTATTCATACCTAATATATTAATTTTTAATGGATTCATACAGAAAACGGTATGGTGTTTCACATAAGAATCTGATAATTTGAAGCCGACTATTAATGTGCATATCCAATCTACAAGTATGTATCATCCACGCAAAATGTAGACACCTCATTATGCCATTTTTCATCCTCTTGAGAAAACCATAATTCGGTAACAGATTACTTAATTGTACAATGTACACTGCGCAATAGTCATGAAATTGAAGAAAAAATATATTTTCAATATAAGTTAATTTAAATGCTTGTATATTCCCAATTCAAGTGAACCTAATAATTAATCTATTTATTTTTCAAATTCAACAATATTTAAATACATCTTTCAAATTCTTAATCATCGATCATTTGGAGGGGATTTCCTGATGGAAAAGTCCCCTCCAAATCAATTCAAGTACAATCAATCCTTTTGATTTTTCAATTAAAATCAACCCCCCCTTACACCCCCCCCAGGCTCTCATGCGCGGGTGTGAACGGTTCGTGGGCGCGTCAGGCGGGAACGCGGGCGTAGCTCTGGCACGGGCGGCACGCATCCTCAAGGTGCCCGCCACGGTGTACGTGCCCGTGACTGCCTCGCCCATGGTCGTCCGGAAACTCCAGCAAGATGGCGCCATCGTGAAGGTAAGAATGACCAGAAAATCAATTATATTTCTAATAATAAGTTTTATTGTGAATATGATATACAAAAATGTACGTACCTACACAACGTTAAATTAAAAGTTAAAAAACAGGTAAGAGTAAGGACTAAAGAATATTAAAATTAAAATTTATGAATACAATAGATTTAAGATTAAGGTTCATAAGTCAGGGGCACTCCTTCAGAAAGTCCAGGAACTCACCTACACTGTGGTATTGCATCACATTAGTATTTATTTATTTAGAAACTCTTTATTAGCAGAACATATACATATACAGACAAACAATGGTAAAAAATAAATATAAAAAAAATGACAGTATTAATAATATAAACAAGAAAAAAATAAATAAAATATATAGATATGTCCTAACTAAATGGCGGGGTTATTGCCTATGGCAATCTATGCCTATGGTGTAAACATTTAAGTTTTTGGTTCACCCTGTCTATTCTCAACCAATCACACCGCACAATAGCCCGATAGCCCGAGTTAAGGGATAGTGTTCATGTTCACTTAGAATTAATAAAAAAAAGTATAATTCGGCCCTTACAAAGTAGAGAAATAGAAAGTACAAAAATATATTGCAATAGGTCATTCTTTTAAAAGACCCAAGAGAGAAGAACTGGGGAGAAGAGGACTTAATAGAAAAATACGAAAAAAAGGGATTCACGGAACAATAATAATTAAGAACGATTAAGTCTTATTATTCCAGCAGTAAGCAAAAAACGTATTATTACGTCGTAAATTTCCCAAATGGGACGATAACTTGCCATGTCCCGGGTGGGTTTCGAGTCCACGACCTTTGGAATCTCTGGATTCTCAGAGTGCCGCCTTTACCACTGAGCTACCAGGAAAGACCAATCTTAATTAGGCTTAAGAAAAGGCAAAGTAAAAGAAGAAGAGTTAGATCTAATGAGTCCCATTATTCTAGCAGTAAGTCCAAGACGTATTATTGTGAAGTCAACTCACAAAATGAGAATATAACTTGTCATCGCCCGGCATGGGTTTTGAATCCTCGGTGTCTGGATTACCAGACAAACGCGACTCTCAAACTGTAACCAAACTACTGAGCTACCGGTACGATAATCATTGCTGAGTTGTTCGTTGCTACTTGGCCATGTTAGATTTTACCCAATTTAACAAGTTAACCACCTCGCCAAAAATCATGGTCTGCACCTCCAGGCCATGAGACTGCATTTAGGATCTCAAGACTATAGCTAAACTTGAGTATTGAGACTCCATATGGGAACTTCAGCACTTAGTTGTTTCAAGCAAAAAGTATTGATCAACCAGGCCATGAGATCCCAATTGGGATCTCAGACTTTGCAGTGCCAAAATCAATAAGAATAAGTGGCCTAACTAACTTTCCAAGAAACCCCAGCAAAGATGGAATAAACGTTAGACGAGATTTCTCAACAAGGTTGGGTTTAGGAGGGTAGGAATGCTAGAACCAACCCATCTCAAGTATGATGAATACTAGGTTTGATAATGTCGATTCCAAGTAGGTTTCGAAAAGGAAAATTAAGCAAATAAATATAAATAAAAAATATCCCTACATAGTTTTTTCACCTTGTCTATAACAAGGAAAGTATTTTTCTTCATTAAAAATGATATTCCGAATTTTCTTTGTTATGTAATCTTCCCATGTTATTCTGTAAGTTCCCAAGGTCAACCTGATGTTTTTGCGAAAGAACTTGTTCCGCTAGCTCAGTGGTAAAGGCGGCACTCTGTGAATCCAGAGGTTTAGAAGTCGTGGGTTCAAAACCCAGCTGGGACATGACAAGTAAACCTCTCATTTGGGATTTTCACCACATAATAACACATCTTGGGCTTACTGCTGGAATTTATTCAAACTTATAATAGTCCTAATTGGGCAGTATAAACAAAGCTTACCTTTACCGGGTTTTTCCGCGCTACAAAATAACTCACAATATGTATAATAATATACATGACTGTATTGTTATGTATTGTCAGTGGAACACTGTTTTTGTTTGAAGTTTTCACACCACATAGTTACTTTTTCAGGTTATTATTAAACTTGAATTGATTGTCTAAGATTTTTAATCGTAAACCTTAAAGAGGAGTTTCTGAAGCGTGCACTTCCTTATGTATAATATTATATGATCTTTATCAAGGTTGTAAATATAAATACTTATCACTTATAAAACTGTGTAATTATAGGTATAGCTTAGGTAAATTAATTTATATATAGGTAAGGTTAAAAAATTATAAGCTCAAGTATATTTATAAATTATTTTATCTAATGTACATTGCACAAGTACATACCTAATTACATAATAAACATGTTTATGAAAGTGATAAGGATTTATATTTACAACACTGATATAATCTATCTATAGATAAGATTTGTAAAGTATACAACACTTTCATGGTATAATGACTATGAGTAATGCTCAGAGTCCAGACGTCCGAAGTTCGAGTCTGAAGTTGGAGATAATGTTGTATAATTGGTGCTTCACTTCCTAGAGTTAAGCTTAGTAGCCTTAAGATCATACCTCCTTGTAAAATCTGTGTCTGAATAAAATATAAACACACGCCACTCTGCATCTGGTCGTGGTACAAGAAAGTACGTTGTTCCGTCTTTTTCTCTTAAACCTCATTCCTTATGGACCCCCATCAAAAGCGTGCAACAAAGTAACAAACTACTCGGCTACAAACAAGACATGGCTGGACGAGAACGGGATTCGTGAAGGAATGCAGGATCGACGAGATAATCATGGATAAAAACGCCCTCAGATAAGTACCCTAGCAATAGAATAAAATAAAATAGTCTAAAACCCAATCTAGTCAAGTAACCACTTATAATATTACTGAGTCAAAATGTCCCTAGTATCACTACCTAAAACCTCTAAAGTGTTTGAAACATTAAAAGAGCTGAACAACCATAAGAAACAGTTTCAGTGGTATCTTACTGCAAATGAGCTTGGTGACAAAAGCCAGGAGATCAAAGTAGCACACCTTAGGTGCTCACTTCCTGAACCCTTAAATGATCTGGTGGATAAACTGACAGGAACATTAACAGTGGATAAAATATATGATCACATTCAAGCTGAAGTAATACCCAAAGACAATAAATGTTTTAATCAATACTGTTTTTTCAATCATGTTCAAAAAGAGGGACAGACATTCAATGAGTACTATTTTGAACTAGATCAGTTGGGAAGGAAATGTGAACTAGGTGAAAAATATGAAGAAGTTTTGAAAGCAAGGCTAGTATGTGGGTTGTGGGATCAAAGTCTTAAAGAAAGACTAATGAGGTCACCTGAGATGACTTTAAAAGAAATGAGAAAACTATTGCAGGGTTACTGAGGATGCCAAACTAAAAGTTGAACAAATGGTGTCTATAGGAAATGAACAGAACCATTCAACAGCCGAGGTACATGTTCTTGAGTCCAATAAGAGATCAAGACATACCTGGCAAGCCAAGGTAAATGCTCATGAATCCAATAAGAGAACGAGACAAACCTGGCAAGGTGCACATGGGCATGCACAAACAAGAACCACAAAGAGTTCAGTGCAGACAGTGCAACCACAAAAGTTCAACTGTAGTAAGTGTGGAACCAACCACTTGCCTAGACAATGTCCCGCATTCAATAAACTTTGTTTGAATTGTTCTAAGCCAAACCATTTTGCAATCTCCTGCAGGTATCCAAGGTACACGTCCAATGGTCAACAGCAGCCTCAAAAGCGTCAGCAGACTCGAGTACATGGCCTCGAGCAGTGTGAGTTATCAAGTTCAAGGGCGTCAGCAGCAGATGAATGGACAGGAGACGTCAACACACTCTCAGTGGATTCAATTCGGGCTTGGGTCCAACGCTTCAAGATAGGAGGAGTGGATGTGGAGTTCAAGCTTGACACAGGAGCGGACATCAACGTAATACCAGAATCTGTTGCTGAGAGAATTCACCCTGATTGGAGATCCAAAGCGTCAAAGGAGGTCAACACTGTAGAAGCATATGGAGGTCACAAAATCCAAATCCTGGGTAACGTACAGATCAAGATGAGGAAAAGTGAATTGAGTCACACCTTGACATTCTCTATAGTCAAAGATGGTAAGGGTATAATACCTATATTAGGGCGTGAGGCCTGTGTTGATCTGGGTTTAATAAAGAAGGTGGAAAACTTGGACCATGTTTTTAATTTGGATAAATTCTTGAATGAATATTCCGAGGTTTTTGAAGGCACTGGGGAATTTCCTCAAAAATATAAGATAATATTAGATAAGACACAAACCCCTACGTGTCAAGCCCCACGAAGAGTGGCATACACTCTAATGGATAAATTGAAAGTAAAATTAGATGATTTAGTAAAAAATAAAATAATAGAACCAGTCACACAGCCTAAAAACTGGTGTAGTAATCTGGTTGTTAGACAAAAACCAAATGGTGATCTAAGGTTGTGCTTGGATCCCATAGATTTAAATAAGGCAATAAAAAGGGAGTACTATTTAATTCCAACATTGGAAGAAATAAAGACAAAGCTGATAGGAAAAACAATATTTTCAGTAGTAGACTTGAAAGATGGGTTCAATCAAATAAGCCTACACGAAGAGTCTAAAGACATTTGCACTTTCAACTCTCCATTGGGATATTTTAGATATCTCCGTGTTCCGTTTGGACTTGTCAGCAGCCCGGAAATTTTTATGAAGTATAACATAGAATGCTTCAGTGGCATTGATGATTTAGTCATTTATTTTGATGATATATTAATAGCTAGTCATGACCAAAAGAGTCATGTTGAAACATTGTCCAAGGTTTTTAAACGTGCAAAAGAACTTAATATCAAATTCAACAAGAATAAATTGCAATTAATGCAAAGTGAGATAGCATACTTGGGTCATATTTTCAATAAAGATGGCTGTAAGATTGATAAGGATAGAGTTAAGGCTATTGAAAACCTAAAAGAACCAAAGTCAGTAAAAGAATTGCAGTCTATGTTGGGGATGTATAACTACCTAAGAGAATTTGTTCCCAACATGTCTGAGATAACAGCCCCCCTGCGGGTGTTACTAAAAAAAGATGTTGCTTGGCACTGGAATGCTGACCAGCAATTGGCTTTTGACAAGCTCAAAGAAGCTATTGCTGGCTCCACAGTTCTGAAAAATTTTGATTTAAATAAAGATGTTGTCATTCAAACAGACAGCAGTCAGAATGGATTGGGTTGTTGTCTCCTTCAAGACGGTAAACCTATTGCTTTTGCATCTCGGAGTTTAACAGAGACAGAGAAAAAGTATGCTCAAATAGAAAAGGAAACCTTAGCGATCAAATTTGCTGTAAGAAAATTCCATAAATACATATGGGGTAGACGGATCACTGTGCAGAGTGACCATTTACCATTAGTGTCAATATTCAAGAAAAATATTTGTCAAATAGTATCAGATAGAATAGTCCGAATGAGACTTAGTCTTCTAAAATATGACTTAGATGTTAAATACTTACCTGGTAAGGACATGCTGATAGCAGATCATTTGTCTCGAAATTTTCCTGAAGAGTCTTATGATAATGAAATAGAAATAACTGACTTTGTACATAACATTTACAAAGTGGACAACCTTCTAAACTATGAGTTAATAAAGAAAGAGACTGAAGACAATCTAAGTCTAGCCAAAGTTATGAAATACTTAGTTGAAGGTTGGCCTCAGAGTAAATGTTATCTAGAAGATAATGAATTGATCAGGCATTTTTTCAAACTCAGAGAAGAACTCATATGTAATGATGGCATAATCTATTATCAGGACAGAATTGTGATTCCTAGTAAGCTAAAACAGCTAGCATTGTTCATGTTGCACTCTGGTCATTTGGGTATTTCTAAAACAATACTGAGAGCACAACAAACATATTACTGGGTGAACATGAACAATGATATTGAAGCCTATATAAAAAATTGTTTGACGTGTCAAGAAAACAGACCGTCTAAAATTAAAGAGCCATTATTACCTTATGAGATACCTGATCGGCCATTCCAAAGAATTTGTTTAGATATCATGAATTATAAAAATATTGATTACCTTGTAATTGTAGACAGCTTTAGCAAATGGATTGAGTGCCTCAAGCTTAAAAGTAAATCCTGTCATGAAGTGATTATAAAACTTAAAACTCTTTTTGCTACTTTTGGTATACCTGATATCATAGTAAGTGATAATTCACCATTCAATTCATATGAAATTAAATGTTTTGCAACTAGTTTTAACATACAGTGGCGGACAAGCAGTCCACACTACCCCACTTCTAATGGGCAAAGTGAGAGAGCTGTAGGTATCTGTAAAGATCTACTTAGAAAAGCTGACAGCTTTAAGTTAGATTTTCAAGACCTCCTCATGGAATATCGTGCTACACCTATTGCTTCTATTGGTGTCTCCCCCAGTGAATTACTAATGGGAAGACTCATTAAAACTAAAGTCTTAATTAATCCCAAAAAATTAAGTCCTGTTGAAAACTTCAAACAACTCACAGAACAGGCAAAAAAGAAAATCAAAGTAAAACAGAACAAAGTAAAAGAACACTATGATAAAAGTAGCAGAATAGAATCTGAATTTACTCCTAATGAAAACATATTGCTTCATGACAAAAAGAAATGGGTCAGAGGTAAAATTGTTAGTAAAACCCAGTATCCTAGGTCATACAATGTTCAAACTGAAAATGGACAAATCTTGCGAAGGAATACTAGCGTATTAAAACACACGTCCATAGAGTTTAAAACTGGCAAGCAGGGACATTGTATGATTCCTGGAGCTGTGGGTGTGTCCTCTGGAGACAATTTTGATGACTTGTGGGAATCGAGACTAGTTAATAAAAATAATCCTCAATTTGCTCAGCCGTTAAAAATGCAAAGTGAGTTAAATAATTTCCCTGAAAGAGGGAAAGTGAACTTGCATCCACATCAATAATTGATAAAACCATTGTTCAGAACCCCACAGAGTTAAATAATTCCCCTGAAAGAGAGGAAAGTGAACTTGCATCCACATCAATAGTTGATAAAACCATTGTTCAGAACCCCACACATAGGGTAGGCATATCAAGTGAAGAAGAAGAAGAGTTTGCAACCCCATTGAAAGGGTCCCAGGTAGAGGACCACACTTATTGCAAAACTCCTTCTGCAAAGAAAGAGAATAGACCAAAAAGGGAAGTTAAAAAACCAGCAAAGTTTAAAGAATTTGAGTTGGATTAATTAAATAAATTAAGTGCTAGTGAATGAACTACACCTCTAATGTAATAAGAAATAAATAAGCCAGATGTAGAGACATATGTTATATGTGTCAATAGATAAACTTAATGTTCTATGTGTTAATAGTGTTTCATGTAACTGACAAATTAGAATACAGAGAACAAAAGTTATGTTAATATAAGCTGAAAAATTGATAATAATTTATGTACCGTATCACATACCTAACAAAGAAAAGTAAATGTGTGTAACGAAGAATTTTAAAATTTTATTTAATTGTTACATAAATAGTACCTATATATATTTTTGGCTTTAATTTTTTTAAAAATTTTACTATTGTTTGGTTATGTTTTTTATGTACAATACTATTACTAGTTTAAGTATTATTTGTTTATATGTATAATGTATACTGTACCATACCAAGTCTGAGGAGGCAGATAATGTGTATTTAGAAAACTGTTAACTTGCAAAATGCTAATTAATGTAAGCTGCATATTGTTTTATATTATTAAATCTTAATCCCAGGTGGATGGTGATAGCTTCCACTGAAAGGAAAACTTAAAGGGAAGGATGTTGTATAATTGGTGCTTCACTTCCTAGAGTTAAGCTTAGTAGCCTTAAGATCATACCTCCTTGTAAAATCTGTGTCTGAATAAAATATAAACACACGCCACTCTGCATCTGGTCGTGGTACAAGAAAGTACGTTGTTCCGTCTTTTTCTCTTAAACCTCATTCCTTATGGACCCCCATCAAAAGCGTGCAACAAAGTAACAAACTACTCGGCTACAAACAAGACAGATAATTTTTTTGGTTAACCAAACTGGAAGAAGGAAATTATTGCTTCCAGTTCTTTTATTGGTTAAGTCCATTGTTTATTTTTAACAGTACCGAAACGCATTTTTCTTTCACGAATAGTGGGGAAGCTAAACTGGAAATATTTGGAAATACCAAACCTGGAAAAAAATTTATCCAAAAGAAAAATACCCCTTTAGTAAAGTGAGTGTGGGAAGTTGTGATATCACGAAAGTTATTAACACAAAAAAAACATAGTATGTACCTAAAATTAATTAGTATCTTAGTACATGACTCGAATTTTAATAATAATATTTAGCAATCATGAGAGATTTTTGAGTAAAACCCATTGTCAAACTTTGAGGGTATTCCCTATGTGGGAATAAATATGTGGTATTAAATGTGTATTTTTAAAACAAATAATACATATATGTACTCAAATGAATTACTATCTTAGTACATGACTTGAACTTTAAGAATAATATTTAGAAATCATGGGAGATTGTTGAGTGAACCCATTGTCAAGCTTTGTGGGAAATCCTTCATCGCAATTTTTTATAAACTTTATATTAATTCTTCCTTATTCCAAGTTTAATTTTCTTGCTCAACGTTCGAGACGGAGGTTTTACCCTCCAAATGATATCCACAAATCTATTATTATAGTTTAACATAAATTTCATCAACTTACCTATCATTAAAAAAGAACTTCTAGAGTTCTCACACTTTAATTAATTTTCAGTGGGAAATGCATGGGAATAGATTCTTCAGAGGCACACGAGTGATAATTAATTAAAGTCACGTGGAGACACATTAATACACGAGTTGCCAATTTAATTAATAATTTAGTTTAAAGGGAATTGAATTAATTTATTTAAATTTAATGTTCCTCTGGGCTTAATAGCTATTTAATAATTATGCTTTGCCCTCATTAGATTAATTATTATTATTATTATTAAATTAGAAAATTCATTCTAGAGTTGTTATTATTAAATTAGGAAATTCATTCTAGAGAGTGGTGGTCTGTTTAAGTAAATGAGAGTAAAATTTATATAATGATTAATCCCCGGTTCGATCTCCGATTGGGGCAGAGTTTTCTCACATAAAATTCTCTTCCATCTGAACACGTGAAGTTGGCATTTCCGACCATACCCAGGCTGGGTGACGTTAATGTGGGTAGCTGGTACGGTTCTCAGCGAATGAAGGGTAAAACTCCCGTCCGGACTATCTCAAATCAGGACGTTGAAACCAACTAGGTTCATTGGACATTAAATGAGAGGCTAAGAGGCAGACCGGACCAAGTGGTAAAATGGAAAATATTTTGTATTATACCTCGTTGGAAAGAGCGCGAAAAGATCTATTTTTTTAGATTGGTTGCTAGTTTCTCATCAGTGTTGTATTAAAATTATAGGTGAAAGAAAATGGCTAAGTGTCATTTTAGACCAATTTTCAAAAAGCAGATTGGACCATCTCAAAGGTGTGGACTAACTTTTTTATTTAATGAACTCAGTGGACTATCTTCTATTAAAACCCATGTTTTCTTTTATTGTACTTTACATAAAGCAGAGTGGACTATCTATAGAAGCAGAGTGGACCAAGATAACAATAATATTTTGAAAAGTGGACTATCTGATTTTTGTAAAGAAATTAGTGGACTAACTGTATGCAACTAATGTATTTTTGACACTGAAGCTTAATAAAAGCAGACTGG
This sequence comes from Bactericera cockerelli, assembly GCA_024516035.1. NCBI lineage: Eukaryota > Metazoa > Arthropoda > Insecta > Hemiptera > Triozidae > Bactericera > Bactericera cockerelli. The sequence goes on from CM044962.1 coordinate 23,186,895, forward strand.
ACTAACTGAGTGTAGAGTGGACCAAGTGTCAATTTATTATTATTGGTACTTACAGAAAAATGTGGCATGTGTACCTTGTCTTGGTAACATTATCTATGTTTCCTATTATTAAGTAATTTATTTAAATAAAATATAATATTACTGAGCCGCCACAACAACTATTAACGTGTTAGGAATGAGGTTACCTTGCTAACTTCTCACTGGTACAACAGGGTCAAAATCTTTTGTTTTGTATTTGATTACTCTCCCTCAGTCTGTTACAGTCTATTGTTTATTGATAAGATCCTCAATTTTTTTTTTTGATAAGATCCTCTCTTGTGAATGTTTTTATCGAAGAGTGGTTATAGTTCTCAAGTTGTAAAAGTTGATCTAATAGAACAGTGTTTGTTTCAAAGTGATTGTGAATCAACAAGTAGTATCAGTAGTCAAGATGAAGACAGTAGCAGTTGCAAGTTGAAGAAACTCAAAATAGTTCCTGGTGGTAAGTACCTACTTGAGTATTTGTTTCATTTGTGTTATGAAATTTTTAGTATTTTGATAATCAAACTCAAGGGTACCTACCTATCTGAATTATTTCAAAATAAATCAATTATCTAATCTCCCTGACTCAAGTTCTGTCTAAGTAAACCAAGAAACTTTGGTATCATAGTAAACTTTTTCACAAAGGCAGGTACCTACCAAAAATTTGAATAAGCTGAAGGTTGGTATTCAAACATTTCAAACCCTGTTCAAGGCAAAAACGAAAATCATATTTTTATTGACCTAGGTATAGTTACCTACTTCGTTACCTACTAATGACTCTTATGACTTAGTTCAATAAAATAATAATATTCATCTTCAAAGTGGACTAACTAGTTTTCTGCTGAAACAAATGTGGACCAACTGGCGGACTATCTGATATTCCTCAAAAAGCAGAGCGATGTCTCATCTTTAACCGTTTATAACTTTAAATCAACAATAATAAATCCAAAGAAGTTTGTTTCAAAAAATTTTTGCATCTCTTTTCTTTCAAAAAAATCCAACTTTGTTATTTAGGGTAAATACAGCCTGAGCAGCAACTCTTGAACTTTAACTCCATTTATCTCGAAACGCTTTTTTTGCAGATAGTCCACTCTGCCTCTTAGCCTCTCAAATAAGCCTTTACATTGGATCTTGTTCGAACATACGAGTATAATCCTATCTGAAAGACACGGAATTATTATTGGTTAACCCGGGCCTGCTTTTGTCTGTCTAAAAGCATTCATAAATGTGTAAAGAGATGGCTGATTTTTGAAGTGGACTCTCTGATGTCCTTTCTAAGAAGTCACAACATCCTTCACTTCATGTAGACCTTGAGAGGATAGGCACGAACGACCATATAAGTAATTGGTTAAAGTGCTTGAGTAAAAAAAAAAATGGCTGATTTTAACTTTCAGATTTTCTCATGTGTTTATTGTGTACAAAAGCTTAGCCGCCTGGATTAAAGTTCAGAAAACCTCAGATCGAAGTATTTCAGTGAATGAAGCTGACAATAAATCGTAAAATTATTTTTTCTCACTTAAGAGTTTGAAATTTGTCAACATTTTGGATATTATTTTAGAAAAGGCAGCCTTTCCTAGCATTCCTAATCAATTTTCTTTTTTAAGTTATCATAAAACAATAGTATTTTATCAAGAGTACAAGCTACGTCTAACTTAAGTAGGATTGTTTAAAGTTACTTACAAATATTGTCTCCTATTCTTGTTTTTCCTAATTATAATGGCACAGTTATTAATATGTCATTATTATTTTTATGGCATATTAACACTTTGTACTTCGCCATATTTTATGACATATTTCTGAGTACTTTGCCTTCTGGATTGCAAATGGCAGAAATATACTATCTGTAATAAATAAATAATTAAAAATACACGAAAAAATTTCATGGAAAAAAAAATATGACATAATTACTATGGCTGGGGGATATAATTAAGTGTACACTGCATGTGGTTGGATGGAAGAGCTCAAAAATTGAGAATCCTGCCACATTAAATTAAAAAAAAAAAAAAAAAAATAGTCCCCGCCCCTTTTCTTTCTGTTTAGATCGTGGGGAACCACTTCCAGGAAGCGGCTCAGGCTGCTATGCAAGAGGTGGATGAACCTCGCGTCACCTTCATCCATGCTTACGACCACCCCGACATCTGGTGAGTGAATTGGTAAATATATTATATTTAACACTTAGACGACCAGCATGGTTTTTCGTGAATTCTCTTGTGGGACCGGCGATAATACGGCTCTTCGACATTGTGTACCACCGGTGGTACACCCGGTCGTCTAAGTGTTAAGAAAAAAAAAAATATGAAAAATTAAACACTTGAAAAAAAAATTATAAGGTACATAGAACAATAATAAAATATTAGATTGTCAATCTCTATAAACTCAGCTGAGGGAAGAGCCGAAAACAAAAAGCATACTTGCTACATTCCATAATAGTGAAATTATATTGTGACCTTCATATAACATCTAATCGGCTAAACGAATGGACATCGCTCAAGACCCACCACCGTCCTTCAGTTAGAGCATAATTTTATTTTGTGTAAGAGTTTTATTTTTATATTATTCCAAATTCATAATTGTTATTCTATACTTTTCTTATATTTATACCTATATATTTGTTTGGTAAAATAATAATAACATCGATTAGAACTATTAAAGTCCCATCACTCCAGCAGTAAGCTCAAGACATATTATTATGTGGTAAAAATCCCAAATGGGAGGATGATATGTCATGTCAGGGCTGGGTTTCGAACCCACGACCTCTGGAATCTCTGGATTCACAGAGTGCCGCTTTTACCACTGAGCTACCGGGACAGACCTGTGTATACTAATTAATAATTGTGTATACTAATGATTAATTAGTATACACAATATTATTAAACCCAACAGGGTTGGGTGGAAGAGATTGCCATAGGCAATAACCCCGCCCTTTAGTTAGGACTTATGTTTTTGTTTTATATTCTTTTTCATTTTCATTGTATACATTGTTTCCATTTTTTTCATTGTTAAATTAATTATTTCTATGTACATAATGTCCATTTATACCTAATAAAGCGTTGCATAATAATAATAATAACATCTCACTGTCCCCACCCAGGCAGGGTCACACCTCACTAGTCCAGGAGCTGGTCTACACCAGTCCCAAGCCTAGCTGCATCATCACCGCGGTGGGGGGAGGTGGTCTACTCACTGGGATCCTCATGGGACTCAAGGAATATGGTAAACATTAGGGACCCAAAGAATAGGTTCAACATTAGGGACTCAAGGAATATGGTCAACATTAGGGACCCAAAGAGTATGTTCAACATTAGGGACCCAAAGAATATGGTAAACATTAGGGGCTCAAGGAATATGGTAAACATTAGGGACTCAAGGAATATAATAAACAGTAGGAACTCAAGGAATATGGTAAATATTAGGGACCCAAAAAATATTGTAAACATTAGGGACCCAAAGAATATGTTAAACATAGGGACCCAAAGAATAAGTTCAACATTAGGGACTCAAGGAATATGGTCAACATTAGGGACCCAAAGAATATGGTAAACATTTGGGACCCAAAGAATATTGTAATCATTAGGGACTCAAGGAATATTGTAATCATTAGGGACTCAAGGAATATGGTGAACATTAGGGACCCAAAGAATATGTTCAACATTAGGGACTCAAGGAATATGGTAAACATTAGGGACCCAAAAAATATGGTAAACATTTGGGACTCAAGGAATATGGTCAACATTTGGGACCCAAAGAATATGGTAAACATTTGGGACTCAAGGAATATGGTAAACATTAGGGACCCAAAGAATATGTTCAACATTAGGGACTCAAGGAATATGGTAAACATTAGGGACTCAAGGAATATGGTAAACATTAGGGACTCAAGGAATATGGTAAACATTAGGGACCCAAAGAATAGGTTCAACATTAGGGACTCAAGGAATATGGTCAACATTAGAGACCCAAAGAATATAGTAAACATTAGGGACCCAAATAAAATTTAATCATTAGGGACTCAAGGAATATGGTAAACATTTCGGACTCAAGGAATATGGTCATCATTAGGGACCCAAAAAATATGTTCAACATTTGGGACTCAAGGAATATAGTAAACATTAGGGACTCAAGGAATATAGTAAACATTAGGGACTTAAGGAGTATGGTCAACATTGGGGACTCAAGAAATATGGTCAACATTGGGGACTCAAGGAATAATTATGTTCAACATTAGGAACTCAAGGAATATGGTCAACATTAGGGACTCAAGGAATATAGTAAACACTAGCGGGCTGTCGCCCTCTTTGCGGGCCGAGGCATGGCCGTGAAAGCAAAAAATCCTTTTTCGCCAATGGCAGGTGTCGTAGTGGGAATTTCGAAAAATCCCGTCTTATTGCACATCTAGACTATAAGACAAAGCTACCTACCAAATTTCAGCTTCCTAGGACTTACGGTTTGGGCTGTAGAGCGATGATCAGTCAGTGGTCAGTCAGTCAGTGACTTTGACATTTATATATTAAGATTACGGACCCATGGAATATAGCAACTAATATAAAGGTCTCCCTTTGAATATCTCCTCATTTTCTCATAGAATATAGCAACTAATATAAAGGTCTCCCTTTGAATATCTCCTCATTTTCTCATAACATCTCCTATGGGGCCAGGTGGTAGAAAATGCTTTGAACATTATAGTGAGCATACAAAAATTGTATGAACGCCTGTTAACATTTTATAAGTATGCAATGTACAATAAATACATAATTATATTATTATTATTTTTTTTAAGTGGGGTTTAACGTCGCTTTCAACTGCCATGGTCATATCACGACGGGGGTTTTACCCTCCATTCGCAGGAAACTCACAAACCTGCTACTCACATTGACCTCACCCAGCCTGAGTGGGGCCGGGAAAAGCCAGCGTCACGAGAATTAGAATTTGAATGGTCACCCATCCAAGTCTTAACCTCGCTGGATGTCGCTTAACTTCGGTGTTCTGAAGGGAACCGGTGTATTCAACATGCCATCGACGCTGGCTTTATATTATTTTACTTCTCTATAATGTGTAATATTATACACTAATACTCTTTAGCGGAAGGTAACCACCAGGCGAGGTTAATGTTTAAAGCATTTTATATCACCTAACCCTAAGAGTCTTATCATTATGTGGTCACAAACTCGAACCATTGAGGAAAAATTCATGCACTGGGTGGGATTTGAACCAACGGGATCCCTACTCTACCTGGAATACCAGACTAGCGCTTTGACCAGTGTACCAGTGCACATACGTCTATCGTATAAATAATAAATATACTTATTATGTATAATCATCACAATAATAAAATTTATGGTTTTGAAATTATATTGATCATCTGGGTTCGATTCCAGGGTGGACCGATGTTCCTATCGTCGCCATGGAAACGGAAGGAGCCCACTGTTTCAACTTGTCTATGCATGCCCAGAAGAAAATTGTCATGGACAGAATTACCAGGTAATAACAAAATGTTATTTATTTCTATTTTAAATGGAACTTATATACCAACGAGAATTGAACCACCGACCTCCAGGTTACAAAAGTACGCCGCCTAAATCAAGCTACTTATGTCAGTGAATTTACGATTTTTTTAAAAAAAAAAGTCATTTTCTAAATGATTTTTTTAAGGAAGGGCGGGGAAAAATCTTTTAAAGACACCCAGGTCTTAGCCTGGGGTGTGGGATTTCCACCCACTAAAAACACACCTTTCCTGGTAGCATACTGCACTTGGAACCGAAATATTTTCATTACTTCGAGTGCAGTGCAGAAATAAAGGTATATATTTTACGCTGAAGACATTTGTGTGATATTATTTATTTGACAAACATTTGTGCACTTCTATAGTCTAAAAGCCAATGTGGTCACTCAATGTTTGTTCGATTGTTCTTTGCAAGTATGATTACTCATTGAAGCTGTTTACTATCCCTTCAAAATAATATTGTTACAGCATCGCCGTTACTTTGGGGGCCTCCAGTGTTTGTGATGAGTTGTTGAGACTCAAGGATGACTTCAGGATCTACTCCCGGGTCATTACTGACAAGCAAGCAGTGCAGAGCTGCATCAAGTTTGCAGGTAGAGTTGGGTGATCGGGAGGACGTGGTTTCGAACCACAAGCAGAGCGAGGAAATATTTTTGTTGGACTTTAGATTGTTTCTACCATCTCAAAATGTTGAACCGAGAAAAGTTCATAAACGTCTACAAAACATACGAGAACCTCGTTACAGAAAGTTGTGTCACACTCAAAATCACCAAATCTCCTTTTGAACCATTCGCATGCATGCAGAGTTTGCAGAGAATCATTATTATTATTAAGTTATTTTTTATTAGATAAGACAAAGTAAAATATTATATACAGTATAATACAATGAAATGATAAAGAAAAATAATAGATTGAATAATGAAACAAGAACAAAAAAGAGAATAAAGCTAATATCCTACCTATGGAGGCGGGGATAATGCCTGTGGCAATCTCTTCCACCTTGTAATAATTGTAATAATATTGCCCTATTATAAGTATCTACTGTCCGATTGGGACTAATTAATTCCAAAAATGAAAATGCGTTATTTAAAACGACAGCTAGTTGGTTGTGTGATTACAACCACCATATTTTATTCCAATATCAATCTTGTAATGCTGCCACTGGTCCTTGCTCACTCTACAAGTAGCCGATTGTCCTCACGAGGCTAGAATAAGGTAGGAAGAATGCGTTATTTGAACGAAAGTATCCGAGAGAAATAGTGCTTTCTGGAACATAGCGTTGGAGGACATGGGTTTTATATTGTTTTCCATGTAAGGTAGGGGATGAGTTTTCAAACAGGAGACTTGGATTTAAAATTAAAATTCATTTCGTAGTAATTATTATTTTGATTTAAAGAACCTGAGTGAGGTCTATAGTTCACACAACCACTAGATTGGAACTACATAATATACGTATTAACCGTATAGTATGTCAAACTATAAAAAATCCAAGAGAGACTCCGTTGTTAGTTTTGGACTTTTACGTGACTGTAAGAACATCAACTTCCAAAGACAAGATAGATATAACTTTATTGCAAAATTTTAATGTGTAAAAAAATACTTTGTTTACAATATAGCTGCTTTTATTATTAAGACGTTAATTAAATAATTTGTAAAAAAAAAAACAACCAGTCACTTTTTCCAAATTGAGCTGACTGACCAATTTTTTTTTTTCGGTTCACTTCCGTTTGTTTCAGACGAGGAGAGATTGGTTGTGGAGCCCGCTTGCGGCGCTGCACTGTCCGCCATTTACACCGGCGTGGTGGCCGATTTGGCGGCCCAAGGCTTCATTGATTTGGCGGCCGGGCCGGCAGTTCTGGTGGTCTGTGGCGGCAGTGGCGTGTCTCTGGAGCAGTTGCAGGTGTGGGACCGAGAGTTCGGGATCAACTATTACGCGCGAGAGACACTAAAGACATTCATTAAGTAGAGAATGTGTGAAGTGATTTTTCTTACGCGAACCTAACGCAACCACTAAAACAGTGATTTTTCCTAACCTAATCGCAAAACGAGCCTAACCTAACTAAACCACTGTGTGATTTTTCCTAACCTAACCCCAAAGCTATACTTACCGAACCAAACCAAGTAGCAGTGATTTTTACTAACTTAACTTAACTAAACCAAGTAAACAGTTTTGGTAGAACAATAAATATTCTACTAACGTCATTGTTCTACCTCACATAGTATGATACAACTTCACAAAATTACAGAGTAAACCATCAAGTAAACTGTGATTTTTCCTAGCCTAATCTCAAAGCTAAACTAACTAAACCAAGTAAACACTGACTTTTCCTAACCTAACCTAACTAAACTCAAAGCTAACCTAAGCAAACTTTTTTTAGTAAACAGTATAAATCCTTCTAAATTTTCAGTAATAAAAATGACCAAATTTAATCAGAATTTGATAAAACCAATCACATCAAAATTCATTCAAATACCTACCTATTAATTCAATTTATTTTTACCTATACGTATGGATAAAAATGTAAAAAAATTCCAATCAATATAAAAACAAACCAACATATTGTTTTTTTTTTTTTGAACTACATCATCATGATTTATACATAATATAACTCGTTCTCTTGAAATAATGTTCTTTTTTTCTTTTCATTTTTTACCAAAAAATTTTCAGTAACCTAGCTAGAAATTTCCAAAATTGAAATAAAACTTGAAAAAAAGTTTAACCTTGAGTATAATACCATTTTACGTTTTTATTTGTAACCTTCTTTTTAGATTATCATACAGGATACAGGAGCATGGTAGCGCCCCGCCCACACAGGTTAACAATTCTAATGCTCAGGGTTGCAAAAGGAGTTGAACCCAGGACATTAGACTTATCAGTACTAATTTGGAGTACACAAAACACATTAAAACAGTAGAACCTGGGGATTCAAGAGAAACCTTATAATGAGAGAACTATTTCAAGGTCCAATTTACAATAATAATAAGAAAACCTCTTATAAGATTAACCTGAATTTTCAGAGAAAATTCCTACAGTTCTCTTTCATCCAGGTGACTTGTAGTCCATTCCAAAAACACTCTCCACTCTCAAAATCCCCGGATCTCAGTTTAAATCATCACACAACTGACACAACGCACTCTGATCGGTCATAGCGTTCAAATTGACTAATTAGAGTGTGTTGTGTGACTGCGAATGGAGGGTAACAACCCTGTCTCGAGATGACCTAGCTGTTGAAATGGACGAAAACCCCGAGAAAATAAATCAACATTCATGAAGAATGGGACTGTTTGTAGAAACGGCGCCATTTAGTATTAACTCCCAAAAAATGGTTTTTTTTTAAAAAAAAAAAGATGAGTGTTTCCAAGCCTTTTTTATTTCGTAGCCATGAAATAGGAGCTACTGTAGACGCTTGTGGTCTGTCTTGTAGCTTGCCCATCCCGTAGTATGCCTCCCCTCTGATGGCCGAGAAGTGACACAATACTTCCTATTTAGGTGCTGGGGCAACACGAGCGCAGCGGAAGGTATCCCTTACAAACAACTGTAACCAAATAAATAAAGTATACAAAAAAAAAATCTTTACGGGGGATCGAACCCCGGACCTTCCGCATGGCAAGCGAGTTTCTCACCACTGAACTAACCGCGCGCTCAAGTTTGTTCTGTTTCTTTGTTTATATTTTCTGACCTTTTTTTCTGAGTCTTGTGAATGAAACCAAAATGGACGGAGGGCCCAAATGTGTTGGACAGATAGAACAAAAAAACGCCATTATTCAAGTTTTAAAGCTTCTAGAAAGGAAAGAAAGCACTGCAAGGATTTTTTCATGATAATGAACCCCTGCCCGAGTTCACAAAATAATACTCATGAGGAAAAATGAGTACTGACTTGTATGAGTAACGACCTGTGGGGGCATTACCAGAGTAAAAATAAATTAATGTAATAGAATTCGAAAAGTAAAGGAGGCTCTTGTAATGCTGCGCTACCCACAATTTTTTTTGAAGAGGTCTTGTGCTTCATCACAAATAAAATCATACATATTTATTTATTTAGATACACCCTGTATTGATCGTCTAAGGTCTAAGGGGTGTATGGAGGAATTAGAACTCATGACGTAGGTACCTATACTATATTTTTCATAATAATTATGTAGGTACCTACTAAACCTGTCTCAAAAAGCTCGGCCATTAGGAAAAGTTGGAATTCAGAAGGTAATAACGGTAGCCATATTGGATGTGTCAGATTTGAGGCATAACAAGTTCTCCATTATTTATTTCTCCATGAATGAATGGCTGCATTATTACCTTAGGTAATTTTATTTTCATCACCATGTAAGTATTTTGATAAACGCCTTAAGGTATAAGGTGTAACCCGTATAACGCCTAAAATCCAAACAAAAGTAATGAGGTACCTTCTAATAGTACACCTACATCTACACAAGGAAATGATTAATAGCAAATTAAATTCACGAATGCAATCTAGTCTAAGGGTGAAATTAATACACAAATTTTATTCTACATCACAAGTCATTGCTAAGCGTCGGTTTTCCCTATCTTACACAGTACGCAATCCGTGACTTAGCGCCACAGAGTTATTACAAAAACGTCTATTAATCCGCCCTAAGTGTATTTAGGTAGATATTCTGTAGGCAAGGATCGATCGGTAATTTTAACTTGATTCTATTTATAGCCGATTTCCCTCTGTGTGCAACATTTCGTTTCGAAACATTTCACGATAGATAAGGTATTTTGTTACGAAGTTTGAATGCGAAATGTTGCAAAGCAATCTTTCAGTCAGTGGGATAAGTGGGATTCGATGGCATTTAATAAACTGGATTTGATGAATCACAATAAAAGAAGAAGGAAGATCGTAGAATGAAATGTTGCGAAACGCTTCCAACAAACCTTGCATTAAAATCGTCGTGACGGCAATGGCGGCATCGAGTAAAACTTCCCATAAAAGCATAGATAAAAGGGATTTTTTGTGGGACTTTTTCTTTCTCGCGCTGAATGCAAAACTAACTAAAAAGAGTCGACGTCATGGAATATTGGCGGCCATTTTGTGCTTTTCTCTCTAAATCAGCTGATTTCCAGTTGTGTTTCCTTTATTTTGTTTTTGTCGTGATAAAGAAAATTTTGAAATTTCCTTCCAGAGGGGTTGATTTAAGGTGTCTGGCTCGAAATTTCCCTTTAAATTTGTGTTTAATTTCAAGTTTTAAAATGTATTACACGATTTTTAAAATGTAAAGAACCCAGTGAAAGTTTTTACAGTGTTCGTTCGTGGAGAGAAACTCAGGAATTCTAGCAAGGTATGTGTTCACTACGCTGCCACTTGCCTGTGTTTCAGCCTCCCCTCATCCTTTTTAACCTGAAAGCTTGTAATTTCAGCAGCACATTGCTGTCACGTCGCTTTCCAACAACGCCTCTCTTGTAAGGCGACCCATATTGGACCTTTCTGACGATTCCCTTCGGATAGGACGTCCTAGTCATGGGAATGCTAGGGCATTAGGTTCTAGGTAAATGTATGGCCTTGAATGGTTGTATGTTAAAATATACAAGATCCTAAATAATATAGGTATTATGAACAAAATAGTAGAATAGCAGACAGATCTTTGCTTATTGGAAAAAAAGTTTTTCTTGAAAACTGGTTTTAGATTATTCCTGGTTGAGTATATTCTGTTCCTACAGCATGAATTGCATTCAGATGAGTCTTTCTTATATTGGGATTGAATATGAAGAGAGTTATTTTACACAGAACCAAATTTCCAGGTCATTAGGTATATTACACAACCTGATAATCCATAAAGTGTTGGCAGTAATAGCTTCTGTTATCAGCCACCATTAAAATCACATTTTTTATAAAAATACTGGTTAAGCATAATTATCTTTAGTAAGCAGGGTTGGCATGTTTAAACCCTGTGGTTTTTTAATGCTCAAAAAAGAAAGAAAAAAAAATCAAATTAATACCTTACAAATTTATATCTAGACCATGTCATATTATGTAAATCCATGATTCTTTGGTTTGTTCAGTTGATTTTGTTTAAAAAAATCCCAGGATGATTATTTGAAAGTTGGGTTTTGGGTTTTTTCCTCTGAAATTACCTGATTTTGACTTAAAAACACTATTAATCAACTTATCACACATCCACAAACTGCCAGAAACCAGAAAATCACCTTTGTATTGCATGAAATACTCATTATTATCTGACCTGGTTGCAGGGTTTTCAGCAAAACCTTTACAATTAACACTACGACCTAATTAGATCTAATATAATACTTAGATTTCTAAAAATACACGGAAGTAATTTTTTTTTGAAATCTCAACATCATGCAACTTTTTGGAACAGTTTAAATAAACCTGATCTGATAAAAATATAAATAATCAAAATGGAGTCTATAAAGTCCAAGACATTTGTTCATCTTAACAACATAGTCCTTAATTTGGAAAAATCTGCTCACTCTCATAGAAACATCTGATGTATTGAAGAATGCTTTCCACGAAACAGCACCTCATGGAAGAAGTTTTGTTGGCTGGCTGGGATTGCTTGGGTGTCAGGCCTTAGGTTAGGTTTGCTAGAATGAAAAATGAGTGAAAACGGAGTGGTGGGTTGTGCAGTGACTCAGACCACGCTAATTTTCACTCTGGTAAACCTAACCTAAAGCCTGCCACCTAACCATCCTACCCAACAAACCTTTATCAATGATCTAATGTAAAATTTCACCTCATTAACTTAACCTAACCACAATGGATCTCTTGTAATTTAAAGTTTACATTATTAGCTCTACCCTACAAGAAGGAATAATTTTCACCATAGATTTGAATATCAATAAAAAATAACTTTTGTCAAGCTTCTCAATAGTCCAAATAGGTATTGACTGAAGGAAAAAATTATGTCAGATTTTTAGAATATTGGAAAGTCAACAGATTTTTAAGAAACCCTCACTTTTTAGAAACTCACTTCCCCTTTGCATTCAAAATGATAGCTGCGCAGGTGCAGTCATTATTACATCTAGCAATCAAACATGTTGTACCAGCGTTTTTCAAAATTTCAGTTTCTAAATAAAGACATACAGTTTAACCTGGATATAAGAGAAAAAAGGATTAGGAAAAATAACTTAGTTATGAGAGAAACCTGTATATAAGAGAAACAATTCTGGTCACTTTTTTTCTGGATTTTTGAAAAAACCTGGTCTGTCATGATTGTCTTGACACAGAATATCTAGGCACATGCACAGTCAATGTCTTGACATTAAGAGTGGAAAAAATGGACTAAATATGGTTGGATATTTTCTAAAAATCTTTTTTGTGCACCTAAACCAGATTCCTGAACACATTAGAAAGTGAAATGTATGTGGTCTTGGCCAAAAAATTACAGTATTAATTAAACTTCCCTTAAAAACTAAACATGTACCTATGTGTTTAAAATAAGACATTGGAAATTTATGAGGAGTTCTAGTTGTCAGTAGTATAGGGTGCGCCAGAATAACCTGACGAGTTTAAAAATGATACTAAACAAGCAATTTTTAAGATAGAACAATAATTTTTGTGTTATTTGAAAGAGAAGACATGCGGATTTATTTTAATACATGATTTTTTGAATATTTGAATTATTTGTGATAGATAATGTTGGTCAAATGTTTACCTTCATTTCTGATACACTCGTCAATTCTGGTCACAAAATTGTCCATGACTTTCTCAAGCATATTCAGGTGTATTACACAAATTTCTTGAACAATAAAGTCTCTTCAAGTCATCTACAGTCCTTCGCTTATGCATATAGACTTTACTTTTGAGGTAACACCAAAGAAAATATTCACAAGCAGAGAGATTTAATTCGGTAGTGAGTCCGAAACTTTCTCTGAGTAATTGCCACAGAATCACCACTTTTAAAAAATGTCTCTATAACAAAAGCACGATGCGCATGTGTCCACAACGCCATTGTAACTAAATCCACTTTTATTGGAAACAAAATGACACTAACATCAACCATCTACAACAAGTTATGACTTGATAGTTAAAATTTTAAGGAAAAGTTACCAAAGTTGAGTTATTACCATTTGAATCACTGACAAATATTTGTTGGGTAGAATGGTTGGGTGACAGTTTTAGTTGAGTTATTAAAATATTCTTGTTTTAAAGTCTAAATCATTTCCTTGCATCATTTGAAGCAATTGGTTCCATAAAAATGTGTCCAGATATTCCTATCTTTTGTATTGTGAGTTGACCCCCTATTCACTCAAATACAATCACATGTATGTATAATTGCCCACCGCAAGGAGGTTGTTTACATTCACTTATAAATGATAGGTATAACATAATATGTACTACAGTAACAGTAATTTGCAGGATAAACACATAAAGTCAACTACCAATTGATTTGCAAATGTCCTAGGTGTCCACAGTAAATACACAAAATCAATAAGGTCATTGACTCAATGACCTTGATGTGATACTAACTGTTGAAACCTTGTGTGCCTGTTACCTCAGCACTTTCTTATACACTAGTGATATTTTATGCAGTTCCTATTGTTTGAGAGTGTTTTTTTTTTGTATAGATATGAGTAGTCTGTAACTCTACATTAGTATTTTGTTTAAGGGATACTTTCTATTGCTATTGTGTTGACCCAGCACCCACCTAAATGGGAAATATTGTCACTTCTCACCCATCAGAGGTTATGCATAATATAGGATGGGCAAAATACATCACTGGCCACTAGCATCTACAGAAGCTGCATTTTCATTGGTATGAAGCAAAAAGGAAATACCTTCAATATCTTTTTCAATAAAATGAAAAAAGAGCCCCTTAATCCTGATAAGATCATAGTAGGTTGCTAGTTTCAAGCAATGTTAATTATTCAGATAAAAAATTGTAATTTGTAATATGTAGATCATGTATGAATGACTTTACCACTTTAATTTACAATATCTTGTATTATTTTTTTGCCTAAGATTCCTGCCACTGGTCGCTGCTTCACATTAAAGCAGCTACTCATTTTTCCTCACGAGGTATGAGTGGACCCCGAACATCCAAGTACAGAGCAGAAAAAATCCTCCCCCGCTGGGAATCGAACCCAAGTCACCATGTGTGCAATGCCTAGCGCGCTAACTCGCTCTGCCACAGTGACTACTAATACTTTAAAGTATCAACACATCAAAATCACACCTGGCCTATGAATGAAAATAGTCGAAAATACAGTTGGCGGTGAAAGTGTTAAATGAAGATAAAATAAAAGTCATATGGGTACATACCTTGTTGCTTTTAAGGCAGGTACTTGTATTACAAATGGTCACTTTTTTAAACTGAGCTAAAAAAGTGTTTCTGGACAAATTTAAATGTACTTTTGTTAATTTATTTGCTGTAACCACCATTTGACCTCATTATTTAGAAAGTGGGTTGTGCTAGTAGGTTGTGCACTGTGCACTCACCTTGCATGTAGGCGACTTGGATTTAAACCACATCTGGGTAGAAAATTTTGTTCTTTGGAATTTTGGGGTCTATACCTCGTCTAGTTATGTTGTGATATATGCAATATATTTTTATGAATTATTATGAATCAGAAATTCTTGGAGATGTGCTCACTCATTCATTCATTTGTTCCTTACTCAATCAACATAGATAACTCAAAATGACCAAACCAAAAAACTTGAGTATACAACTATACATTCGTCTCACTAAGAAAATAAATTTTAGTTGGGATTTATTTATCTTAAACTCCTAGCCTAAATAATTGTTAACATATTATGCACGGTTCTGTCAACTTAAAGGACACAGACATTCATCATAAGTTTAATGTGTGCTATGATATCAAGATTAAGGCTTAAATTGCCGTCTTCGCCAATTAACTGGTTAATTTACTAAATACTAATACATCAAAATAATATAAAATAATGGAAATCATCCATTCATTCAATTCAAAGGCATTATTCTTGGAAACCCAATGATTGTTCTTACCCAATTTTCAACATTCTGACCACCAAATTACATGGTCACTTAACAACTATCCCCCCCTTGAAATGGATAATTTTAGATAATAATTATAAAAATGGTTACCTATCTTAGGAGACAATTAAATGACAATATTCTTTATTATGGGAGGAAAGTTGAGAGGTGATCTCTCACTAAATATGAATCAGACAATGAACCAACATTGGCATCTGTCATTAGAGAAAAGAACTTTGCAACTGGCTTGAGCCACAATCAAATAGGTTGGAGTATTTATTTTAATGTGTATATGTTGATGGAATGTATTTCTTAGTTTCTCTTTTTTCAATTTACAAGTTAAAAAACACTCATTATACTTTTTGGAACATATTTGTAAATAAATTCTTGGATAAATTCTTCATGTTTATGCATATAAATAAGATGAACCTTGATGTAGCTGAGCAAGGGTTATTCATGTCAAATTCAGTCATCATGGTAGCTTTTTATTGGCCAGACTGAATTTTTTGTCCTTTGAGTAGAACACCTTAATTCCATTATCACACTGTTGGTCCTGGCCCAGATATTCAGTGCTCTTTGCCAAGTCCTGTACTGTGAAATAGTACCATAAGTTGTTATCACCTGTGATACTGTTGTTTGCATTTGTACAGCCACACACATAGTACTTTACGTCTGGTGCATCAGAATTTGGAACAGCACAAGTACATGCAAAGAACTTTAAGTTGAGGATTTTGCCACATAAGTCACCGCAGGTCTTGTACAGATCAGATTTGTCTTCTGAATTGTCAAAAGTTCCTTTGCACATAGAACTCAAGTGATCAGGCTTAGCAGTGCTGCACAGTTGTTCAAACATGTCCTGTGGAAGTTTTGGTACTGTGGAACAAAACAATAAATATCATGGTGTGATTTACTTTGTGTATGTACTACATCAAAAGATATTTTTCACAAATAAATAAATGACACTACAAAGAATCATCATGGACAGAGTAAATCATCATGGATCATCATCATAGAAGTGCACTGGTAGTCAAGTGGTTTACGTACTAGTCTGGTAGTCCAGATAGCATAGGGATCCATTGGTTCAAATCCCACCCAGTGCAAGAATTATTCCTCATTAATTTGAGTTAGTGACCACATAATAATAAGACTGAAGTTTAGGTGGTAGAAAAAGCTTTGAGCATTAACCTCGCCTGGTGGTTACCTTCCACTAAAGAGTATTATTATTATTATTACAAAGAAAAATTGTCCTATATTTTTTTTTCTTAAATTGACTATGGATAAAAACTGACTTTGTGTGATTACATAAATAACCTACGAGGTTGATTAGGTATACTTACAAGGCCCAACATCTGGCCAATCAGATGAATTGTAATTGGAGCAAACGTCTTCCTTAGATTGTGGTTGAGATGCACAATTGCTTGATTGAAACATCAAGTTATCTGAATCACAAGTTAAAAATGAGATTTAATTTTAGGAAACTGATTTTTTCTAAGTACAAAGTACATAATTATTATTATGTTTTTGCTAAAAATCAATTATTTTCTTTGCATTACTTTGTATTTCCTGAAAGGCATAGAAAGTATAATTTTTATGTAGGTGGGCTCAATTAAACAGCAGCTACTTTTTAAAGTTTTCCTAGTGTTTAAAAAAAAAAGTTTGACTGTAGGTTAAAAAACAGAAGATTATCAAACCTGCCTAATCGAACTGACTTAAATAGTGGACAATTACTTACCTAATTATATAGTCCTATTGAATAACTTACCGCCTGCTATGGCCACAAAAACAATCATCAATACACCTCTTATTCTAACCATAGTTAGGTATACCCAATGGGGAAAATAACACAAAATATTTCTGTGATAAATTGGTGCAAAATAAACTTCAGTAAGAATTTCGACAGACAGGGATTTTTAATGTCACAACCAATCCACAAAATTCAGATTTCAGTATTAAACAGATTTGAAATTTTCCAATAAATTATTGTTGACTCAGCTGATTTTGCACTCAGTTCAGATTTAAAATATGAAATCACAATGCTTTGTTTAAAGGTAGAAATATGTAATTCAAAAAATTCAATGAGCACTTTTTGTTTGAAAATTCTTACAGCTACAAATAACTACCTAGGTCCTATATGAAAAAGTACCCACGACCTCTGGAATCTCTGGATTCACAGAGTGCCGCCTTTACCACTGAGCTACCGGGACAGACGTATTACTGTCCTGGTACTTTACTGAGAGGTTCCTACCAATTTACATATTTTTTTATAATATTTATATTAGTTACTTATATTAGGTAGGTGTCCGTAGGTACATTTAAATCATGATGCGTATCTAAGTGGAAAATATATTCTAGCTTTTTACTTAGAAATTTAGATGGTGGTATACTTCTCGGAGTAAGTAAAATCCTTACAAAAGTATGTTACTGTTGTTGGATTGCAGAAACTACTCCATAGTACGTAGGTAATCATAAAATTTATAATGGGTGGATGATCGACGACAGAAGCTCAATTATTTTTTTATTTTATTTTTATTTTATTTATTGATGTACATCAAATTTACAAATTTGTTTACACAAGTCAAATACAGATACAGAAATGGGGTAGAGGAAGAAAAAGAAGACATAATAGAATTTAAGAAGTAACAAACTAAGTAAATTGTGAGTTAGACCATATCACTCAAGCTGCAACTCAAAAATTCTTCTAAGGAATAAAAAGCCTGCTTTTTAAGAAAATTAGTGATACATGTTTTAAATAACTTTGGTGGCAAGTCCCTGATATGTGGGGGCAATTTGTTGAACAATATAATAGCATGATAATTGATAAGGTGGTGTACTCGAATCTGGATGTCGGTGGTTTGCGTCCCATGTTCAGCAATCATTAGTAAAACAGTTTTGAGTACTGTGATACATAAATATGATTAACTTCTTTTTTTTTTTCTTTTAATAATGTGTGTATTTTTGTTTTTGTGAATCTGTTATTTCATGAACGAGGGAGCAGAATGGGTTCACAATTTTTTTCTGACTTATTTATTTAATAACTATTATTACTATTTTATACCAGCACAACAATTAAGATTTAACATGGCTGAATTTTGTCACCATTTTTCCCTCTTTTGGAATGAATATTCTTTGCGCGACGAAACTATGTCTAAATAAAGAGGGGGACTATAAACAGGGAGTAGAGCAGTCTGGCTGGGGGACTGTAAACAGGGAGTAGGCCAGCATTGGCTTGGTTCTGGGGGCCCTTGTCAATTATTAGCCTCCTTGTAAAGACAGTGGTAGAAGTGCTGCGTCATTCCTCCGCTGTCTGGCTACCATCGTTCACGATGACGCCACCCTATGATGATGATGACCTATGATCCATTCAGGATGAGGGTTGCTCCTCTTACGGGGAATGTTACCCTTATCAACCTCACCCAGCCAAAGTTGGGCCAGGAATATAATTATTCAAACCTTTATATATTTATTTACACTTTATTAATAGGACATATTATATACAACACAAATAATTACAAATTAAAATACAATATAATAGAAGAAAAAATAAATAAATATAAACATAATATATGTCCTAACTAAAGGGCGGGGTTATTGCCTTTGGCAATCTCTTCCACCCAACCTTTCAGCAAATTGACTTCTGTTCTCTTCCCATATTTATGCTTTATGTTATAAATATAATAGATGAGTTTTATATATATTATAGAGATAAGATTATATGTAATGCAATTAATGCATCCTTTTCTCATTTGGGACTTCTTGAACTCCTACATTCTAGCCTTCTTCCCTTCCTATGAACTTCAAATTTAAATCTATTGATCTTCATTCTTTAACTTGTAATTTATTGATCTTTGCACTTACATAGTTATTCTCTTCTTTGTACATAATCCATACTTAATATAAAAGAGAGTTTCACTGACTGACTGACTGACTGACTCACTCACTCACTGATTCATTACTGTTTCTCCGAACTGGTAAGTTCTAGGAAGCTGAAATTTGGTACGTAGCTTTGTCTTATAGTCTAGATGTGCAATAAGACGGGGTTTTTCGATATTCCCACTACAACACCTGTCATTCGCGAAAAAGGATTTTTTGCTTTCACCGCTATTTCTCCGCACGGCCACGCCTCGGCCCGCAAAACGGGCGACAGCCCGCTAGTATTTTATAACCAACCTACCTTGACCTATGTATTGGTAGGTATTTTCCTCATTAGTTTTTCTATAAAAGGTCTAGCTTAGGGAAGTTGTGCTGATGATTAAAAAACATAGCTAGGTAATTCATAAAAGAAAAATATAACTCTTTCTTCTCAGCTGCAATCTCTAAACTTATAAATGTAGGAGTGAAAATAATATTATGCATAGGCTCTCTGTTTGGTATCACATTACATTATTACATCATGCAGATAGTTGCTCATAGTATCAAACCTTGTCCACATCATTCTGTCTGAATATTTTACACAACATATTTATGTACAATTTAAAAAATATATATCTAGATATCTACTCTTATGATATTAAATTGATCACTATTGAAACTGGATCGAACTGCATTTTGTGCATTAGATATTCGTCCAATCATTCATAGATGAATGGTTTACAATGTTTACATTCTTATGGTTGGTTCTACGAATCTTGAAAACAACAAAACCGGGGGACTGGGAACATTAGATTCAAAAGGATTTGTCAAATTAGCGCTAGTGCAGTAAATCGAGGGTTTTGCTCGCCAAACCGAGGTGGCGTATTTTTTGTTCTCTCATATCCAGGTTTAACAGTTGACCGTATTGTGTATTTGTTTCGATGGAAATTAAAAATCCCAGGTCGGGTTCTACGAAAAACACCTAACCTAAAAAACACCTGAAAAACACGATAAACGTTAGTTCCAAAGGATTCGTCAAGATAGCGCCAGTAGAGTTTAGAGCAAAACTTTACTGGCGCTATCTTGACGAATTCTTTGGAACTAACGTTTTTCAGGTGTTTTTTAGGTTAGGTGTACATCGTAGAACCCGACCTCAGCTGAAGATAGAGAACGGAGTGTTGCCATCTGGTGATGAAAAGTTGAACCAAGTTTGCTGAAACCCTTTCAATTTTGATAAAAATTACCTATCTACTTCGACAAAAAGAAGAAGAGAAATTTGGAAATAGGGAACAGAACTTTTTGTTGGAAAATGCTACCAAACCCGAGATCGAACGCAGGATATCTGGACCATGGGCAGTAGTGACTATCAATACACCATGGAGGCTGGTCTTTGGCTCCCATTAGACCAAGCTGGCCGGGAGATATTCATTCATTCTAAATGCTACCTACCTGTTATTGCATACACTATACTACTGTAGACTCTATTTTGTACCTTATGACCGCGACCTTTGATACCATCAATTCCATGTCATTCATCCGGGGTACTCAGTCTTATCTCAGCTGTACCGCTCATGATCATAACAGTTTTTCATGCTACTGATACTTTTCAATTCTCACGAAAGAAAAGAAAATTCTACAGGAAGAAAATCATGTTTACTGAACGAGGGTTTTTTACATTCCTTGCATACCAGGTTAAAAAAATCCATTTGGCAATTTCTAAGATTTGCGCGTAACAAGAAATGTTTTTAACCGACAGAACAATGTACAGACACAAAACCAAAGTTGTTCAGGAGGTTATGAGACGTCCAGAAATATGAAAGAAATTGAAGCATAAAATGTGTTGTTTAACACAAAAACGAACACAATACTTCCGACTACTAATATTAGAAATTCATCGGAAGTAAAATATAATTATGTTAATGAGTCGCCGTGGTCGAGAATTGCAAGCAGATGACACTTGTTCGAATCCCGGCCGGGTAAAATAATTCTATTCTGTACTTTGTATGTCCGTGAACAGTCTTACCTCTTGAGGAAAAATGAGTAACTATAACTGGTTGGACTTACTTATATGTAGTGGCGTGGTGACATTACTGAAGAAAAACAAGGGAACGCTTAGGATTTAGAAACGTGATTGAGGCTCTTATGCTGATCTGCTCTGAAAGTTATGAAAAGGTCCTCTCTGGCTCTGAGGTAAAGCAATTGTAAATTTGTTGTTTTACCTCCACAGACATACCTGACATTAAAAAATTACTACCGTTAATTAGGCAATAGTGAAAATACTATTTTAAAAAATAAGTGATATCTAAAAATGCTTTATGTTTACTTAACTTACAGTTTTGTTATTAAAAGTTTTTTTTAAGTTATCATATTTGTGTTAATCACTTTCGTGATATCACAACTACTCAAACTCGCTTCACTAAATCTACGATAAACCCGGGACTTGAACCACCGACCCCCAGGTTATAAGTCCGCCGCCTTATTGATCAAGTTACTGAGGTCGGTTTTGTTTTGTTATTATGTATTACAAGGAGGCAAGCTTGCTTGAGCCCGGCTGAGGCATGGCCGTAGTTAGTAGTTAGATATCTCGAGAAATCTGTTGTTCGTACGCACTCACCCGACCCAAGGAAAATTTCAACTCATTCAGTCCAACTGTTCTGGAGTTCAGTACTTCTGTTGATTTTGACTTTTATGAGCCAATGAATGTATGTCATTATTAGCATTGATCATACAGGTTATCCGTCCCAGTAGCTCAGTGGTAAAGGCGCCGGCACTCTGTGAATCCAGAGGGCGCGGGTTCGAATCCCACCCACCCGGGACATGACAATTTATCCTCCCATTTGCGGTGTTTATACTACATAATAATACGTCTTGGGCTTACTGCTGGAATAATGGGACTTAATATAGTCCTAATTGGACAGTATAAATAAGGTGATGCTATTATTATTGAACCTTTAAAGGTACGTTAGAATGTTGTTGATTATAAATAGTACAAATTGATATCAGGACCATGTTATTGAATGTTATTATCATAGTTGGCGTGGTAATCATGATCATTATTCTATTTGTGAAGTTTCTGATAACATTTTTTTTTTAGGTATTCGTGTCAGGGGTATATTCTCGATTTCCTAAGAGTACCTGATTTAGGGACTGCATTCTTTCCATCACTGCCTGGTATGCTAGTGGTCTTCTAGTTGTTGTTTTTTTTTTTTTTTTTGAAGCTTGTTGTTGTTGTTTGAAGCCAGCTTGGCTACAACTGGGGGGAGTGATGGTTTCCAGCCAACTCAAGAGAGAAGTTGGCTCGTTCTGAAGCACATATTTCTATGTGCGATCAACCATTGCTGGGCTTTTTCTTTATAAGCCATTGAACTCTTGAGAATCTGCAAGCTATGGCCTGGTTTGTTCGGGTTGGCTAGTCCGTTCTATGTGTATGGTCCTCTTGCAAGGCACTGGTCTTATTATTATTAAACATTTTATTAGATACAAATAGACATATTTATGTACAATACAAATAATTATTTTAACAATGAAAAAAATGGAAACAATGTATACAATAAAAATGAAAAAAAAAAAAAAAAAAAAATAGAAACATATGTCCAGACTAAAGGGCTGGGTTATTGCCTATGGCAATCTCTTCCACCCAACTCTTAAAGTTGAGAGGGTATCCCGTCCTTCTCCCAACAGTGTCGTCCTTACACTCGCTACTATGTGTTTTACTCAGATGGTGAAATCAATGAGGAAATATTATCATCTTCGGTGTTACTGCAGTCAGGCGCGGCCGGTGGAAAAAGTTTTGGGGTTGTTACGACACAAACCAGACTAAAATGGGATTTTTAGAGTAGCTCTTTCAGTATCCAAAGAGTTCAGTTTGTTTACCATGTCAATCATAAGACTTATGCATTAATTATTCTTTAAATGTCTGAGAATTTTCATTGTGTACGAGCGAGGGACTTAAGAAAATTTTCTTTTTTTTTCCGAGAGTGCTGCAGTTCCGCAGCTCCTTGGAATCGTCCGCGCCTAACTGTAGTCATTATCACAACCATATCACAATTGTTGTGATTATTAATCACTATAGTCATCAGAACAATCACGATGAGCAGTGGTGAGATACTCGCTTGCCATGCGGAAGGTCCCGGGTTCGATCCCCAGAGAGCCGATAAAAAAATGTTACTATTCAAAATTTGGTTGCAGTTGTTTGTAAGGGATACCTTCCGTTGTATGTTGACCCAGCACATGAATGGGAAGTAATGTGTCACTTCTCGCCCACCAGAAGGCAGGCTTATTATGGGGTGAGTAGGCTACAACACAGACCACAAGCGTCTACAGTATTAGTTGCTGTTTCATGGCTACAAAATGAAAAGCTGTGAAAAAAAAAATCATAATTAATTTGTGATGCCAGCTATTCTCTGCCTCACTCAGTCTGTGTGAGGTGAATTTGAGTAGCTGGTTTGTGAGCTTTCAGCGAATGGAGTACGACCGGGATGAAGATGACATAATGATAAAAAAAAAATTAATGTTTTAATGGTGGGATTCTCAAATTGCTGCAGCTCTTCCAACCAACCAAAAATAACCAAATTATCAGTTCATCCCCTCAGATCATGCCGGTCCCCTTTGCACCCAGGCTCCTCTTATCTACTCGAGTTAGTCAGTTCACAGTGTTGTCAAAGGACTGATTGATCAGTGATGTTTCATTGATTCATCACATGAATGAATTCAGTACCTTTTGGGACATCATCATTATTAGTACTATTAGTAAATGATTATTTGCGGTATCATATTTAAAGTGATTTTATTATTTAAAAAAATGAAACTAACTCTTTAATGAAACAGTTATTAGAATAACAATTTATTTAACTAATAAAGCATATTGATGAATTTGTATTATTACTTTCACACACTTTCTGATTTTATTTTTATTCCTGTTTCGTTGTTTTGTTTCAAGATAGTATTTCTTGTAATTTATTGAAGAAAATTTTTTATGTATAATATATAATTAATAGTTTACAATATTATTATTATCAGTGATATTTCATTGTGTTTTTTACAATTTGACATTTGCCCTAAGACACAGTTCACATGTTTTGAAGAAGGTTTTTACTACCATTTTCAGTATTATTTTGTTATCAGACTTTATTCATAAGAATCATTTTTTGATTCAACCGTGTGTGTGGTAATCTTCTTGACAAGAATTTTTGTTTTTGTTCTTTTTTTTCTTCATATTTTCACTATAATTCTTTCTTTTAAGTCAAGAACGACGGTTTGGACAAAGTTTTTCGTGTTCTTTTTTTTTCAAGTTTCTTTCATTCTGTTGGTTTCCATTTTTTTTCATTTTGAAACTTACTGAAAAAAGGTGTATGATGTCACACCTGTAAAGTTTTAAAAACAACCCAAAATTGAACAAATTATTTTTTTAATTTAAATTCAATAGATTTTTCTTCGTTTCATTTCGAACAGTTATCCTAATTCCTACTTCTACTTTGTGCGTTTTTACTGTTTCTTTTTTTTACACGTTCGTAATAAACTGATAAAATTAACCCCGACTTGATCGTTGTGTCGGAACTATGCAGTACCATTGGTTTGTTCGCAAGTTGCTGAGCAAGCAGAAAACTCGACTCAAGAAACTCGCGAGGAAAGGGCGATACAAGCAAGACCACTGCCCCTGTTCTACCTTTTACAGGAACTTGGTAATGAGATTGGGAACTTTGAACGATGCGTTAAAGATAAAAATACTTTATTAATATTATTTCTACGGTTTTGTTGAGTGGAAGAATTGTGGGGTGGAAGAGCTCATTCCAGTGAGAATCCTGCCATAAAAAAAGAAAGCATATAAAAAAATATTTTGGATACTTGTTTATACATATAAACAATCTCATCGTTAGCCAACTAATTTAGTACTAATTTAGTTAAACTAACAAAGGAAACTTGTTTGTATGTATATTTATTTCCTTAATAAATGTATTTTTTAGGTTATATTACATTATTTATAACATATTTAAACAGGATCCTTTAAACATCTAATGCAACTCCTCACCGACCGACCTCTCTGTTCTGTTTAAAATTTATACTGATTTATATACCTGAGGGAATTTCTCAAAACCATAATCAAGAGATTTCTTCGTCACTGTGCTGCGGCTAACAATGTTCATGAGATCACTAATTTTACTAATGAAAAAATCAGTTAATTTTTATTATTTAATCCATTTGTATTAACCTGTGAGTACACGCGCTAAAAATCCGAACGTCAATACACGCGCGATGAAAAAAATTCTCACACCTGGTTTTGCATTGTATTTCGTTCTGCTTGAAGAGTTATATAATATTTTTAAGATACATTAAGTTGACTTATGTATTTAAAAGATATTTAAAGTAATTTTAGCAATTTTTTTTCCAAATGGTTGCACTTCGAACCCCTGATTTGAATTTTTTTTTATTTTCCAAAATTTGTTCATCGTAAGCCATAGTGACATAAGTTTGTAGGGCAATTCACAGTATATCTTATATTCAAGAATATTATGTAATTATATTTGTTTAGGTACTTCTAAAAGCTAAAAACAGAAACGATAAAAAAATAAATGTACTTAGATTATACCAGGAGGTAAGTAGGTAGGTAGGTACCCATTATAGTAGGTGGAGAAAGATTACAAAGAATACTAATTATTTCAGTATCTAGCAAAAAAAGTGTAGGAAGGTACCTAACTACCTAATATTATTACAAAGAAATTTAATTAATGTTAGTTAAAAGTTTATATTTTGTTAGTTAAAAATCATTATAATAATTATTATAACAATAGTGAACAATCACGAATTTGGTAGATAAACACACTAATTTTCTTTAAAAAAATATATTTCTTTATATAAAACAATTGTTATTATTATATTAATTAATTATTAGAACTAATTATTATAAATAATTAATTAAATTAAACTAAATAGTTAGTAACAGAAAAAAAAACTCGAACAAAGAAGTTACGTCAGTACACGCGCGATGAAAAAAAATCTCACATTTCAGACGGATCTGAACTTTTCGCCACGTCACGGGCAACAGAAATTGAAAATAGCTCAAGGGACTGTAGATACATCTAGATAAACATATTATCAACAGCTACTCCAGGTCCCTACAGGTTAGGACCAATATCGATCAAGTTCTAGCGTTTTTGCCGAGCGTGTGAGAATTTTTCCCTATGTGCGTGTACTCACGGGTTAATAATAAAATAAAACTGTACAAAAAAGGTGAGTCACCTATTTTGAAACCTAAGGTGAAACCTAAGGTGACATATATTTAATGTGACTACCCCACACTAAGGGGATACAGTCCCCTGGTTTTGTGGGGTACTTTCATTTCTTAAAATAGTTTTCTTTTATCTCTAACTCATTGATCAATTTATATCTTTTTATTTTTTTCATTTTTTTCTGTTCCAAGTAACTGGATTTTTTGGTTTTTTCATCGTCTACTATAGGTGAACCATTTTTAAGCTTTAGTTTTACGCTTTTTAAGTTTTACGTTCTAGATAGGTTAGGGACACTTGTAAAATGGGTATCTCCTGTCAACTTATAAATAATAACAATATCACTGCAAGAAGATTGAAATTTCCGTCCTACGAAGATTCAGAAGAATGTCCTCCTTGAAACTTGCAGAATTGTGAGAAAAGTCCTAAGCTTCTGAAGATTCACTCCTCCTCCAACCTCAACCTGATATTTATCTATGTTTGCTGTTAAGTCCATATACAGGGTGGTCCCGAAACATGGTGACAACGGCCTAGTGATGATTCATTGGACCATTTCCAACAAAAAATATTCTCATACAAAAAAGTCGATCTCCCTTGGTTTAGAAGATAACCGCCATTTTGTAGTTTTTTGAAGAAAACCGACTTGCCCTCAGTTCTAGTGCAATAACTTTTATTTCACTACATCTTGGAAAGAAATTGATTTTATTTTTGTTATCTGCACAGTATTTTCCATCTAAAATCATCATCGCAACATGCTTGAAATGAACCCTTACCTATTTATAAGAGACAAACTGATCCAGTTTGATCCGGAAAAAAATTGCAGTTTTTCCGCCACACTTTGTAGTTGATTTACTAGAAATTTTTCCCGGGTGGAAATCTGGCACTCTTTTGTAAAAATATGTCTGTTTTGTTTCCTATCATTAAACACCATGATCATTGAAATCGGACTAGTGAAACCGGAAAAAAAACATAGGATTGTTCAGAAAACGTCATGAGCCCTACAGAACGACTTTCATCCAACTGTTCCATTTCTCAGAAATTGTTGATACTGGTCCTCCGTGCTAGATGCACAGGTTGCATCTTCGTCACATGCTTCTTCTGATATTTCTGAATAATTATGTTTCTAATTCTAATCTATTTGAACCGTTCGAAAGCTACGGCAATTCTGGCAACAAGGTCTTCGTGGCTGTCCACAGGGGTTTCATAAACCAAGTCTTTAACGAAGCCCTATACACAAAAATCAATTGGATTTTGTTCGGGGGATCTGGCTGGCCATGGGTTGGGCCCTCCGCGACTAATACACCTCCCTGGAAATTATGTCAATCAACATATTGAAACTCATAGCTTTTGAAAAGCTCATATTGTTTATGTGAAAAATGAAAAACTGGCCAGTCAATCCTTATAATTATTATCTTTTATTATGAAATTATGTTCAATATTCACAATTCCGAAGTGTTGAGAATCCACATGCCTGTCAAAGTGTACATAATCCATGGAGATTTAGGGTGAATGTCTGGGCAGGTATTGTCGGTGATAACCTAGTAGGTGCTCATCTCGTTCCTAATCGTCTTACAGTGGATTTTTTGCTACATTCCTGACTGAAACTTTGCCGGAATTACTCGATATCCCATTAGATATCCCCATTCCCGCAGAACCAAGGGAAAACATGATCCATCAGCATGATGGAGCTCCGGCCCATTTTCCTAGAAGAACGCGAGAGGTTCTCGACCGAAAATTTCCAGAGAGATGAATTAGTCGCGGAGGGTCCAACCCATGGCCAGACAGGTCCCCCAAACAAAATCCAATTGATTTTTGTGTATGGGGCTTCATTAAAAACTTGCTTTAGGAAACCCCTGTGGACAGCCACGAAGACTTTGTTGCCAGAATTGCCGTAGCTTTCGAACGGTTCAAAGAGATTAGAAATATCAGAAGAAGCATGTGACGAAGATGCAACCTGTGCATTGAGCACGGAGGACGCCAGAATCAACAATTTCTGAGAAATGGAACAGTTGGATGAAAGTCGTTCTGTAGGGCTCATTACGTTTTTGAACAATCCTATGTCTTTTCTTCGATTTCACTTGTCCGATTTCAATGAACATGGTCTCTAATGATAGGAAACAAAACAGACATGTTTTTACAAAAGAGTGCCAGATTTCCACCCGGGAAAAATTTCTAGTAAATCAACTACAAATTGTGGCGGAAAAACTGCAACCACCAAACTCTGGATCAGTTTGTCTCATAGAAATAGGTAAGGGTTTATTTCAAGCATTTTGCGATGATGAATTTAGATGGAAAATATTGTGCAGATAACAAAAATAAAATCGATTTATTTCCAAGATGTAGTGAAATAAAAGTTATTGCACTAGAACTGAGGGAAAGTCTGTTTTCTTCAAAAAATTACAAAATGGCGGTTATCTTCTAAACCAAGGGAGATCGACCTTTTTGTATGAGATTTTTTTTGTTGGAAATGGTCCAATAAATCATCAGTAGGCCGTTGTCATCATGTTTCGGGACCACCCTGTATAAAATACTTCGTTCCATTTAAATAAATGAGAAACACTCCAATAATAATATCAATTCATTGAGTTCACCATTTTCCACCCGTTCTCATCTTCCCCTATTCTAACAACACCTTCTCTTTAGGGTGTCCCGGTCTGTCCCGGTAGCTCAGTGGTAAAGGCGGCACTCTGTGAATCCACAGGTTCCAGAGGTCGTGGGTTTGAAACCCAGCCGGGACATGACAAGTTATCCTCCCATTTGGGATTTTTACCACATAATAATAATATGTCTTGGACTTACTGCTGGAATAATGGGACTTTGGGACTTTAATAGTCCTAATCGGGCAGTAAAAATAAGGCGATATTATTATTATTATTATTATTATATTATCTATCTAGTCAACCTTTTACTAAATTTCAATGCCTACTTATCTTTTCCTCATTTATTATTATTATTTTTTTTTTTTTTTTTAGAATAAGTAAATATTATACTATATCAAGTTAGTTTTAAGACTAGATTTAAGAAAATTGTGTACACCGTAAGGTAAACTAACAATAAAAATAAATTATTATTATTATATATTATTATATATTATTCTCTTTCCCCAGATGGAGAACATCCTCCGGTCTGAGTTGTACCCGCTGCGGGACCCCGTGCTCGAACACCCGGCCCTGACCGAACCCTCGGTCCCCCGCCTCCAGGGCGAGTGTTACGCCTACATAGGCGCCACGCTCGAGGGAAAGCTGTGCCTCTCGAACTACCGGCTGTGCCACCAGGACAACAGCGCCCCCAGCGGCGGAGGCGGGAGCACTACCTACTTCAACATCCCGCTCGGCCTGATCGACAACGTCGAGATCAAAGATGTGCTCTGGCTCCACGTCGTCTGCAAGGATGTCACCTCCTGCAAGTGAGCGTCTAGGCCCTGAGGCCCGAATTATTTGTTTAACGTTTCAACGGGAATCACCCACTATTTGGGAACTACTATCCCAGAGGTCGTGGGTTCGAAACCCAGCCGGGACATGACAAGTTATCCTCCCATTTGGGATTTTTACCACATAATAATATGTCTTGGGCTTACTGCTGGAATAATGGGACTTTAATAGTCTTAATCGGGCAGTATAAATAAGGCGATATTATTATTATTATTATTATTACCCTTTATTTGAGAACTACCCTCTATTTGGGAACTAAAATAAAAAGTTATCGTATTTGTGTTAATCACTTTCGTTATATAACAACTACTCAAACTCGCTTTACCAAATCTACGCTGAAACCGAAACTTGAACCACTGACCTCCAGATTACAAGTCCGCCGCCTTATCGATCAAGCTACTGAAGTCGGTTCTATTTGGGAACTACCCATTATTTGGGAACTACCCTACCACCCACTATTTCGGAACTACCCAGTATTTGGGAAATACCCTTTATTTGGGACTTACCCTTTTTTTGGGAACTACTCATTATTTGGGAACTACCCACTATTTGGTAACAACCCATTATTTAAGTAAAAACAGTCAATCTAAGAGGACACTATCTCTTGACACGCCTTCTGGTAGAAATTTCAACCAAAATATTCATTATTTGGGGAACCACCCACTATTTGGTAACTACCCAATATTTGGGGAACCACCCAATATTTGGTAACTACCCAATATTTGGGGAACCACCCACTATTTGGTAACTACCCAATATTTGGGGAACCACCCAATATTTGGTAACTACCCAATATTTGGGGAACCACCCATTATTTGAGTAAAAACAGTCAATCTAACAGGACACTATCTCTTGACACGCCCTCTGGTAGAAATTTCAACCAAAATATCCATTATTTGGGGAACTACCCAATATTTGTGTGAAACCAAAATTTCTTAATCTAATTGGACACTATCCTTTAACATGCCCTCTAGTGGGAATTTCATAGAACTGATATCATTTTGTCCCAGTAGTTCAATGGCCTGTCGGTCTGGTAATCCAGAGGTTGCGGGTTCGAAACACCCATTAGGATTTTGACCACCTTAATACGTCTTGGCTTACTATTAAAGTAGTTTGACTCAGTAGTCGGTCAGTATACTTTTTTTTTTAAAAAAGCTTTATTAGGAGAACAAAGTACAATGGTATCAGTACAAAATTAAGAAAGAAAAAAACAAACAAATGACAAAATAAAAAAGTAAAAAAGAAAATAACAATAATGTCCTACCTAAAGGGCGGGGTTATTGCCTGTGGCAATCTCTTCCACCCAACCCTTTTCTTTATATTCAACATCACCACCACTTAATGAAGAAAAAAAATCTGGACCTAACATATTATTATTTGCCCTCATTAGATTTATTTTTATTATTACTTTTTTTTAAATTTATTTTATTTGTATCTACATTTATAATGTTTTACAATTGGTTGGTAAACAAGAAAAATGATTTATATCTAAATTTAATATGGAAACGGTATCAGGATCATTGACTAACTCAAGCAAATGAATTTCAATAAAAATCTATATGTTGAACTAAGGGAAGGCTGATTTTGTATGCAAATTAATAATACTTAGGAATTATATAAGCTATAACTACCTTAACTTTTTATTTTAAAGAAATGAAAGCAAATTCGATCTTTCCTTCAGATGCGCTTTCACCTCGGCCGAAATCTGCCAGGAGTGGCTCAAGCGGCTGCAGCGGGCCTTGACCCCGCCCTGCGAGACCAAATACTTCTTCGCCTTCGCGTTCTACGCCCACTTCATGGACCATCCCACGGACGAGGTGGCGGAGAGGCTGGGTCATGAGCCCTACCCACCCTACTCCTACCGGGACACGTTCCAAAGCGAGGTAAGTCCTACCGGGACACGTTCCAAAGCGAGGTAAGTCCTACCGGGACACGTTCCAAAGCGAGGTAAGTCCGAGGAAATGAAGTTCCTTTGCCAAGGCGAGGTAAGTCCTACCGGGACACGTTCCAAAGCGAGGTAAGTCCTACCGGGACACGTTCCAAAGCGAGGTAAGTCCTACCGAGACACGTTCCAAAGCGAGGTAAGTCCTACCGGGACACGTTCCAAAGCGAGGTAAGTCCTACCGGGACACGTTCCAAAGCGAGGTAAGTCCTACCGGGACACGTTCCAAAGCGAGGTAAGTCCGAGGAAATGAAGTTCCTTTGCCAAAGCGAGGTAAGTCCTACCGGGACACGTTCCAAAGCGAGGTAAGTCCTACCGGGACACGTTCCAAAGCGAGGTAAGTCCTACCGAGACACGTTCCAAAGCGAGGTAAGTCCTACCGGGACACGTTCCAAAGCGAGGTAAGTCCTACCGGGACACGTTCCAAAGCGAGGTAAGTCCTACCGGGACACGTTCCAAAGCGAGGTAAGTCCTACCGGGACACGTTCCAAAGCGAGGTAAGTCCCGAGGAAATGAAGTTCCTTTGCCGAAGTGAGGTAAGTCCGAGGAAATGAAGTTCCTTTGCCGAAGTGAGGTAAGTCCGAGGAAATGAAGTTCCTTTGCCGAAGTGAGGTATTGTATTGTATTGGTATAAGTAGGTTTGTCGGCTACGAAAGCTCTTAGTCATTGCGACCATAAATAAATCTTTTGTGACATGCCCATGTAACTCTAAAAGAGATCAAAGCTATTAATACAGAGACTGCATTTTAGGTCTTGAGCAATGTCCATTTGTTCAGACGGTAGTTGAGCCTACAGTGGCCTGTTGAAAAGCCAGTAAGGATTTCTCTTTGCTCAGACAGAGCATTTCTTTTGCTCTTTTGGGCGAATAAGTTAGGAACATTTTCGCCTGCCTGTGGCCGGGACTCATTTGGGAACTTCTTCAGAATGACTCCCACTTTCAAAGACTTCAGGGCTTTTATAAAGCTTTGAGAAGCAGTTGGGGTTTCGAATGCCACCTCTGAACTATCTCTACAAGAGACTATAGTTGAGGTTGTTGGCATCTTCTGCCTCTTCTGCGCCATTAGCTTCTCACCCTGATGCTCTAAAGTGGTTTCTTCTGAAGAAGGCTTCTTTTTGGTGCTTTTTACTGGAAAGTGGCTCTATGGCTTTGAGCAGCCATTTGAACCGCCTTCCAGCAGCTCCTGAGAGTTTTATAAATCTCTTTTATGAAGCTTTTCAACAGCTTCTGAGAGATGTTCCTGGTAGTCGCCTTTTACGACAGGGGGAACAACCCGTGGTCTTATTCTTAGCCGAGAGCCGCACGGACATACGAAGTGAGGTAAGTCCGAGGAAATGAAGTTCCTTTTCCGAAGTGAGGTAAGTCCGCGGAGTGAGCTTAGAAACACTTTTCAAAGTGAGGTAAGTCCGAAAATATGAAGTTACTTTTCCAAAGCGAGGCAAGTCCGAAGAAATGAAGTTACTTTTCTGAAGTGAGGTAAGTCCGAAAAAATGAAGTTACTTTTCTGAAGTGAGATAAGTCCGCAAATATGAAGTTACTTTTCTGAAGTGAGGTAAGTCCGCGGAGTGAGCTTAGAAACACTTTTCATAGTGAGACAAGTCCGCTGAATGAACTTGGAAATTCGTTTCATAGTGAGGTAAGTCCGTTGAGTGAACTCAGATGTACCTATGTTTCAAAGTGGAGTAAGTCCGCTGAATGAACTTGGAAATTCGTTTCATTGTGAGGTAATTTCGCTGAATGAACTTGGAAAATCCGTTTCATAGTGAGGTATGTAAGTCCGTAGAGACACGTTCCAGAGCTACCGGACCGGAATAAAGCTGACGTAGGCATGT
The DNA here is from genome assembly GCA_024516035.1 of Bactericera cockerelli. NCBI lineage: Eukaryota > Metazoa > Arthropoda > Insecta > Hemiptera > Triozidae > Bactericera > Bactericera cockerelli. The sequence continues at coordinate 23,220,621 of CM044962.1, forward strand.
AAGTGAGAAGCAATACATGTCTAATTGAGTTCATTCCATAAAACAATTATAAATTTCAGACCTTGTTCACACAGCCCAGTTAAGACTATTAGTCCCTTTATCCAGAGAGAGAATGCATCCAGTATTTTTTTTTCTTTTTTTTGTTTCGTTATTTATTTAGGTATTCACATTTTTTCAACAATGAAAATGATTGTTCATTGTTGAAAAAACAAGGTCTGAATCCAACTTTAATATGATTGTTGTTCGTAAATAAAGCTATAAATTATTTTGTCTATATTTTTCAAAAAAAAAAAAAAAAAAAATTAGTCCCTTTTTTCCAGCAGTTTTCAATATCTCAGAGACAAGATTTTCACCAGAGTTTTTTCTGTAGTGTAAAAAAAATTCCCTCTCTCCTGTTTCAGTGGGAGAGAATGAAGTTTGACGAGTCCCCCGTGAGGTGGCGACAGAGTTGCGCCAACCAGAATCACGAGCTGTGCGAGACGTACCCCAAATATGTGATAGTGCCCAGTGGCATAGACGATGTGTTGCTGAGGAGTTCTGCCGACTTTAGATCTAACCAAAGGTAACTCATTGAGGGTAAAATAATGTATTCAAGATGCAAAAATGGATAGTATAATAGGTTTATTGGTGGAAATAAGAGTGTATAATCGACGATTTATTTGCCCCCTACCCCGAACATATGATGGTAATCGTACCGAGTGGTCAGTGGTAGAAACGATGTGTCGGTGAGAAGTTCTGCCGACTTTAGATCTAACCAAAGGTAACACATTGAGGGGTAATATATTTAAATGTTAGAATTATTACTTTGTATTTTGTCATATTTTACCAACCATAATATTTTAAATTTTGAATGGTTATTTTCTAATTTTGTATTGTATTTTATTTTTTTAACTTTTGTTATTTGTTACATGTTAATATGTACTCTTATAAACATGTAACCATTTACCTACTGTATTATGTAATACTAGCGGGCTATTGCTCTGCGGCCCGAGGTATGGCCGTGAAAGCAAAAAATCCTTTTTCGCCAAGGCAGGTGTTGTAGTGGGAATTTCGAAAAATCCCGTCTTATTGTACATCTAGACTATAAGACAAAGCTACCTGGGTCATTTTCATTTATCTTGGGCAATTGGATTTGTTCAAGTCATGAACGTTACCTTTTTCCTAAACAATTTTTTAGGCTCAGAAGACTAAGACAAATACCTTTGAGGAAAATCTTTCATTTAGAATATTTCTAGCAGCTACCTCTTCACACAAAATTACAAAAACTTAACGTACCAGGTAACGTTCATGACCACGGGTAACGTTCATGACGGTAACGTTCATGAGTAACACGCCACTAAAACAATCTTTTCTCAATAAAAGAATATTCACTTTACAAAAAAAAATATTTGATTGGAAAGAGGACATGCAGAAGAATGAAAGAAATACATTATATATTAAAGAATCATTTCAATTTATTTAAAAAACCGCGTAACGTTCTTGTCAAAAAAAATTAGACCCACCATTGTCCCTCACTGTACTGCATCCAACATCCAACTGACAGGAAATTTCAAAACAAAAACAATGTCATCTGTAAGAAGCAAAATGGCAGCAGCTGCTAGCTTCTCATTCTAAGGGTTTTTCAAAATGGTTTACATTTTTTTGGGGGTAACATTCATGACGGAGATTTTTTTTTCTTCGTAGGGACACAACTTTACACGTCTGTAGAATGAGGTGAACATTATTATTTTTATGAAAACTAATGGTCACATCCTAAATAAACTGTATTTTTCTCATTTATATTTGATTTTGGTGAAAATAATGGGGAGAAATGCATTTTTTTCTATCAGACACAGTAAAATCTAAGACTAAGGGACACCTAAAATATCATGAACGTTACTTACATAACTGGCAATTTTGAGTCTCCACATTAGTTTAAAAGACAATTTATTATTGTAATTTATAAAAAAAATTGTTTCCTATGTGATCAAATAGATTTTAGTCATATATCCCTATTATTTTCACATTTATTAAAGGAGAAAGGTTGCGGACTTGATATGCCCAAGATAAATGAAAATGACCCACCTATCAAATTTCAGCTTCCTAGGACTTACTAGTTCGGCGAAACAGTGATGATCAGTAGTCAGTGACTTTGACATTTATATATTAAGATTTAGGTATGTATATTTAACATAATATTGTAGGTACACCACACATCATACACGTATAAAAAAAATACTGTTCCTTCGCCAGGTTCCCGGTGGTGGTGTGGCGACACCAGAAGAACGGCGCCGTGATAGCCAGGTCCTCGCAGCCGCAGGTGGGAGTACTCGGCTGGCGGAAGAAGGAGGACGAAATGTTGCTCGAACAAATCATGAAGGCGTGCAGCGGGGGAGATCAGAGCTCCAAGGTATTTATTCTAATTATTATTATTATACATTTCTTAATTAGATACAAAAGGACATTATGTACATACAAATAATAATTTTAACAGTGAAAAAAATGAAAAAACAATTTTATACAATTAAATGAAAGAGAATAGAAAATATTTGAAAACATATGTCCTAACTAAAGGGCGGGGTTATTGCCTATTGCAATCTCTTTCACCCAACCCTTTAGTTAGGACTTATGGCGATCTCTTCTAATGAACATTTCTGTCCCGGTAGCTCAGTGGTAAAGGCGGCACTCTGTGAATCCAGAGTTTCCAGAGGTCGTGGGTTCGAAACCCAGCCGAAACATGACAAGTTATCTTCCCATTTGGGATTTTTACCACATAATAATATGTCTTGGGCTTACTGCTGGAGTAATGGGACTTTCTAGTAGTCAGTATAAATAAGGCGTTATTATTATTATTTATTTGAAGAGAGGTCTTTAACAATCGGAGTCTTTGCCCCTGGTATTACTTCCGATAAATTTCTAATATTAGAAATCGGAAGTTTTTTGTCATTTAAGTCCCAAGTTAAGAAAGTATTTAGTTAAGCGAGTTTGAGTAATCGTGGTATACACAAAAATTATTCCATTCTATTCCTTTGCCGACCTCCGTGGCTCAGTGGTTAAGAGCATTGGTTGCTGACCCGGAGGTTGCGGTTTGGAATCTTGGCCGGAGCAGAAAAAAATTCTAACCGAGTTTTCCGATTCCGGAATGGCATAGATGTAAAGGTAAAGTGCCCTGAAGTAATGCGAAAGCGGTTCTGGGGCAAAATTACCTTTTTTTTAAAAAAAAAAAATCTATTTCTTATGTTTAAAAACATAGTCTTATGTTTTTATACTGTCTTAATTTTATCTGTGGTATTTTTGTTAATTTTTACATTGTAATTTTTCATGTTTGTTTTATGTACACTTGTGAATTTTGTAAAAGGATTCTTACCGTAAATAAATATACCAAGAAAACAATCCCCCTTTAATCCTTATTATCCTTCCTCTTCCCTTAATGACTACCGTACCTGGTGTGAATGTGTGATTGAATGTGATTTTTTTTTTTTTTTTTTTTTTTAATTATTACTACTATTGTTACACCATCTTCTACTATTATTTCCTTTTCTTGTTTTCTATTATCTTTACTCTAATTGTTATTTTATTTATATTGTATTTATACTCAAAGAAATAAAGAGGTGCTTTGTTAAACTGTTGGCATAATGGGGGGACTACCTGTCTTGCGCTGACAGTCTAAATAAACCACTACTTATACTTATACCATACCATAATATACCATATTCCACTCTCTAAGATATTCTCCCCCCCCCCCCCCCCCCCCCAGAAACTCCTCATCATGGACGCACGCTCCTACACCGCCGCCTACTCGAATCGCATCCGCTCGGGCGGCTACGAGTTCGTGGAGTACTACCCCTTCTGCGAGATGAGCTGGATGCGGCTTGTGAACATTCATGATGTGCGCGCCTGCTTTCAGGCTCTGCAGCTCTGCAGTCAGGCCACCACCAACACGAGGTGAGAGCCGCCGAAACAGTCTGGCTGGGGGGACGTTAAACAGGGAGAAGACCAGTGTCTCGCTAGAGGACTATAAACAGAGAACAGACTAGCCAACCCTTACAAGCCAGGCCAGCTTGCAGTTTCCTAAGGGTTTAATGGCTTATAAAGAAAAGTCCAAGTCTCTCATGATGGTTGATCGCAAGTAGAACTATGTGGTTCAGGACGGGCCAACTTTGAAATAAAGTTGGCTGGAGACCATCACTCACCCCTCCAGCTGTAGCCAAGCTGGCTACAACAACAACAGCGGCCGAATCAAACTGGCCCGATATTTTTTTTTATATATACTTTTATATACAATCTACAATGCTTATGCTTAGTATAGGAAAATACAAATTGTAATAAGTAAATTTGATGTAGTAGATATGATATGATATCCAACCAAATGTCGACCCCACTTGAGTGGGAAAAGACGTAGAAAAAGAAGAAGAACATGTAGTAGATATGACATGGAGGAGAAGTAGCCCAATGACCACTCCTTTGGCCCGAATTATGAAACAGTATGAGATCAAAGGCCAAATTATAGCTGAACATCTTCGGCAGAGAATGTCCCTCGCAATTCAGAGGGGCAACGCTGAACTGTCCACACTGAAAAGCTTACACGATGAACTAGAAGAAATTTTTGATTTGATTTTTTTTTTTTTTAATTTGAAAGATGTGTCCTGGAAATGTAAAAGTTAACCGATTACAAATTATGTGTGTTGTATAAAATTAATTATTTAAAGATCAGGTATTCACACCCGATAAGTTTAGAGCTCGATAATAACCTTTCGCTCCCCCCGTACCGTGTCAGCTGGTGGAAAGCGGTGGACGGCACCTCGTGGCTGCAGAACATGCACCTGCTCCTGGTGTCAGCTGTCAACCTGGTGGCCACGGTAGAGCTAGAGGCCAGGCCCGTGCTGGTGCACTGCAGCGACGGGTGGGACCGCACCCCTCAGCTCGTCGCGCTGGCCGAAATCCTGCTCGACCCCTACTATCGGACGATCAAGGTGAGAACAAGATTCAAATAAATAAAAAGTTGCTTTGTTAAACTGTTGGCACAATGGGACTACCTGTCTTGCGCTGACAGTTAAAAAAAAAAAAAAAAAAATACCAACACTGTTCCAGGAAATACTAAAGAAGAACGGGGGGGGGTCAGCGGGTGAGCCGACAGAAATGGTGACCTCCAAGAGGGGCGACACACCATACCCTGCCGGCAAGTCCCGCATATCCTTCAGCACTAGAGCTTTGCTGAAGGAATCTTCTAGGATTTTCCCTCTAAAAAAAAAAAAAAAAAAAAAAAAAAAAAAAAAACATAGTCTAAATAAAGCACTACTTATACTTTAGTCCCTTTCCAGTTATACATTTATTTATTCTGTTCATATTTTCAAATTATTTGTATTCGATTACTTTCGTTCCCTCCCAATACTCTTTCGTTCATTCCCTCATCTTCCCGTTCCAATTTCGTTCCCTCATCATCTTATCCTATCAATATATTGTAAAATGTCTAGAAAATAAGGAGACATTATATCTCCCTTGTCTTTATCCCATATTAGCTTATGTTGCTTTTGGGGTCGGCATTGTTCAACCTCATGGTTGAGGTTGGTAGGGTGGAGCACGTTTTTTATGGCTGGATAGCCTTCCTAATGCCAACGATTCTACTTGATTTAACATCCTGGATTAGGAAAATAAGGAGACATTGTAAAAAAAATAAAATAAAAATTATAATAATAATCTCGCTCGCCCGATGTCCAGGGGTTCCAAGTGCTGGTGGAGCGCGAGTGGCTGGAGTTCGGCCACAAGTTTGACGACCGCTGCGGCCGCAACGAGAAGTCGTCGGAGCGAAGCCCCGTGTTCCTGCAGTGGCTGGACTGCGTCTACCAGCTGCTCGTCCAGTTCCCAGCCGAGTTCCAGTTCAATTCCATGTTCCTGGTAAGCTATAGTACATGGGATAAGTATATAACACAAGGATAAGTATATAACACAAGGCAGGACAGTGTACATTGTACAAACCTTGTGTTCCTGCAGTGGCTGGACTGCGTCTACCAGCTGCTCGTCCAGTTCCCAGCCGAGTTCCAGTTCAATTCCATGTTCCTGGTAAGCTAGCACATGGGATAAGTATATGGGATAAGTATATAACACAGGGCAGTGGCTGGACTGTGTCTACCAGCTGCTGGTCCAGTTCCCAGCCGAGTTCCAGTTCAACTCCATGTTCCTGGTAAGCTAATACATGGGATAAGTATATAACACAGGGCAGTGGCTGGACTGTGTCTACCAGCTGCTGGTCCAGTTCCCAGCCGAGTTCCAGTTCAACTCCATGTTCCTGGTAAGCTAGTACATGGGATAAGTATATGGGATAAGTATATAACACAAGGCAGGTGGCTGGACTGTGTCTACCAGCTGCTCGTCCAGTTCCCAGCCGAGTTCCAGTTCAATTCCATGTTCCTGGTAAGCTATAGTACATGGGATAAGTATATAACACAGGGCTGGACTGTGTCTACCAGCTGCTCGTCCAGTTCCCAGCCGAGTTCCAGTTCAATTCCATGTTCCTGGTAAGCTATAGTACATGGGATAAGTATATAACACAGGGCTGGACTGTGTCTACCAGCTGCTGGTCCAGTTCCCAGCCGAGTTCCAGTTCAATTCCATGTTCCTGGTAAGCTATAGTACATGGGATAAGTATGTATATAAGACAAGGATAAGTATATAACACAAGGCAGTGGCTGGACTGTGTCTACCAGCTGCTCGTCCAGTTCCCAGCCGAGTTCCAGTTCAATTCCTTGTTCCTGGTAAGCTATAGTACATGGGATAAGTATATAACACAAGGATAAGTATATAACACAAGGCAGGTTAATTTTTTCGTTGCTTCCACTTTTACTTACCTTATTTTCTACTTTTTATGTAGTAATATAAGATTTAGTATCTGACGTGAAAATTAAGGATGTTTAGATACCCGCCACTGCATGAGGTAAGAAAAAATTCAAATAAATTGAACCAATCAGAAGCCGGGATTTGTTGAAAGAGGGACCATCAGCTGTTCAAAGTTGGACGCATAAATTTGTTCAACTCGGGATAGGTGAGGTTCCCTCTATGTTTATATGATCTCTGTGGTTAGATCATATCACTCAAGCTGCAGCTCAAAAATTCTTCTAAGGAATAAAAAGCCTCCTTTTTAAGAATATTTTATTTATTTTATTTTTGTCTGTCCCGGTAGCTCAGTGGTAAAGACGGCACTCTGTGAATCCAGAGATTCCAGAGGTCGAGGGTTCGAAAGCCAACCGGGACATGACATGTTATGCTCCCATTTGGGATATTTACCACATGATAATATGTCTTGGGCTTACTGCTGGAATAATGGGACTTTAGTAGTCTTAATCGGGCAGTATAAATAAGGTGATATTATTATTATTATTATTTACTCAGGTGAAGCTGGCCCAGCACACGTACGCCAGCCTGTTCGGCACCTTCCTGTGCAACTAAATACTGAATTCTTATTATTATTATTATTTCTAGTTATCTTATTAATTATGACGGAGGATAAAGATGTATACAACGGGTTTGTTACCAAGTTGTATACATCTGTGAAAGCTTTTTACTGTAGGAATTTTCTAACTATGTTTGCTGTTTTCAGAATGAATGCTTTTTGTATGATCGAATGGATGATGGTTGATATTTCAAGTTTTTTTCAGATGATTTATGAAGTTTATGGATGTTATATCAATGGCAAATATTACTATTGGAACTATTATGACTTTATTATTATTATTAATAATAATAATAACAACTTCGTTTACTCGTGACTCAGGTGAAGCTGGCCCAGCACACGTACGCCAGCCTGTTCGGCACCTATTATTATTATTATTATTATTTACTCAGGTGAAGCTGGCCCAGCACACGTATGCCAGCCTGTTCGGCACCTATTATTATTATTATTATTTACTCAGGTGAAGCTGGCCCAGCACACGTACGCCAGCCTGTTCGGCACCTATTATTATTATTATTATTTACTCAGGTGAAGCTGGCCCAGCACACGTACGCCAGCCTGTTCGGCACCTATTATTATTATTATTATTATTATTTACCCAGGTGAAGCTGGCCCAGCACACGTATGCCAGCCTGTTCAGCACCTATTATTATTATTATTATTTACTCAGGTGAAGCTGGCCCAGCACACGTACGCCAGCCTGTTCGGCACCTATTATTATTATTATTATTATTATTTACCCAGGTGAAGCTGGCCCAGCACACGTAGTATAAATAAGGTGATATTATTATTATTATTATTATTATTATTATTATTTACTCAGGTGAAGCTGGCCCAGCACACATATGCCAGCCTGTTCGGCACCTATTATTATTATTATTATTATTATTTACCCAGGTGAAGCTGGCCCAGCACACGTAGTATAAATAAGGTGATATTATTATTATTATTATTATTATTTACTCAGGTGAAGCTGGCCCAGCACACATATGCCAGCCTGTTCGGCACCTATTATTATTATTATTATTATTATTTACTCAGGTGAAGCTGGCCCAGCACACGTACGCCAGCCTGTTCGGCACCTTCCTCTGCAACTCTAGCAAGGACCGGGAGCAGAAGATGGTGACCAGCCAGACCTTCTCCGTGTGGAAGTTCCTCAACTTCGCCAGCTATAGGAACCATCTGTACAACGAGAACAACTGCGAACGAGTAAGTTATATTGATGGTCAATGACAAAAATAGAAACAAAATAAACAATAATAAAAAATCTGGTGTAAACATCACACGACTTTCCTTATCATATTACGAATGGGAACAGAACCAAAAGACACTGGTGACCCAGAGGTAACAGTCTTTAGCTAAAAATTAAAGCCAAATTCGTAATCAGCACCTCAAAGTCATTGGATTTGATGTCACAATGCTCTGCTCATCTAGGATGAATAATTTAAAAAATAGTTAAAGCGGGTCCCCCCCAAAATACCGGTAAATTGGGCCGAGGTCCAAAAAGTTCAAGATATCAAAAAAATGATCAGAAGAGACCCCTATTATTTTTTTTAATCTAAGAAAATGTTATTCTCTAACTTTTTTTGTATCTTTAACCAATTCATAGAAGCGGCGCTTGCGGCCAATATTTGCGGCCCTACGGCCGCATTTTGTGGTCTTATATATTTTATAGTGATGTGATAATTTTAACTTTTACTCCCAGGTTCTGTGGCCCGCCAGCAATGTGTCAGACTTGACCCTGTGGAAGGATCTCTACCTAGCCACCAGCTCATCCAACTCCTACGACACGAGTGAGACCTCGCCCGGCCCTGGTGGAGCCGACGAGAATGGGTTCACGACCCTGAACGGGTAAGTTTTTAGGGACGCTAACGAGTTCCTTCCGAACCTTTTTTTTACTCAGGCAGTGATACCGAGTTACTTCCCGTACACGAAAGGTAAATACACGTGTTGCTTCCCGATGCTAACACCGAGTACCTGAGACCTGGGTCATGAGTTATCATGGAATGACCCAACTTGTAAATAATGAGAATGAATTTGAGACCAATGACACACGCCGTCTTAAACTGAACCCTAGACCCTATGCTATCAACCCTGGTTCCACTTCAAATAATTGAAAGTGGCAATAGTGGAGTCCCGAAAATCGTCTATATCCAGCTGTAGATACTCTATCCAGCTGTAGGTACTCTATCCAGCTGTAGGTACTCTATCCAGCTGTAGTTATTCTATCCAGCTGTAGGTACTCTATCCAACTGTAGGTATTCGGCCACCCTCGTAGAAGGGAAAGCTCTATAAGTATTGACTCACGCATATTATAGGTAATTAGTAATTACCAACTTTTTTTTTCTTCTTTTTTTAAGGTAGTTATGCCCCGAAACCGCTTTCACATTACTTCAGGACTTTTTACCTTTACATCCATGCCATTCCGGAAACGGAAAAACTCGGTTGCAATTTTTCGCTCCGGCCGGGATTTGAACCCGCAACCTCCGGTTCAGCGACCAATACTCTTAACCACTACTGAGCCACGGAGATCGGCTACAAACCTGTTGGATGACATGTATTCTTGACTTCAAGTAATAGTTCAGATGCGCACTTTTCCAGCTACTCATCTTATTTTACTCTTCTCTTTGTTTCACAGGAATGATAGACTGTCTTTTTCTTCTGTTGAGAGCTGTGAGGGATCCGTGACGAACCACAGAAATGGTGAGCGACATACATTCAGTCCATTCATTTATTCATTTTTTTTCTCGGATTTAACGTGGTTTTCCACTACATGGTCATATCAGAACAGGAGTTTAAACCTTTATTCGCTGGTAACATGCCTTACCAATAGGTAACTTGCCAAACTCATACTTGCCTTATCAATTAATTATCTGCTGAACTTGGGACTTCAACCACCGACCTCCAGGTTACAAGTCCGCCGCCAAATCGATTAAGTTACTGAGGTCGGGTTTTTAATATTTTTACCGAGGCAAACAAATGAGATTGATTGGTACTATTTCCAGAAGTCCCCAACGGATACCCCGGCTCCATGGACTCGACGGCACCTCACACCGCAAGCCAGGGCGTGCCAGGAGGCGGGGCCAAAGCCTCCGTGTCTCCGCCCTACTGCAACGGCGCGATGACGTCACTGTGTTCCTCCGCGCATAGCTCCTCCTCTTCCTCCGCCTCCAACTCCTCCTTGTGTAAACAGTTAGGTGAGTCATCCTCACTCCTTGTGTAAACAGTTAGGTGAGTCATCCTCACTCCTTGTGTAAACAGTTAGGTGAGTCATCCTCACTCCTTGTGTAAACAGTTAGGTGAGTCATCCTCACTCCTTGTGTAAACAGTTAGGTGAGTCATCCTCACTCCTTGTGTAAACAGTTAGGTGAGTCATCCTCACTCCTTGTGTAAACAGTTAGGTGAGTCATCCTCACTCCTTGTGTAAACAGTTAGGTGAGTCATCCTCACTCCTTGTGTAAACAGTTAGGTGAGTCATCCTCACTCCTTGTGTAAACAGTTAGGTGAGTCATCCTCACTCCTTGTGTAAACAGTTAGGTGAGTCATCCTCACTCCTTGTGTAAACAGTTAGGTGAGTCATCCTCATTCCTTGTGTAAACAGTTAGGTGAGTCATCCTCACTCCTTGTGTAAACAGTTAGGTGAGTCATCCTCACTCCTTGTGTAAACAGTTAGGTGAGTCATCCTCATTCCTTGTGTAAACAGTTAGGTGAGTCATCCTCACTCCTTGTGTAAACAGTTAGGTGAGTCATCCTCATTCCTTGTGTAAACAGTTAGGTGAGTCATCCTCACTCCTTGTGTAAACAGTTAGGTGAGTCATCCTCACTCCTTGTGTAAACAGTTAGGTGAGTCATCCTCATTCCTTGTGTAAACAGTTAGGTGAGTCATCCTCACTCCTTGTGTAAACAGTTAGGTGAGTCATCCTCACTCCTTGTGTAAACAGTTAGGTGAGTCATCCTCACTCCTTGTGTAAACAGTTAGGTGAGTCATCCTCACCACTTAGGAAAATTTTTTTATATATATATACTCGTAGAAATTACCTTGTTTATACTGCCGAGGTGAGACTGAAAAGTCCCTTTATTCCAGCAGTCTACACAAGGTCTCTTGTTTATTTTCAAATTGAAATACACATTTTGTACATACATTTAATATTCTTAAGATTACATACAATATAAAAAAACCTTGCTTAGGTTAGAAAAAAAAAGAAGATAATAGTTAATAGATATTTCTGTTATACGTCTGAGGACGTGAGTTTGTGTATTTTTTTTTTTTTTTTTTTTTTTTTTTTTTTTTTTTGAGGAAAATACAAGTCCTGACTTAACCTTGTGATCCCGAATCGGTCTATAAATGGTCGAATTGGTCTATGTAAAGTCTTCAACTTACTAGCGTAACGGTTAATTTAAGGAAGAGAATGCCGTTAGCATTAGCAACGCCCTTCATCAATTTTTTTTGTTATTAATTCCAATTTCTATGTTTGTATCTATTCTATCTCTATATATAAAACAGAAAAAGGGACTACCTACCTATGTTTGTTTGTTTGTTTGTTTGTTTGTTTGTCCGGAGTTGTTTAGCCAAAACGGTAAGAGATAGCGAAAAATGTCTCAGAATTGACCCCCCCAAAACCATTATCGCTTTGTCTAGAAAAATTATAAAAAGTTCAAAAAGGCATTGCTGTCCAGCAGTACGGCCATGCCTTAGTAAATTTGAGATTTAGTCCCGTTGCAAAGCACGGGCAAACGGCTAGTGTCATTTATAATAAAGCTTGATCGAACAATAATAGTATTGTTACAAAGAGGAAATGTGGCATCCGTAATGAGCACACTGAAGAAAGAAGACGTTTTTAATGAAACATATTATATCATTTGAATTTAAAAAAAAAAATTTGTTCAATATTTTTTTTTTTTTGTAAAAGTAAAATTGTGTTGATCACTTTCGTGATATCACAACTACTCAAACTCGCTTTACTAAATCTACGCTGAAACCCGAGACTTGAACCACCGACCTCCGGGTTACAAGTCCGCCGCCTGATCGATTAAGCTACTGAGGTCGGTTATTGTTCAATAATAATAATAACGTGACGCTATTTTGCGCTTGAACTCACTATTAAATAGAATAATAGATGATCTGTATGGTAAGTTCCCATGATAAGGAGAATAACCAATGCCAAAAAATTTAAAATTAAAAAAAAAAAATTGATGATCTGGTCTAATGTCCTCGTCGTCTGTTTCAGTCAATGGTCACTCTAGCGGTGGCGGCGGCGTAGACTCCCTGTCGGATCTGGACGCCACTGACTCGGGGCTCCAGAGCCCGGGCGGCTCCACCGCCAGCAGCACGGGCACCGGCGGACCGCCACCCAGTCAGACCTCCTCCAACACGCCGCACCGCTCCCAGGGCATAGCTATCCGGAACTCGAGGAGTACGACAGGCATGGAGGCCTCGGCTGAGACGCTCATAGCCGGCGCCTCCAGCTACGGATCCTCGTGCAACAGTCACACGTTCGTGTTCCCCACGTTCGAGTAAGTTCGGGTGTCTTCGGACTTGTATTATTCAAAGATTTCACTCAGTTCGACCATGGAATGAGAAAGGGGCGTAAGTAACAAAAAATGGATTTTTTTTTTTTTTTTTTTTTTTTTTTTTTTTTCTTAAACATCTACATCCATTTAGTTTATCCTTTCGGCTCAACATAAATAGACAATGACTGATGTTAGGGTAGGTCTGTTATAGTCAGTGGTCAGTATGGTTTATAGGTAATTGGAGTTGGGGTCTGTTATTTGGTTCTATATTATTATAAAGTTCCATTGAACGGATTATTGGAGATTTATATAGATAGATTTCTTTTTTGTTGGGGAGTGAAAAAAAAATATTTGGATTTTGTCTTAGTCGAGTGTCTGGTTGTTTTATTTTAAGTTGGTCCATTATATATGGACAGTGTATCTGCCCATTATCAATATTTACAATTAATTTTATTTGTTGGTCTTGTCTTCTTTCAGATAATTTTTTGAGGCATGCATGTTCGGTCAGTAGACTATATTCGATGTAGTTTGGGTAGAGAGGGTAAATTCCATTCAGCTTGAAAAATAGGAATCTGAGGAAGTGACCCTGTATTTTTTCTACTTCTTTAGATCCTATTTTGGTAGATGGAGACCACAAAGTACATCCATACTCTAAATTCGACCTAACAAGGGATTGGTATAATAGTTGTATGGCATCTGGGTCTTTCATTGGTTTAGAGTATCTAAATATCATTCCTAGTTTTTTGTAGGCTTTTTGAGTGATTTCTTGACGGTGGATATCGAAGTTTAAATTACTTTGGAATATAATACCTAGGTCTTTGTATTTGTCTACGGATTTGATGGGTACATTATTTACTGTGTATATGTAGGGGAACAGTTGAGTTTTCTTATTTGTGTAGGTCATACTGAGACATTTATCGGGGTGAAATTTTAGACCTATGATGGACAACCAATTAGTGATTGAATCTATGTCTTTTTGTAAAGCTCTGCAGTCTTCTTGACTTTGAATTATTTTAAAGATTTTTAAATCATCTGCGTAGAGGAGGATTTGGGAATTTTTTACGTATTGTTGAATATCATTATATGTTAATATGAATAATAAACTGCTCAGCTTTGAGCCTTGGCCTACGCCAGATGTGGGGTAAATTGGCTCTGATTCATTCCCAAGATACCTAACCTTAATTTTTCTGTTTTGGAGGTAGCTAGCAAAGAATTCAATTAATTTTTTGGACATTCCTATTCGATGTAGATTTGTTAGGATGGCGTCATGTGAGAGTTGGTCGAAACATTTAAAGATATCTGTGTATACAGTGTGTACTTCATGTTTGTCCGCGATAGCCCTAGCCGTGTAATCAGTAAATTCAATGAGGTTGGTTATCGTTGATTTCTTGTTGACAAAACCGTGTTGTTGGTGGGATATGTGATTGAATATGAGGGGTGAGATTTTGGTATATATTACGCTTTCCATGATTTTGGCAATAGAGTTAAGGTTTGATATTGGACGGTGATTTGTAATATCTTGGCTGTTGGATTTTTTAGGTATCGGGGAAACGATGGATTCTTTTAAGGTAGTGGGGAATTTTCCTAGTTCAAGGGATGCATTGATTATTTTTGCTATAGGATTTCTTATGTGATCTATGAGTTCGTAAAAGATGATGGGGGGAATTCCATCTGGACCTGGAGGTTTATTTTTCGGTAACTGAGCAATCTCATAACCTACGTCATTTTCGGTGATAGCTTCAATAAAGAATTCATCGTACCCGGGCAATCTTTCACATGGATTTGGGAGGTAGGAGGATTTTTGTTGGTTATAGGATTTACGGAAATGTTCTGCAAAACATAACACAATTCTTTCCGGGTCTGTGATTGGTGTGCCTTCATATATTAAAGTTTTTAATGGTGGATCTCTTTTTTTATCTTTGGTGAAGTTCCAAAAAGGCTTGGAGTTGCCCTTTTTTATCTCATCTGAGACTTTACCGACATATATTTCGTAATCAGTCTTGATTTGTTTTTTGCACGATTTTCGAAGTTCACAATAATCTGATTCTTGTTTTCTCGATTTATATTTTATTTTTCTTAGCCTCTCTTTGCGTTTGTACATACATTGGCAGGTTTTACTCCACCATGAGGGAAATTTATTTTCTCGTGATTTGTTTTTATAAATAGGTATACTGAGCGAGAAAACTGTATTTAATTTTGTGTAGAGAAGGTTTAGCTTTTCATCGGGATCTGATACCTTGTCTAATTCATCCCAATCTATGTGGCTACATTCGGCTCTTAATTTATCAAAATTTGCGTTTTTAAAAAAATATTGTGTTGATATGTTCTCATTGGTCAATTTCTTATAGGGATCATTTTCTTTTATGAGATTGATATTTATTATAAGTGGAGGGTGGTGATCATCAATGTTCACTAAGCCATGTGTTTTTTCAATGTCTAATTTTAAAATTTTTGTTCTTGTTATTTTATCCTTTTGAAGGTTACTTAAAAACAAATCAAGAGTTTTTCCATTTTCGTTTGCTATGGTGTTGTGGGAATCGAGATTGAAAAAGTTGATAATTTTTTTAAAGTGATACATGCGATAAGAGCATGTCTCATTATTCAAATTTACTTCCGAGATATTGAAGTCACCTAAAATAATTAAATTATTTTCTATCACTTCTTCTAGGTCACATATTTTCTTGGACAAGTTCTCTGCTGTATCCGGTTTTACTGGGGGAGGTAGATAACACAGAGCTATGAAAGTCTGCTGTCCGTATAGGTCACATTTAACCCAAAGGGTCTCTGTGGTTTCACTACATTCATTCCATGGCTCTTTGGCTACCACTGTTATTGTTTTCTTTATTGCGAGGATGAGTCCTCCTCCGCGTGTTTTCCCTGTACATTCAAAGGATCTATCTTGTCTAAATATATCATATCGTGAGTCAAATAGCTCTCTAGAATGAACGTCGGGAGAAAGCCAAGATTCTACTATTGCTATTACATCGTAATCCTCAGCCAAGACACTTAGAAAGAAATTATTTGTTTTTCCTTTGAGCCCCCTTGTATTCTGGTAAAATATTCTGATATTTTTTCTTTGTGATTTTCATTTTATTCCATACAACAACTTGTACAAGTGGGTTCTTTGGTTCAAATACCAGCGAAAGAACTTTTAGAGTATGAAAGGAGTCAAAATACAGCAAAATTATAAAAGGCATAAACAAAAAGATTTTTTTTTCTTTTTGCTCTCCCGAAAAATTTGAAAATATCACTTACGCCCTTCTCATTCCATGGTCGATTTATTTGAGGTATACATACATACATAGGTTTGAAAAACAATATGTACATGAATTAATTGATATTGAGACATTCACGGATGATAGATGTTGTGGAGAAAATGACGGACTTCTGTGATGTTTCGTTGAGGTATTCAATGTTTTGAAGGCCACACTGTTCTAGTTCGGATTTATTATTATTGCATACAACGCAAGATAATTTATTTTTTATCCGTATTATTATTATTATTATTATTATTTCCGGAATATCTCACAATGTCTGTGGTTATTTATCTTAAAATTACCGGTCTTGTAGACAAGGTAATTTCAAGTTGTTACACTATTCTGTTTATTCGTTGAGGAATCTTCTTACAATGCTGCATGTATCAAGAATGGTGGACTTCTGGATGTTTTTAATTATGTTTGGTTCCAAGTTCAAGATGTTAAGGCTGGTCTTCAGATTTTTTGGAACAACTCCATTTCAATTGCCAAATCTACATACTTATTAATCTTTTCTTGGTGTTTTGTTTCTAGATTATTTGTGTTAGGAATTGTGACATCTATTAGGTATGTCTTTTTCTTTCTCTTGTCAATCCAAGTTATGTCTGGGCGGTTGTTTCGGTTTGTTCTGTCTGTCAGAATGGATCTATCCCAGTAGAGAGTGTGGTTTTCATCTTCTAGTACATTATGAGGTCTATATTTGTAGTAAGGGGATTTGTCTGTGCTTAACTTGAGTTGGCGAGCAAGATTTTGATGTATGCACTTATTATTAATATATTACGCTTTATTAGCTAAGGACAAAGTACAATATTGACAGAACAATACAATGAAATTATAAGGAAAAAAAAAATAGATCGAATAAAGAAATAAGAAAAAAAAAGAGAATAAAGCTAATGTCCTACCTAAAGGGCCGGGATATTGCCTGTGGCAATCTCTTCCACCCAACCCTTGTATTGTTCGCTATATCAGTAGCTCAGTAAGCTTTACCTAAAAGGCGGCGTACTGGTAATCCGTAGGTCGGTGATTCAAGTCTCAAGTTAATCAACAAAAAACAAAAAATATAAAGCGAGATTGAGTAGTTGTGATTAGTGCTGGGAAAATGTTTCGGGGGTGCTGCCACATGAACTGGACTAAAATCGGATTTACCGAGTCGCTTTTTCAGTATCTCAATTGAAAGAGCGTTAACAACTCTTTAGATAATTCAACCTCTGTAATTAGTTTCAGTTTGTTTACCGAGCCATGCCAATCATAATAATTTTGCATTAATATTCTATAAATGTGTGATGATATTCATTGACTTCCATATTGTTATTAATAATATCCCCCCCCCCAGGAACACCCCGGAGCCCCCCGCCCTCACCCCCGACCCCCTGCCCCCCCGGCCCTCCCCCCAGCTCCCCGCCGCAGTTACCGTGGCAGCCAGGCGACGAGTCTCCCAGTTCGATCCCTGGATGGGCTCACGATTCTGCGCGATGAGGTATGACATAAGACAAGTGTTGGGTGGAAGAGATTGCCACAGGCGGCAATAACCCCGCCCTTTAGGTAGGACATTAACACATCTAGCGCCAAGGCCTTAAACTGAAATTCTCTACTAGGGCCAATTTTTTTTTTTTTTTTGATAATTTTGTAGTTAGGCTTACTTGGGTTAGTTTTGTTACTTACTATGCCACACATCAGCATAAAGCACTCTGGGTAGCGTGTGGATATGTGATCACGCGGCCCCTGACAGTACTCAATTCGTGTGCACCGGTGTTCACATGGCGCTAGATGTGTTAACTTCATTCTCTTTTTTTTTTTCTTCTTGTATATTTGCTTAATCTTTTTATTTTACTTTATATTTCATAGTATTCTACTGTATATATTTTTTGTTCTACCTAATAAAGCTTTCTATAATAGTAATAATGTGCACTGGTAGTCAAGTGGTTAACGCACTAGTCTGGTAATCCAGGCAGCGTAGGGATTCGTTGCTTGGAATCGCACACAGAGAATTTTCAACATTAATTTAAGATTCTGACAACAATAATAAGACTGTGGGTTATTGGGTAGAAAATGTTTTGAGCATATACCTCGCCTGGTAGTTATCTTCCACTAAATTGTGTTATTATTATTATTATTATTATGAAAGCTATCAAATCAGATGCAGATACAGTGGAATCTGACTATAAGAGAACTTAAGGGGCCGGAATTTTTTTCTTGGAAAGAAACAAAAAAGTTGTGGGTAATGACCAGCGTGCAGGGATGACTTAAAGATATCAATATTGGAATAGTTATGATGGTTGATTGGAGCCACAAATTAAGGCGGTTCGATATTTTTAATTAAAACCTATCGAGTGGGGTATTGAATGAAAGGTCTCTAACTCCTCATACTAACTTGATTGATCATTTACAGTGCGATAGTTGAATCTGTGTGAGGTTTACAGTTCACCCAAGATCGGGAAATTATTTGCTGCAACAGATAAGCCTTGCAGTTCAACTAGGCAATGCTGCAAGCGTTTTGGGTTGTCATCCAAATGATGATGTCAAATCAAAGTTTTTATTAATGTTTATCAATTTACACAAATTGTTAACACAAGTCCAAATACATTAAAATAAGTTTAAAAAAAGAAGAAACATGATCTCTGTGGCCTCCCATCAGGTGAGCTCCCGTATCGAGAGCCTTATGGTTGGGTGGAAGAGCTCAAGCAATTTGAGAATCCTGCCATTAAAGCCTCAAAAAAAAAAAAAAAAAAAAAAAAAAAAAAAAAACATTAACTAATGATCCATCAACAAAGCCTCCATCAGGTGAGCTCCCGTATCGAGAGCCTCGTCACGGAGTTCCGAGCCCGCGAGATGGAGCTGGATACTCTACTAATAACCCATTAACTAATAACCCATTAACTGTGGCCTCCCCATCAGGTGAGCTCCCGCATCGAGAGCCTCGTCAGCGAGTTCCGAGCCCGCGAGATGGAGCTCGAGCGCGAGGTGTACTCGCTGCGCATGAAGCTGCTGGAGCAGGCGCACTCTATTCTATTCTATTCTATTCTAGTAATAACTACTAATAACCCATGAACTAATGATCCATTAACTCTGTGGCCTCCATCAGGTGAGCTCCCACATCGAAAGCCTCGTCTCGGAGTTCCGAGCCCGCGAGATGGAGCTCGATACTCTACTAATAACCCATTAACTAATGATCCATTAACTCTGTGGCCTCCATCAGGTGAGCTCCCACATCGAAAGCCTCGTCTCGGAGTTCCGAGCCCGCGAGATGGAGCTCGATACTCTACTAATAACCCATTAACTAATGATCCATTAACTCTGTGTCCTCCATCATCAGGTGAGCTCCCGTATCGAGAGCCTGGAGAGCGAGTTCCGAGCCCGCGAGATGGAGCTCGATACTCTACTAATAACCCATTAACTAATGATCCATGAACTAATAACCCATTAACTAATGATCCATTAACTGTGGCCTCCCCATCAGGTGAGCTCCCGCATCGAGAGCCTCGTCAGCGAGTTCCGAGCCCGCGAGATGGAGCTCGAGCGCGAGGTGTACTCGCTGCGCATGAAGCTGCTGGAGCAGGCGCACTCTACTCTATTCTATTCTATTCTACTCTACTCTATTCTATTCTATAAATTATTCTATTCTATTCTATCATCAGGTGAGCTCCCGTATCGAGAGCCTCGTCAGCGAGTTCCGAGCTCGCGAGATGGAGCTCGAGCGCGAGGTGTACTCGCTGCGCATGAAGCTGCTGGAGCAGGCGCACTCGGACTCTAGCCTCGGGCTGCTGGGAGGGGGCGGGGCTGTTGGGACAGGGGGAGGAGGGGTGCAGGGGGCGGGGCACGCACATGGTGGAGCCTCAGGACGCGACGCGGGCCTCTTTGGAGACAAGCCCGAGGATGAGGTGAGTCTCGGTTAACTCTACAATCATTATTTAACACTTTGAGCCCCAGAGCTAGGATCGGCGAGTGAGCACGAGGGACCACAAATTTCAGAACCAACATTCATACATTGCTCTCAAGGACCGCTAGAACCTATTCCCTATGAGAAACACATAGAAACGAATACCATAGAGAGTACTCATGTCTTCAAAGTAAAGGAAGGTCGTAAATACCATATAGAGTACTCATGTCTACAGTCAAATTTTGGGTGAGGGTCATATATGATACTCATGTTATTTGTGAAATGTCAGCTGAGAGTCATATATGGTATTCATGGGCTGAAAGTGTTAAAGAAATAAACCTCTTATTTATGTATGGTTCTGGGGGCCCTTATCAATAAAATTATAAGCCTCATTTCAAAGACTGGTAGTGCTTAATCATTCCTCCACTGTCTGGCTACCATCGTTCACGATGACGCCACCCTATGATGATGATACTAAAAAAACTAAAATACTACTAATAAAAATTGGTAAGACTTTATATTAGTAATTTTGTTAAGAATTATTTTAGTTTTATTTATGTACTTATTAGCGTTTTTTTTTTTTTTTTGAAGATATGGCTTAATTTTGTTATTTATTTTTCTTTTTATATGTAAGTATTTACGTTGTCAACCTTTCTTGTAATTATTTTATACAAATAAATACAAATATTTTTACTACTACTATTACTAAATCATCTGACTTTGTCTGCCCAGGGCTCGGTGTGCAGCACGGAGATATCGTGGGAAGCGGTGGAGGAGCGCGAGGCACAGCCCACGCTGTGGATACCGGACCACGCCGTGAGCAGGTGCATGATGTGTGACTCCCAGTTCTGGCTCGGGCGACGAGAAGCACCACTGCAGGTGAGACTGAACACTCCGGTGTTGTTGTGCTGTGTTTTTTTTTTTTTTTTTTTTTTTAATTGTGCTTTATTTGTACATAATTTCATAACAATAACATAATAAATAACAAAGTAATTAAAATTAATAAAATAAAATAATAATTATGAGTATGCACTATACTATCACACTAAGGTACCTGGAGAACCAGGCCCCTTGTTTTGTGATTATCTAGTAGTTCAAGTAGCTTAGGGATCCTTTGGTTCGAATCCCACCAATGCATGATTTTTTTCCTCATTAATTAGAGTTTGTGACCACATAATAATAAGACTCTGAGGGTTAGGTGATAGAAAATGCTTTGAGCAAGCCTCGCCTGGTGGTTACCTCCCACTAAAGAATTTATTATTATTATTATTATTACGTAAAAGGATTGATTCAAATTGGTTCTACGTTAATAATGTACTCTAGCTAATTCTGAAGTTTGTAAACTTTTTCCAGAGCATCGAAGAAAATTTTAACTGACTATTGTTATGACTTTATTTAAAATCCTATATTTTTACTACATTTCATCATTGATCAAGATGATTTTTTTACTGCATACTATAAAAGCATACTCTAAAGAAAAGGTATCCATGACTGTATAAGTATTGATAGGTAGACATGAACAATTGAACATCCAAGAAGAAGTTATCAATTGTACAACTTCTATTTCGATTCTCACTCTGTGATTCCCCCCTTGTTCGCAGAAGCTGTGGAAAAATATTCTGCGCTGACTGCTCGGAAAACGTGGTGGCGCTCCCTTGCGAGCAACTGTATGAACCCGTGCGCGTCTGCTCCAAGTGTTACCAAGTCAATCCACAACCCCCCGATAGCGCCAGTATTCCCAACGGAACCAGCGGGCCTAACACAGTGCCCTGCGGTAGTCCAAACTCAATTTCCTCCTCGCTGTCTTCCAACGGCACCCTATCGAATTCGGTTGTGTCACTTCATGTCAACGATACTAAAAACAACTTGTATATGGGCAATGGTGTGAAGTTATCCAGTGCTAGCCCATCCAATACTGTGTCGAATGCTGTTCTGAAGTCGACAATGTCATCGTGTAAGCAGGCAGCAGCGGCGGGTGAGGAGCACACACAAAGTACTATCCTATCTCATCATCACCATCAGCTACCGCCCACTTCCACGTCCTAGGAGTGAGTTCTGCCTTCTCGTTTCTACAGTTTCTACAGATGAAATACATAGAATGTTTTTTGCTTTATTGTTGAATTCATGTAAAAACCAAAACATATGTGTTTCTTTTTCTCTCCTCTCGCTTTTCTCGTGTATTTTACTCTACATCTGTGTATTTCCCTTTTTCCTGTGTTCTCGAATATTGTTACACCATGTCAAATATTTTTCAACACAATTTTCATATTTTTTCGGTGAACGTGTTGTGACTGTTAGCAAACTTCAGACCATTTGCTTCATTGATTACGAGAAAATATAATGTTTGCATTTTCATTCAACCTGCTCGCCATTTCCTGTTTTTCCTCCTCAATTCCTGGTCTTTTTATCTTTCGCAATCCTGTTCGTGTGGTCTCTAAGATCTCGCTGTTAAATTGTTTGTGTATAAAATGTGTAGAAAGAATAGAATATGAATTAGAATCGTGATATTGAAAAAAAATTCGCGTGTTTTTGTTTGTCTAAATTTTTATTTTTCCGTCTATCCTCTTGATTTTCCTTCCTCATGCACATTTCTTTTACCCCAGCATGTCCACAAAGCGCCCAAACACTTGAAAAAAAAACATGGCTGAAAAAATCATGGCTGCCCAGTTTGGACTAATGGTCTAGCTGTGCTTGCGCTCCTGGCTGCCCAGGACGGCCATCCTTATGGCAGAATAATAGAACACACAAGACTAGCGCAAAATAAACAGAAAAAATCGAGTTCACAAGACTTAAGTATTAGTTTCCCAAATTTAAAACAATACGCAAAATCTAGACTCCCACAGAGATATAACTAAAACGTCTGTTATTTTTTAAATATTTTTTTTTTATGACAGTTTACATAAGTCATAATATTTTTAACTGACTTACGCTAGTTTCTTTTGGCTGTCGTCATCCCACACTAATAAAGTCATCCCACACCTATAAAGTATGGTCCTTGTCTTGTGGGATTTTTTTTCGTAGGGATTCCGCCCTAAATTTAAATTCAGCCGAGCTCTTTCAAGTCAAAGTTTCAACCAATCACAGCGCACTATAGTCCGGCTTGACGGATAGTCTAGATCTAGATTATCTTAAATTCAATCCTGTTTAATAATCCGGCCCTCAGTCGAAGATGTGGACTACAAAATCCTGAAGAATTTAAATGGAATTGATAGGCTTAAATACAATCAATCTTTCAGCTGTAAGTATGTATTTAGCAAGCTTTAAATTACATTCTGATAGTGGAATTAATAGACGTTTTAGTAATATCTCTGTGGCGCTAAGTCAAGGATTGCGTACTGTGTAAGATAGAAAAAAACCGACGCTTGGCAATGACTTGTGATGTAGAATTTGTCTATTAATTTCGCCCTAAGTATTTTCTAGAAAGGATCAAACTGAGACTAGAGTTCCAGAAATGTAAATTCATCAATACTGACTGACATTATTTAATTTGATGATTTTTTTTTTTTTTTTTTTTTTTTTTGTCACTGAATTCCGTCTGAATTACACCTCACTATATTTTTGTGTTATTTTACTCTCATTTATTTACTCCCTTATATTTTCCTCGTTTGAACACCTCACGCACTCACTCTCTTCTCGATATTATTTTGTCTGCTTTCGGTACTCGAACCTTAGACTTCTAGAATACGAACACATGTTTCTTTTTATATCAATATGATTAACTTTTTTCATTTTCTTTTTTTATTGAATTAGAAGGGATTTTTTCCAAGAGTAAATAACACTTGCCCTGCAAATTTTCAGCTGAATTATGTACGTGTATTTTCCTTACCTTGGTTGGCTACTACTGGTGAGGATTGCCAATCAGTATATAATCAGTATAAACAGTAAAGTGATAAGTTGTACTAGATGTACATGAACATCAGAACATACCTGGACAGCTGTTTCGAACTTATTTGCTCTCATCAGTAAGTAATAGTTCTGAATATCCATGCCATCAACTAACCTCTCTATTTTAATCAGTATAATGATTTGTGTTATTTTCTTTTGGCCTGACAAAGTTGGTACCGTATTTTTTGACCATCTGAATTTTTCTTCACATAAAAAATCCTTCGGTTTCACTTTCGCTATATTGTAATACTCGTACATACCTGTCTAGCTACATAACTGTCATTGAAAATGAAACATTAATTAATGTTCTGTGCCTTTTTCATTATGTATTAAAGGAAATATTACCTGTACTAGTTTAAAGACATTTTCTTCTGTAAGGATTCTTCTCTTCATTAGCTGTTTATTTAGAAACAGAACTCTATTTATTTAAATTGCATTGGATATTTTGGAATGACAATAGCGTACCGAAAATGTATATATATTTGATGTTTCTTCTCAAGCATTTTTATATAATTATGTAGATAGATAAAAAAGAAGAAAAATACCTTGAAGTCCAGGGGTTTGGAACCTCTTACCATCACCCATATGTTTCAAACTCCAATTATGTACAGCCAACTTATAATTATAAATATAAAGAATATATAGATAACTAATGTACGTACATAGGTATTTCTTGTTGTATACAGGGTGAGAACAAGATAGAGACTCGTTATAAACAGGGCGACCCATAACAGACATGTGATACACTATTATTTTTTTCCTCTACATTTTTAATTTAATTTATTTTTATTAATAATAATAGTAACAGTAATAAGAAGTATTCTTCACAGTTATTATTTTTGAAGAAGGGTATACCTTTCGATTATTTTTATTGTTTTAAGATAAATGGAAATATTGTTTAAAAAAAAAGTACTAAGGTATGCAGAGTCCACACTGTAGGGATGCCTGGGTCATTTGTCCCTTCAGCTGATTTTGTTAAGCAGAGACTTTATTTTTGAAGAGCCTGTGCGCATGCGCATTCAGATGTCTCTTGAAAGACGAGATTTTTGAACGCTTCTATTTGTTTTGTACTATCAATAACCATGCGAGAAATGAGGAGGTAAAAAATAACTGTCAAGGTTGAAGTTTTCCCTATAGCAAGCTCGGAACCACCCTATAGTTATAAAAAAGAACGTCTCTGCATACCAGCCTAACATGTATAAAGGGTGTGATTGCCTAAGGCAACTTCTGCCATCCAACCCTTATTATAATCTGGAAATGATGTAGTGATTACAACTTTCGCAATAGTTGGGCTACCCGTCTTCTTAGTATGCTTTAAATAGCCTAAATAAATGTTGATTAGCGTTAACCACGAAAGTGGTGTCACAACTATCAAAACTCGCCTCACTAAATATTTCCCATACGTGCGACTCGAACCATCGACCTCTAGGTTACGAGTCCGCCGCGAGCTACGGAGGTGGGTAATGTAAAACACTAACAGTTCATTTTGATTAATTTCCGTGTGAAATCATTTCCAGTCAAATGATGCAATTCCAGAGATAGGTACTCAGGAGTTTCAGTCCAGAAATATGAGGTGTTTTTGTAAATCGGACCAAAAAATAATAAAGTATTTTTTATTAGATTTTACAAAAACGAGCATTATAATTTCGATATCTAATATTCGATATTCTCGGCAGATAAAGATGTAGATAATACATGACTGTGTTTCGTTGTGTTATTGTCACAATTTAGTGGGTAGCGCGGAAGCATAGAACTTATCTTTTGATATCCCAATATCTTGCCCATAGTTCCGCCGCAAAGCAGATTTTCATATTTTTCCTCAAGAGGTATGTCCAATGCCTGAAAATTACGGGATTTACTCATACTTAATCCCGTAAGTTACCGACCTCAGTGGTTTGATTGATAAGGCGACGGACTTGTGACCTGGAGGTCGGTGGTTCAAGTCCCGGTATCAGCGTAGAATTTGTAAAATGAGTTTGAGCAGTTGTGATATCACGAAAGTGATTAACACAAATATGATAACTTTAAATCCCGTATGTTAAAAGCCTAAAAATTCCGACTTCACCGGAATTCGAACCCAGGACACCGTGCGTGGAAATCTCGTGCTCTACACCTCTCTGCCACGATGAACTACTATACAGAATATAATTATAGATATGAATTACAGTCCTTTGACGAATAAGATAATAATGTATTATTTTCTGTACTTGGGGCGCCGTGTATGTAAATCAATTCCTGTACATAGTAAATAATATGAATGTTCTCTTAATCTTATATATTTATTATAATATACTTATTATATGATGTACCTATAGATACTATGCTGAATTAAAAAATATTATTCTTATTAAACTGTGGTGTTGTTTATGGAATGCAGGATCTGTCTTTTGGTTCTTTATTTCATCTTTATGTCGGAAAATATGTTATTTATATTTTACCGACCAAAATATTTTATCCTAAATCTTAACGCTCAGTTCCAAATTCTGACCCGTATTATGAAACAGAATTCGATTAACTAAGCCAACACTATCTCTTAACACTGGTAGTCAAGTGGTTAACGCGCTAGTCTGGTAAACTAGGTAGCGTAGAGATCCGTTTGTTCGAATCTCACCCAATGCATGTATTTTTCCTCAATTAATTTGAGTTTGTGACCACATAATAATAAGACTCTGAGGGTTAGGTGGTAGAAATTGATTTGAGCATTAACCTCGCCTGGTGGTTACCTTCCAATAAAGAGTGTTATTATTATTATTATTATTGACATGCAGCTTTCTACTGAGAATTTAAACCAACCACAGCGCATTTATATCAGCTGTTAAGTGGTTAGGATTAACAAATCCTATATTTAATTTGGTATCATTATTCGACCCTGAGCCGCTATTCTCGTAGGAAAGTTTGTTTTTTTTTTTTTTTTTATTGGGTAACCCATAGATTTTTTGGGTCGCTGAATTCGAAGATCGACTTTGCCAAAACCAGAGAATTTGTACAAATCGACGAAAATCCTCAAAAAATTTGTACATGTTTTGGTTTTTCGCGATTTTACTATACAACTATTGATCTCGGGGAATAAAATTTTCCAATCTTTTTAAAGTTGAGTAAATTGCGCTTTAAAAAAAGACTAAAATTAAGCTCGGTAAGCCGTTCACGCCGACAATAATAATAGTAATATCGCCTTATTTTTACTGCCCGATTGGAACTAATGAGTCTCATTTTTCCAGCAGTAAGCCTCAAGACGTATTATTATGTGTTCAAAATCCCAAATGGGAGCATAACTTGCATTGTCCCAATTGGGCTTCGAACCCGCGACCTATGGATTACCAGTCAGGCGCCTTGAGCCACCGGAACTGACATTTTCCCTGGAGACGAGAAAAATCTTTTTCTAAGTAGGCGGCCACCCTGGTACCATATAGATACCCTAGATTCAGGAGTCCATTGTGGCCGCTTACATTAAATAACATGGTTTTTTCTCCTTTAATTACATTTTCCAGTCATCTAACCACGTTTTATTTATTTATAAATAGTGAACTTCTTTTCACAACCTTCTGGTATCAACACAAGGATGCATACAACATTACCCTTCTGAAAGGCCAGACCAATTCTCTGGTCAAGAAATTGTTTCGATCGGGGTTCACCCGTACATAAACAATTTTTCATCCGGTATGCCCAGCCATTCCTTTGAGGCAACACTCCACGCACCCTTGGTCTCTACCGCCAAAGGTTGATGGTTAGATTATTTCACTTGTGTTAGCGCACGTAGAAATACAAGCTCCCTAAAACAGAAAGAAGAGATAAGTCAAAACCAATCGGGCCTATTTTTCGACAGAGTTGGGATGAAATCCTGGGTTTCTCCATCAACTTTGACGCTTCATTATTCCTATGAGGGCATAAAATCTCCCTCCTGAGCATAAATCCATCACTCCGCTAATGGACAAACTTTTTTTCTTTTCCGAAAAAAAACCCTTGAAAAATCTAGAATCTACAGAACACTCATTTTATTTCTCCTTGCTCTCTCTCCCTCCCTTTCCCTCCCCCGCTTTCTCCCTCTCTCTCTCACCCCCTCTTCTTTTTTCTCCCTCTCTCTTCCTCCCTCCCTCCCTCTCTCTTCCTCCCTCTCCCTCCCTCCGTCCTCTCGTGGAGTTTTAAAACAGTTTTCTTTTATAATTTACAAGAAGTTTTCAGAGTTTTCTTCAAGAAAATGTACCTCCAATAAATAAAATTATGCTGATGTGAAAAAAAAAGGTTTTTAGGTGAAATTAATGTCGAGTACAAGTTGTTTTTTTTTTTTTCCCCCAAAATAGTCCAACCTTGCGGGAACTTTAATTCAACCTTGCGGAAACTTTAATTCAACCTTGCGGGAATTTGAATTCAACCTTTCGGGAACTTTAATTCAACCTTGCAGAAACTTAAATTCAACATTGCGGGAACAATTCAACATGGCGAGAACTTTAATTTAACCTTGCGAGAACTTTTATTCAAACTTGCGGGAACTTTTATTCAACCCCCGCTCCACCTCTAATGACATAGATCAATCAAGGTAGTCAACTGGTTAAGGCGCTAGCTAGTCTGGTAATCAAGGAAGCATAGGGATCCGTTGGTTCAAATCTTACCCAGTGCATGATTTTTCCACATTTATTTGAGTTTGTGACCACATAATAATGAGACTCTGAAGTTTAGGTGGTAGAAAATGCTTTGAGCATCAACCTCGTCTGGTGGTAACCTTCCATAAAAGAGTGTTTTTATTACTATATTCTTTGGAAATTTCATTGAAACTCCGCCCGTCTCCAATGACCTAGATCAGGGACATTAGGACAACCAAACTGTCAATGGATAGTCGGGGCCAGATTGAAGGACCTCGAAATGTCCTTGCTGTTGTCAGTTTGGTTGTGTCTTAATGGGAAACCACCCGAACAAAGAGTATTGAGATTTAGAAGGTGGAAAATTACCATGAATAAAGAAAGAAAAAGTCAAAAGATGAGATGGAGAGATAAAGTTGAAGAAGATCTAAAAGAGAAAAACCAGAGAAAAGAGGACGCGCTAAATAGCAAGACATGGAAGAAAAGAATCATGGAACAAATGCCGACCCCAAGTAGGTTTGGGAAAAACGCAAAAAAAGAAGAAAGAAAGAAAAAAATTAAGACAAAAGGAAAAATAGAAAGCAATTTTTTTAACCAAAAAACAGAAGAAGAAATAAAATAGAAGCAGCAAACTGAAAGCTTCACCACAAGGGCAAAGCACGACAAGAGTTCCACCAAGTTTCTGAGTGCCAATTATATTTTCGAAATGAACTTTTTACACGAAAAGCGCCAACCCCTCTGCTCTAATGACGAACATGGCACCTCTCTTTTCATGGGGAAGTAATCGAAAAAACTTTTTAGCTGAGGTGCTCAATTTATTTATTTTTGTTTTTTTCTCTAATCTGTAGATTGTTTTTTTTTTTTTTTTTTTTTTTTTTTTCTGGTCTAGTCTGTAGATTCTCTGGTCTTTGTGTAGATCAAATTAATTTGGGGGGGGGGGGGGTTAAGGGTAGGTATAAAATTGAAATTTTAAGTTAGGTATAAATAAAATTGAGAATCAATTATATTCCACAAAATTTTCTTTGGAATAACAGTCTAATATTCTACAGACGGCCATCCTACAAGTACCTAATACTCCTAATACCTATACCTAGTAAAGAGTCCAAAATTTCTTGTTTCCTTTAGAAAAGAAGTCCCCAAGAAATGCCAAACCTTAGCACTGAACGCGCCATACCACGGCCACAATATGTTGTATTGTATATTGAAATAAGAAAGTAAAAAAAAAAAAATACTAAAAGGGTCATTAAAAACTTAGAGACGGCTCTGAAAGTCAAAATCTTAATTAATTTATAGAGGTTTTTCCTTGTCACCCTTCCCCAAAATCTGGGATATCTCCTTTTAAAAAAAAGCTGAAAAATATTAAAATCCATTAAAGCGTGCCCCGATAGCTCGCGCCCTATTTACTAAGCCATTACGCTTGCAATTTATACTCGAGCGACGGCAAGAAAGTTCCTTGGAAAAAAATGTTTTTTAAGATTTTCATAAAAAAACAAACATTTTAAATATTTTTCATGAAAAATTAAACCATTTAATTTTGTTCTCTGCGCCCTCCCAAGAACTTTGCCTCTCACGAAAGTAATTAGATGACAGTTGGGGCTTGTTTTGTTCTAAGGGAGAGAAAAAAATCAGTTAAACATCTTAAGAAGGGAGAGGAGGGAACAGATGTCTTCATTTTTTGGTGCTCCCTCAAAAGTTGCGGTTGTAACTTTGAAGGGCCGATATATAGTCAGCTAAGATAAGCCGGACTTTTAGTCAGCTAAGATAAGCCGGATTGTTAGTCAGCTAAGATAAGCCAGACTGTTAGTCAGCTAAGATAAGCCGGACTTTTAGTCAGCTAAGATAAGCCGGACTGTTAGTCAGCTAAGATAAGCCGGACTGTTAGTCAGCTAAGATAAGCCGGACTTTTAGTCAGCTAAGATAAGCCGGACTGTTAGTCAGCTAAGATAAGCCAGACTGTTAGTCAGCTAAGATAAGCCGGACTTTTAGTCAGCTAAGATAAGCCGGACTGTTAGTCAGCTAAGATAAGCCGGACTGTTAGTCAGCTAAGATAAGCCGGACTGTTAGTCAGCTAAGATAAGCCGGACTGTTAGTCAGCTAAGATAAGCCGCACTGTTAGTCAGTTAAGATAAGCCGCACTGTTAGTCAGTTAAGATAAGCCGGACTGTTAGTCAGCTAAGATAAGCCGGACTGTTAGTCAGCTAAGATAAGCCAGACTGTTAGTCAGGTAAGATAAGCCGGACAGTTAGTCACCTGAGATAAGCCGGACCGTTAGTCAGCTAAGATAAGCCGCACTGTTAGTCAGCTAATATAAGCCGGACAGTTAGTCAGCTAATATAAGCCGTACTGTTAGTCAGCTAAGATAAGCCAGACTGTTAGTCAGCTAAGATAAGCCAGACTGTTAGTCAGCTAAGATAAGCCGGACTGTTAGTCAGCTAAGATAAGCCGTACTGTTAGTCAGCTAAGATAAGCCAGACTGTTAGTCAGCTAAGATAAGCCGCACTGTTAGTCAGCTAAGATAAGCCGGCCTGTTAGTCAGCTAAGATAAGCCAGACTGTTGGTCAGCTAAGATAAGCCAGACTGTTGGTCAGCTAAGATAAGCCGGACTGTTAGTCAAGTAAGATAAGCCGGACTGTTGGTCAGCTAAGATAAGCCGGACTGTTAGTCAGCTAACATAAGCCAGACTGTTAGTCAGCTAAGATAAGCCGGCGTGCACGACAGGCTTATCGCCTTGTTAAAACGCCGTTAAATCGGAAAAAAAAAGCCAGCCTGTGTCTCAACTCGGACTCTAGGGCGCTGTCCGCTGTGGTTGAAACTCCGACTTGTCTTGGCTTATGTTAAACTTATTTCTATTTCATAATTTATCCATGTGTCCTTTTTGAGCAGCTTGAGCAGAATATTGTACGTACAGGAGCTTTAGCAGAATGGTAAGTAGAACAGAGACTAACTTCTGACGTGATGTTATACTGTAATGATAACACTCTTTAGTGGAAGATAACCAGTAACCATCTGCACCAGGCGAGGTCAATGCTCAAAGCATTTTCTAACACCTAACCCTCAGAGTCTTATTTTTATGTGGTCACAAACTCAAATTAATAAGGAAAAATTCATGCACTGGGTGGGATCCCTACGCTACCTGTATTACCAGACCAGCGCGTTAACTACTTGACTATACCAGTGCACTTGTATTTTTACTAAGTTGATCCTGGTGCTTCGCCACTACAAAGACATTGCGCTTTTATAAGAGTGTAGGCCACACGTGTTCTGTAGTCCTGTGGTCGAGATTATCCAACTTATTTCCTCATGGTTGAGTTTGGTTGGTTCTGCACACTCCTACTTCCATGTTTTACGGCTGGATGTCCTTCCTATTGCCAACTCTGTTAACACTTCCTCTGCCATGTCACACTATTATGTTGGCCGGAGACTTCACTTACCCAGGCCCAGGTGTAGCCAACAACAACAACAATAATTATTGTACAATCGACAATATCGACGTTAAAAAATAAAAGAGAAAGAGTCCTGCCAATCTCCTCAGCCTCCCTGGCAATAAATTAATTCCTTCCTATTTAAAAAGCTGTTTAGGAGGTGGTCTAATCATGCCACCTGAGGCACAACCGCAGAAGGCGAAAACTCATTTCCTTCAATAAATTTAAAAAAAAGTTCGTCGGAAGAAAAAACGAAAGATATTAAAATAATGGGTGACCCTCCTGGTCTAGATTTTGGTGTAATTTGAGAAGATGCAGACACGCTGAACACCCCGACTTATTCGTTATTGTAATAAATAAATAAAAAATTGTTCCAATTTTTTTTTCTTCTGTTTGCATTGTAAATTGTTATTAAAGTGTTTCCTTTTTCTTTGTCAAAGTGGTAACTCATTTTTTACCTTGTTATCATTTTGTATTAAAACAATAAGTTATCTTATGATATTCGTGTTAATCACTTTCCTGATATCACAAGTACTCAAAATGGCTTCACTAAATCTACCCTAAACCTTACAAATATTAATGTACCTATACTACTGCTGTACTGCATATTATTACCTATCTTCTTTTAAGTATATTTTTTGTTGTTATTTTTTCAAACAATATTCCAAGCGAATGCCTAATTGAATAAAAAATTCAACACCTGAAGACTCTCTGGTGTGTCAGTTGAGGAAAAGTAATTTTCTTTTTCGTAATCGCGGATGACTTATCAGTGACTTTCTTCTGTATTAAGCTTTGAATCCTGTGGAGTGAGTTGTTCATGCCTAATCCATAGGGAGCGAAGAATTTGTTCCGTCAAACCTGGATATATTAATTTGTCAAAGGTACCGAATTTTCCTCCTACATATCCAGGATTCTCTTATAAAGAGGTGATTTTCCCTCATATACACAGGTAAATTTGACCTGGAAATTGTTCTCTTATATCCAATTATTTTCTTCTTGAGTAAACCAGGCTGGAGTAGGTTGGAGTTTTGTCCTACCTTTTTATTTGAAAAAATATCCAATTCACTTATACCCAGGTTTGACTGTCTCCTTCTCTCACTCACTCTCTCTTTATCTCATTTTTTCTCATTATTTATTTTGTCTTTCCAACTCTTATCTCTCTCTCTCTCTCTCTCTCTCTCTCTCTCTCTTTCTCTTTCACTTTCTTTCTCTTTCTTTCTCTCTCTCTCTACTCTCGTTCTTTTCATTATTTATTTTATATATCCATCTCTTTCCCTCCCCATCTACGGCTCTCCCTTAAAAAATGAAGGTGTAAAGTCACATAAAACGAGACATTACTTATTTAAATCTAATCTTATAGACATTTTAACATTCTACCGTATCCTCTTCTTTTTCTCTCCCTCACTCACGTACCCTACGCTCTCTCTCTCTCCCCCACCTTCTCATATCCTACCTCTTCTCTCTCTCTCCCATTCTATATCCCACCATTTGATCCCTCCCCCAAATTTTCTCTCTCTTTCCTTTCCCCCTCCCCAACAAAATCTTCCTTGAAATTACTGCACACTTTCGGAATTAAATTCAATTAGGTGTTCTTTATGATTTGCTTGTTTTTAATATTATTAGTTTTTCATACTTTCCTGATTGTTCCTTTTTTAATAATTTTTTCCTTCTTTTTTCTTGGAAAGCCTTCAGGATTGCAATCTATTACATGGAAATCCTGTTGTACACACGTTTTAACCCTTATTTTTTTAATGTAAAAAAGAGAGAAAAAGCAGCGAGATAGAAAGATAGCAGAGAAAGAGAGACCAGAGAGAAAGAGAGAGGAAAATAATAATAATAAAATCATTTGTTTTATTTTTATTTATTTTTTTACAGAGAACCCATCCTAAGCCATTTTTACTGTGCTTTTAAGATGAGAGGAGAGAGAGAGAGAGGAGAGAGAGAGAGAGAGAGAATAGAGAAAGTCGCGCACCTGGCTTGTCTCAAGTGACCCGGGTTTGATCCCCAACTGCCTGAAAAATTCTATAATCTGAACTAAACAGTAACAATCAGACTCCACTTATACTCGTAACTCGCAAGTGCAGTGATGTTAGGACTTCAATGGTGACAATTCAAATTCGAAAAAGTTATCGTAATTTTGTGTTAACCACTATCGTGTTATCACTAAATCCAGGACTTGAACCACCGACCTCCAGGCAGTCAGCTGTCTATCGATTAGGCTGGGTTGGGCTAATTTGAGTAGCTGATTTCAGCGATTGGACGGTAAAAGTGCATCACATAAAGCGATTTATCCATAAAAATATAAGACTGTTTGACTGCTGGAGTAAAGGGACTTTCAGTCTTACCTCGACAGTATAAACAAGGTATATCTATTATACTTATTCTATTCTATTCTATTCTATTCTATCACAATATCACCAACTGCATGGACAAGGGCGTTAGGCACAAACTAGAAAAAAAAAATCGAATCATGAACCGATGCCACGACAAAATGTTGTACTCAATGCAAATCTCGTCACTGCAGAATTTTTTTTTTATATCATATTTTTGTGTTCATCACTTTCGTGATATCAACTACTCAAACTCGCTTTACTAAATCTACGCTGAAAACCGGGACTTGAACCACCGACCTCCAGGTTACTAGTCCACTGCTTTATGATCAAGCTACTGAAGTCGGTTAGGCTACTGAGGCCACTGCAGAATTATCTATAATGCTAAAGGTTATATACCAGTAGTGTAGTTGCTTATTACTACCTATTATATGTAGCAAAGCATTTGAATTAACTGCCGTCAAATTATTTCAACTAGAACTGCTGTAACGTAGGAATTTCTCATATTTATCACAAATACACACCACCAATATGACCAGCATGCAGTTGAAAGCAACGTTAAACTTAAATTAAAAAAAAAAAATACTCACCATTTACAGATCATTTACATTTACAAATCCATCGAGAATCTCCTCAGCCGTGCTGCACACAACAGGAACATCTGAGCGTTGAATCTCTTCAATTAGCTAAGCACGATTCGCCTGATTAAAACTCGACCGGATACAATTATACCAAATTATACCAAACCTTCGTCGAGATACCTACCTGATGTTGCACCAGAATTAAAAGCTCGCCCAGTTGCCATTTCAAAAGTAGGTACTGGCAGCTCTTATTAAGGAAAGAAAGTGGGGAAGAAGAAGAAAGAACAGAAGAATAAGAAAGAAAGAACGAAATAGTTACCTGTTTCTAACACACTAAGAAAAAGAAGAAAGAAAAAAAGTTCTTATCTTGTGGCCATTCCGCGATTATCACTTCAATAAACCGGCAGAAACAACGGCAGAATCTAGTTCGATTAAAACTTTTTTTTTTCTTTTCTTTTTTAATTCGAGCACAACTCTTCTATCGGAAGGGTATTTTCAGAATTGACCGATTTGAAAAAAAAAAAAAAATGGGTCCGACAAGGAGTACCACATAATTAGCTATCTTCACGGCGAACCATATTGCGACCCGGGAGTATATCTATTCTGTGCATCTTTCACGACTGTCAGGATTCCAGAATCATTAGAACCAGAATTATAAGGCAGCTGAGGATCCTGACTTGATCCCAGCAGTGCCGAGTCGCAGCTAAGTTATCAGTCAGTTACTTAAAAAAAAAAGAAAAAAAAAGAAACAAAAAAAAAGTTACTACTGATACTTCAGTACAAACAGAGAAGTCCACTAGATGTACATAAATATCAGAACATACCTGGTCAGCTGTTTCGATCTTATTTACTCTCATCAGCAGGTAATAATTCTGAATATCCATGCCATCAACTAACCTCTCTATTTTAATCAGTATAAACAGAAAAGTTAGAAGTTGTACTAGATGTACGATGTACATGAGTATCAGAACATACCTGGACAGCTGTTTCGAGCTCATTTTGCTCTCATCAGCAGGTAATAGTTGTGAATATCCATGCTATCAACTAACCTCTCTATTTTAATAATTTTAAACAGAAAAGTGAGAAATTATTGAACCTAAAGAATAATTAAAAGGAAAAAATAGTAATTATTTTATTTAATTATTAAAGAAATTACCAAAGATGGCAATTTCTCCCATGTAACCCTTAATTATTTTTATTTTTTGATACAATATAATATTTTTTTTTATTCTTATATTATGTAAGTGTTTAACGCATTAGGGTACTCCAGGTAGCGTATTGATTCGTTGGTTCGAATCCCACACCGTGCATGAATTTTTCCTCATTTGAGTTTGTGACCACATAATAATAAGACTCAACCTTCCATCCAACCCTTTGGGCGTTCCAGCCTCTTCTGTTATTATTAAAAAAAAAAAAAAAAAAAAAAAAAAAAACCGTATGAATATTTTCATGAAATTCTATATTTTCGTTGTGGGCACAAAATTACTTTACCTTAATGTAGGAACCTCGCGCTTTCCCGGAACTCAATCTATTTTCGCTTCTAAATACGAATATGAAATAAAAATTACTAAAAGTTCGAGGGAAGTGGGCGAAAACAATAAAACAAAATACATAGGTATGTTTCGTGTTAACGAGCGCTCGCCTCCCGGCAAGATTGATTATTCAACTCCTTATGAAAAAGACAAATGTACAAACAATGAAACAAGTAATGACGAAAATTAAAATACAAAATTTAGAAAAATGTAAACAAGAAAAAAAAAAAGAAATAAAAAACAACATAGATAGAATATAAACAGATGTTCTAACTAAAGGCCGCGGTTTTTGCCTCTGGCAATCTTTTCCACCCAACCCTTAGCCAATTCTCTTCCGAGCAGTCGCCACTGGGACCGCACATCAAGAGAAGAGAGTAGCAATGCTCAATTTTACACGAGTCCGAACTGCATCATTGTGTATACCTGTGTGTGAGTGTATACAATAAAACACAAGCACACTATAAACGACCGGGAATCAATTCTCACGGTTGGCTCTAATAAGTACCCAGGTGATGTATACGTATATAATGCTGGCTGTGGAACTTGGGAATAATAATAGGCCCCGCCCCTTCGTGACCGGAGGAGATTCGCCCGAGGCGAAGGCCATGCCTCGGGACGTATAATCTGCATTTTACACTTTAATTAAAAGAGAACACAAACAGTAATTTATATTTCCAACCACAGTCTGCCCCGAAACTCGTGCACCTTTTTAAACAACATTTTATTTATTATTTTTTTTTTTTTCTCCATGATTTGTGCTTTATTTGTACATTATTTTTTTCAATGTTTAGAATAACAATAACATAATAAATATATAAGTATCTACTTGAAATTAATAAAATAAAATAATATGAGTATGCACTTATACTATCACACTAAGGTACCTGGGGAGCCAGGCACCTTGTTTTGTGAATTATTAAGCAACACTCAATTATTACAAAAAAATAATTGATATACCGTATACCCGTCTTTAAAGTTAAAAACTGTAGAGAAGACTGTGCCCAGCGTCGATGGCGTCTCGTAAGATCACCACATTAACCTCACCCAGCCTGGGTAGAGCTGGAAATGCCAGCCTCACATTCCCACAAAAGGAACAGAATTTTCTCCGAAAAGTCTAATACTCCAACCGGGAATCAAACTCAGGATCTCTGGACTACGGGCAGGAGTCATAACCACAAAGGTTGGCTTTAAGTACTACAAGTTGATGGCTATTCCCGGCCCCATCCAGGCTGTGGGTTGTTGTATAGAAAAAAATTGAAATCGGAGCAAAAAATTTTTTTTTTAAAAACGAACACAATACTTGCGATTTCTAACATTAGAAATTTATCGGTAGTAATTAATGACTGAAACCGCACAACTCTTTCAGGGGTCGAGTAATTTGAGGTTTCCAACTTTGGTGAGACACCCTGTATATAAAAGCGAGGTTTTTTTTAAAAAAAGAATTCTCTGTTCTTATCTACAACACTCTCGCTAGAAGCTTCAGCACTTCGGGATCACCCTGTCTTCATGTGTATAGGATAAAGGATACAGATATAGAGTCTTTTTACCAGGATAAATGTCTTGGCATCAGAACTTTGTGAAATATTCTCTCTTAGCTTTGACTTGGAGGAGTGCGAGGCGACCTGAAGGTAGAAATTACTTTTCGTTAAACAATAATAAGTTATCATATTTGTGTTAATCACTTTTGTGATGTCACAACTACTCTAACTCGCTTTACTAAAACTACGCTGAGACCGGGACTTGAACCACTGACCTCCAGGTTACAAGTCAGCCGCCTTATCGATCGAGCTACTGAGGTCGGAACGTTAAACAATAATAAACTTTAACAATAATTGAGGTTATTAATGCTTTATGCTTGAAGTTACATTTGGACAAGTTCAAGAATACCTCTACTTTCTAGGGATCGAATTATGAAAATTAAAGGATTGGGCGGAAGAGATTGCCACAGGCAATAACCCAGCCCTTTGGGTAGGACATTAGCTCTATTCTCTTTTTTGTTATTGTTTCTTTGTTCAATATTTATTTTTATGAATATAATTTCATTGTATTGTACTGTAAATATTGTACTTTCTCTATACCTAATAAAGCCATATTTATATGTAGTCACTGTGGCAGAGCGAGATTAGCGCGCTAGGCATTGCACACATGGTGACCTGGGTTCGATTCCCAGCGGGGGAGGATTTTTTCTGCTCTGTATACTTGGATGTTCGGGGTCCACTCATACCTCGTGAGGAAAAATGAGTAGCTGCTTTAATGTGA
>CM044962.1:23259371-23642633 GCA_024516035.1 Bactericera cockerelli
AGTTCATCCAAGTGTTCTCTGCATTTTTTTCTGCTAATTCTTTAAAGTCCGTTTGTGCAGCACACAATTATTCACAGATTTTCTGACTACTGGTGTATAAGTAGCGTGTCTTGCTTCAGCTGCTTACAAATTCTAAAGTTGTTCAAGGATATTTCTATGTGATTTACATATATTTTACCAAACATAATCTATTTTTGCTTCTCATTAAGGATATTGAATAAAAATTGATAAAAGTTAATGGGAAGTGGAGGAAAACAATTAATCAAAACATGAAAATACATACAAATTCTGTTTCGTGTTAATATAGACCGCCTGGCGCGTTTTTCTTGATGAGAGCTCGCCCCCTGGCGGGCTTGGTTTAACAGGTTGTTGTTATGCTCTGAAGTTATCTTTTTATACAACACATTCATATCACGAGGGTGGTTATACGCACTATTCATTGGGCAAACAATCCAGCTGCTCAAATTAACCTCACCCAGCCTGGATCGAACGGAAAATAGCCAGCACCACAATGGTTCGAATTGGAATGGTCACCTTCAAGTCGTAAAAAACAAGGTCTTGGCAAAAAAAAATCTGTCCTTAACATCGAAAGCAAAGCATGATTGACTCTGTATTTCGTGCGGCGGGGGCTTGAAGATAGGAGATAAATGTTTACATTAGGCGGCGCCAGACGCATTCTTGCAGCAGCCACACCGCCAGGGCGGAATCTCGGAGGCAATAGATCGCTGGTTCGATTCTTTTTTTGACCAAAAAAATGGAGTAGTGCATGTTTCAGTCAGTTTCAGTGTATGCTCTGGGCCCAACCAGACTCTAGACTGTAGCAGAGCTCAAAATGAGATAACCGAGACAACGGTGTGTGCCGTGGACTCTAGGGGCGGGCTCAACTGCAGCCAAAACATGCTTGTCCTCTGTGCTGGTGTAACGAATGAAGTTACGGCTCGTGGTCCAAAGGTCATGGGTTCGATACCGGGTTGTAAAGAACATGTAAGGCTGGTTTGTCTGGCCCAATCCAGTCTGGTTAAATTTTAGGTGTTTAGCAGCTGGTGCGATTTCTAGAGAGTGGAGGCTAAACCTTTTGTCCTGATGAATAATAATAAATTTAGGAATTAACACGCTAAATTTGAATGAAATAAGAAGACACGGGGCTGGTTTTGTGCTGGGTTTAATACGCTGAATCTCATTCAAAGACGTGTTTCATGGACTGTCCCATGCGTTACTATGGCATGTGCGTGGACTGGATTCAAGAAATGGGGTTTTTATTTATTTACATTCTGGACCTTGCTCTAATTTATTTACATTCTGGACCCCTTCCGTAACCGCGACACTGGGTGGGACATAATAGCCGCGTATCAAAGCCATATGGCCCCCCAGACAAATTGTTTGATTGATCTTGGAATTAATACTGAAGTCACCCGTTATCATTACTTCTTCCTCTTTTCTTCTTCTTCGTATTCTGCTTGTTCTTTGAAAAGATCGTTTCTGTTTGAGTCATGACGATTCATGTTAGGATTTTTACTCACAGGGAGAAATTACAAAACAAAATAGGGATCAGCAATCACAAGATTTGAGTCAAACTTTCATTAAAAATTCTCAAAATTTATATTCAATTATGCAGAGCTATGGTAAAAATGTTTATTAATTTAACCCATATTATTCAAAGTATTATTCGACGTATTGGGCTCTTTGCCATCAAATATTAATATAATTGAGGTGTTTTACTTGTAAAAATAATAAATATTCGGTAATTTCAAACTAAAGAAATAATATTCAAAGTAGTCCAGAATGTAGTACCTATTTGTAATTCCATATACATTGTACATCATTTTATTATACTTTTGAATATAAGGCTAATCTTTGAAATAGAGGGGATTTTTTCAACATAGGGAAGTAAAAAAACAAATACTTACTTACTTACTGCCAGGGCCATCTATACCCAAGTTGGTATTTAGCCTCATTCACTGCTTGCCTCCATTTGACTCTGTCTTGTGCGTCTTCTTCTCGTATTTCTAATCTTCTGAAATCTTGCTTTATTCTGTCTTTCCATCTTGATTTAGGTCTCCCTCTTGGTCTCTGACCATCTGGTTCATTCATCCATACTTGACTAGTTGTGCTGTCTTCATCCTTTCTGAGTATATGGCCAATCCATCGTAATCTTCCACTCTTACACCCGTATTTATGAATTAATGTAAGCACGTGCTCAAGAGTTAAGCACGTGCTCAGCACATGCTTACAGCAAATTGACATTTATGAATCATTATTCCTATCGTAAGCACGTGCTTACGCAAGACTGCGGTAGCACAGTCTTACCGCTTTCTGAGCATATGCTCTAATGCATCAACCAATCAAAATCACTCGAATATCTTCTGCGCATCAAAAATCGGCGTGTATTTTAGTAAACAATTTTCATCTCTCAAAATTTTCAAAAATCTTGAATAAAATTTCCATTATTAATATCTATTGTGATGTTGTTAATATGTAGCAGGCATTATGTATAAAGGAAAATAAGAATGGAATATTAGAGGAGGAAACATAAATGTAGGTTATTGAGAACAAGATGAACACCCGTACCTTATATAAGTTATTGTGTACCAGGGTCCGCCAAATAAAAAGAGCCACTCGAAATATGTAGAAAACATAATTAATTTTTTTAAAAAAATGCTAAAACACGTGTATCATTATACCGAGGGGGAAACCTTTTCTACTAGGTTTTGATTTTTTCTCATTACCAGGGGCGGCTCCAAGGGGGGTCAACTTTGGAATCTAAAATGGAACCACCTTATTTGTAATACATTTCTGAAAAGTAGAAATAATTGATTTTTTATGCCTTTTTGATACCATTAGCTTTACCAGGGGAGGTGTCCAGGGGTCATCTTTTTTTAAATTGTGTTAAAGCGATTCTTCTTTTTTAATTTAATCTGTACTAAATAAATGCACTGATTGTGGTTTTTTAATCGAAATCTAAGATACCCTTGAAAACAGGGCCGGAAACTAGGACTGCACGCGGGTTTTAAATTTTTTCAGAATAATTTGAAGTAATGCGACCCTGTTTTTCTTTTAAATTGAATAACATGAATCATTGCATTTATTTAGCACAAATGATTCTTGAAAAAAAAATTGTTTTTACATTATAAAAAAAAAAAGTTGACCCCTGGGCTCCTCCCCTGGTAAAGCTAATGGTATAAAAAAGGCATAAAATTAATTATTTCAAATGGAAAAACATGTTTGTAATAATTTTTACAAAAAATTAATTAATTTCTTATAAAAAGTTTATGAATGAATTCGTGAGACCTTGCTCAGCACAATCTAGGGAAAGAGCATGCTTACGTGTAAGCACGTCCTTAACTAATTGGTATTTATGAACAAATTTGATGTCATTGAAGACAAATCTTACCGAAGCATATGCTTAAGACTATGCTATTGTGCTTTTTGGCAACACTGTATTTTAGACCGGGATTATGTATAATGTTGCCATAGCAACGTCAGTTGTTTACTTAGATAATATTTTCCCTGCGTATTGAATTTTTTCCGGTTTCATTTCTTTTATAGTTCTGTTTTCTTTTCTATTTTACAAATGGCAAGTAAAAAGTCTTACTCGACATTTGAAAAGCAAGTTTTCAAGGAGTTAGTTATTAAATTTGATCTTAACAACAATACCATAAGGGGTAATAAGCCCGAAGCTCTTGAGAGCAGAAAAAACCTATGGTACAACCTTTCAACAGAATTTAATGCCATTCAAGGTGTTACACAGGTAAGCTTCATTTTCATATTTTTTCAAATCCAAACTAAACACTTTGAGCCCATGTATACCATATATGGTATTCACCAAATTTTGTACAGTGGACATGAGTATGTTATTAAGTTGACTAGAAACCATTACTCCCCCTAGCTGAACCCCCAAGTTGGTTACAACAACACCATTTTTATTGTAGCTTTGTATGCCTCAACCA
Organism: Bactericera cockerelli; assembly: GCA_024516035.1. NCBI lineage: Eukaryota > Metazoa > Arthropoda > Insecta > Hemiptera > Triozidae > Bactericera > Bactericera cockerelli. The sequence continues at coordinate 23,263,319 of CM044962.1, forward strand.
CCTCAACATAAAACTTATCATTTTTTATGTTATATGTTATTTATCATAAATTTTGGGTAAGTTTGTTACAATAATTATGTTTCAAATTGTATCTTTTCCAGAGAACAATTCCACAATTGAAAAATTGTTTCAAAACCTCAAATCTGAGAGGAAGGAAGTACATCGTGCTCAGAGGCAAAATGCTTTTGCCACAGGAGGAGGCCCTCAAACTCCTATGCCACATCCTGAGCACGATGTACTAGACGGAGACAATTTTTTGGTGCTGCCCATCAAGGGGACATTCGACAGTGACCAACTTGATGGTATGTATTTTTTTTATTTTTATTAAACTATAAAAAAGAATATTAGGAACATAAAAATAAAAACAAAGTCAAATCACTTTACTATAGAAGGCAATGTAATACAGAGAGGGTATGTGAAGGCAAAGTGATCACCCTAAAACAATTATTTTTTCTCTTATTCATTCCAGAGCACAGTCACCCTGATGAGTCTACCACCTTGAACAATTCAGAAAAACAATTTGGTGAGTAAATAATAAGCAATGTAAAATGAAATAAAAATGTGTTAATTTATCCACATGAGCGTTAAATATTAATACGATCAAGCTCGCCGGGAGGCGAGCGCTCGTCAAGTAGCGCCAGCCAACCGGCCTATATTTACACGAAACAGAGTTTGTATGTATTTTCTTTAATGTAACTTAAAATAATAGTTACAGATTTAACATAAAACATAGGTACCTGTTAGTAGCCAATGTGAAAAACATCTCTCTTGTCTTCTTTTCCACAGATCAGCTGGAAACATCCGTTTATAGCCCGGAGACTCTACTTGCTTCAGGTAACATTAATAATTATTAATACCCAGTAAGGACCAAGGAGACCAATTATTTTAGTGTGCAAGTCCAAGACATAATCGTTTTCTTCGTGTGGTCAAAATATCAAATGAAACTTGTCACGTCTATTACCAGATAAAAGCCTTGACCTTCTTAGGCAGGGGTCGGCAATTAATTCTTGTTCGAGTAGGGATTAACATGAAAAAAATCTCCGAGGCCCAGAAATAAAAACCATCAGCCAAGTGGCTGTCGCTCAGTAATTTTGGAAAAAAAAATGATTCACAATTGTACGTTGAACCAAATAAAGTGAGGAAGTTGTAATCTAGTCTTAGCAAGTTAACGTACTTTTTTGGAACTTTCTTGCACCAAAACTCTTCCGCTGATACTGTCTCTTTTGCACATTGTTAGGAATACTTCTTCTTGCAAATCAATGATTTCCATCTGCAATGAGGTCTTTGGCTATGAGACAATGAATTGGCTTCATCCACCCATTCGCCAGACGGTGAATTTTTTTTTTTGAAGAAAGAGAATCAAATGATTTTTTTTCGGGCCTTGAATTTTTGTTCTGTCCGCGGGCCGGACAAAAGAGCTTCGCGGTCCGGATTCATTTAACTTTCGAATTTATATATAATATATTTATGATATGTTTTTCATCCATCCTCAGGTCACCAACCTACACCAACCTCTGACCCAGTTGTTATTGACAAGCCTTCCAAGCAAGTGACTTGTAGTACAGGTAAATAAGTTCAACCTAAATATAAAAAAAATAACAATTTCCCAGCTGTGGCTCAAGATCAATGATCATTGATCACTTATTTAATCAATGATCACGTGTGGGTGGGTGTGTGTAGTGTGTGTGTGTATGTGTGTGTGTGTGTGCGTGTGTGTGGTGGGGGGGTGGGTGTGTGTGCTGGTGTGTGGTGTGGTGTGGTGTGTGTGGTGTGGTGGGTGGGTTGTGTGTGGTGGTGTGGTGGCGTGGTGTGTGTGTGTGTGTGGTGGGGTGGTGGGTGTGTGTGGGTGTGCGTGTGTGGGTGGGTGGGTGTGTGTGTGTGTGTGTGAGTGTGCGTGTGTGGGTGTGTGGTGTGATGTGAGTGCGGTGGGTGTGTTTGATGGGCTGGCGAAGCGGCGGTTGTAACCCGCTAGTATTCTATAATAATGAATATACTCTTAAGTATTTTATTTTTCTTCATAAAAAAAATTGATTTTTTAAATCACATAGGATGAAATTGTATTTACAAAACGAACTGAAAAAATGACATTTAGGTAAAAAAAAAAACGTAAATATTATTTTGTGCCGCCCATCCAATTTCTATGACTCGCTCTTTTCCCCCGCGGCTGGCGTCCCAGTTAGAATATTATAATTTTAACTTTGAACTTTCGCATTTATATATAATATATTTATGATATGTTTTTCATCCATCCTCAGGTCACCAACCTACACCAACCTCTGACCCAGTTGTTATTGACAAGCCTTCCAAGCAAGTGACTTGTAGTACAGGTAAATAAGTTCAACCTAAAAATAATAATAATTAACAATTTCCCATCTGTGGCTCAAGATCAATGATCATTGATCAATGATCACTTATTTAATATCATCATTAAACTTGAATACTAAAGATTGATGGTGCATTGAATACATCGGTTCTCGTTAGATCGCCAAAGTTAAGCAACTTCCAGCAAGGTTTGGACAATTAAATTTGAACACTCATAATGCTGCATTTTCCCAGCCCCACTCAGGCTGAGTGATGTTATTTACAGTAGCTGTTTTGTAACTTTCCACCAATTTGAGGGAACCCCCCCCCTCCCCCCCCAAAAAAAAAACCCTGCTACCTATATACGTATGCTGGGTAGTAATTTAATCATATTTTATTTTATCTGTTTACAGGACCTACAAGAAAGAAGAGGAAGCAGGACCTAATTGTAGACGAGTTTGATGCCAGGTCCAATAGAGTCCTGCTACAAACTCAGCAGGACTCTGAGGCCCATTCATATTTAATTCGAAAGTTAGAACATGAGGCAAATTTTGCAAAAGTTCAATGTGAAATTGCGGATGCCAATTTGCAAATCATCAAAGATAAACAGATATTTGAGAAGAGGAAGCAAAAAATGGAACTGGAATTTATGGAGAGTAAATTTGATATAGAGTTGAAAAAATTAAATAAATAAGAACATTTTTTTTTTTTTTCTATTACCTTATGGTATAGAAAGTATTGTAATCGGTCACTTTTTTTAAAAAATTGAGATGATAACTTTACTGAATGAATTATAATCTCCTGATTCCAAAAACTGATTTTTTCAAATGGTCTGTTCGTATGTATGTGTGTGTGTGTGTGTGTGTGTGTGTGTGTGTGTGTGTGTGTGTGTGTGTGTGGTGTGTGTGTGTGTGTGGTGTGTGTGTGGTGTGTGTGCTGTGTGTGGTGTCTGTGTAGTGGTGTGGTTTGGTTGTATTGTGTGTGTCTGATGGGCTGGCGAAGCCTGCGGGTGTAACCCGCTAAGTTTCTAATATTAGTAATCGGAAGTAATTTGTTCGTTTTTGTAAAAAAGTAAAATATTTTTTGCTCCGATTTCAATTTTTTTCATATTCATTGTCTGTCCCGGTAGCTCAGTGGTAAAGGCGGCACTCTGTGAATCCAGAGGAACCAGAGGTCGTGGGTTCGAAACCCAGCCGGGACGTGATAAGTTATCCTCCCATTTGGGATTTTTACCACATAATAAACCGTCTTGAGCTTACTGCTGGAATAATGGGACTCTATAGTCCTAATCGGGCAGTATAAATAAGGCGATATTATTATTATATTTCTGGACGTTTCATAACCTCCTGAGCAAATTTGGTTTGTGTCCGTCTGTCGGTCCGTCTTAAAAGTATTCCTTGTAACGCGCAAATCTCTGGAAATACTCGACGGCTTTTGATGAAATTTCGCACACATATAGAAGACATTCTGTAGATGGTCCCATTTTTAATTAAATTCGTACTAGCGAGTCTGGGTGAAAGAGACCATGCGCCTGACCACTAACTTTTTATTTAAACGCTTATATCTCGTGAACGGTACACCCGATTTGTTGAAATTTTGCATAAGCTCTTTATATTTATTTTTTAATTTATTTTAATTCAACTATTAAAGTTTAAGAAAATCCGAAATTTTGGACAAAAAAGTCAAAAAATAAGGACCATGACTTGAAGATACAGAATTTTTTGTGGAATCTAGAATGTAGTTTTATATGGTATTTTACCATATAAAACAAATTTAAAGAGAATCGGTTCAGTCGTTTTGGAGATACAAGTAATTTTGTAGAAATTCTCAAAATTGGCATGTGTTTACTATATGTGAAACAATCACGAGGGAGTATTGTGTTCATAATTGGCAGTGTTTTTTTTTTGTTTGTTTGTTGACATTTTGGAATTTTTTATTGTAAGTAATAGAAAGTTGAGTGATGTTCACACCAGCTTATTTGTCTTTTTGATCCTGTTCTTGATCCTTTTACATAAACTAGTCTGTGAATTTGTTTAGACTGAATAAAATTTAATACTAATGTTTATTATGCATACTTAAATTTTACAATGTATTTATTTTTTTTACAGAATTATATTTTACATAAAATATGTCCTCGTGATGGTTCATTATGATTTGGAAACAGTCCTCTGTTCTGGTTTTGCAAGAAAAGCTTTTTTCTAGAAATCTGAAGGAATTGCTTTATTTGGTATTTAAAAGATTATGAGCAATAACCGGGTTCGAATCCCAGCAGTCAGATTTTTTTTTTGGTTCTGCGCATTTTGGGTGTTTGTGTCTATCTATTCAAACCTCATAAAGAAAAATGAGATGCTGCTTTGATGCAGTTACCAGACGCTGAATTATGGACAAATAATACACAAGAATTCAAAAGAGAAGATAATTAGCTCTACATTACCCACTAAAATTGTGATCTACAGTGTGTATACAACATACTGTGTATACAACATGTTTTTGGTTTAATTCCTTAAATAAGTACAAATACAAAGATTAACTGATTACAAGTAGTCTCAAGAGTCATATGTTCAAGCGGTTTCGAAATAGCCACCCCTAGCGCGGATGCACAGCTTTAAACGTTTGACAAAGTTAAGTGCGATGGACCGCAACTCTTCTGGGGTTAATTTTTTCCACTCTTGACTCAAGACTTGTTTTAAAGACTCGTGCTCTTAATGGACAATTTTGCGTTAGAACTTCATACCAAAATTTAAGTCACTATCTTGAGGCGTTGAAAAGATAAAAATCCGTTCCGGGACTTTTCGATCACTCTGTATATGTTGTTAAATTTTGTTTCACTTGCCATCAAAGTTAATAACACAAGGAACACACATTAGAAGTGTTCATTGATGAACGCTCTCCTTATGACAGCCCCTGCATTTCCTACAACAGCATGGTGAACATCTCCATGCTCTTGAATGTCATCTTCTCGCTCGTTATCTGGAGGAGCTGCCTGTCTGGTGTGTATTGCAATGTTTTGCAATACTGCACAGGCAGTTACAATGTATGTGCATGTGAGGGGGCTGTTTGCAAGTTTCCTCCTCAAACAAGCAAATCTCCTCTTCCAGTTGCCAAACAACCTTTCAACACTATTTCTAATTTTCTTATGGGCTTCATTGTATCTTTCCTCTGGAGGTGTGGCTGGATTTAGCAGAGGGGTAAATAGGTATCCATTTTGGGCGTATCCACTGTCCCCCAACAGTATTCCCCTGATTTCCCCACGCTGGAATCTTCCACACACCTGGCTATTCTGAAATATTCTGCTGTCGTGTACTGACCCTGGCCATCCTGTAACAATGTCATAGATTTCCAAGTTGGGGCCTCCAACAACTTGAATATTTAAAGAGAAATACCCCTTTCTATTTCTGAAATTCTCTCCATTCTCCACAGAAGGCAGCTGGATAGGCACGTGGGTGCAATCAACACAGCCTACAACTCCTGGGAAGTTCCCAATGGCCTGGAACGCTGCTTTTGTTGCAGCAAGTTGTTCAGGAAACTTGATATGGTCTCTGTGTGCTTGTGCAAGTTCCTTGCTAACCTTCAGCACATGTTGGCACATTGTTGGCTGTGACAGCCCATGTGCATCTCCGACACAAATCTGAAACACAGACCGCCCAAAATGAAACGGTTATTTTTCATAATATTGTAATATACCTAAATAATTGTGAACAGAGAAAATAAATACAACTTAGGTACATGTTGATGTATTAATCATTTTGAAATATAAACTACATAATATAATTTATTAATAACTAGCGGGCTGCACCCGCTTCGCCAAGCCATCACACACACCACACCCACACACCACATACACACACCTCACACACACACCCATCCACACACACACACATCCACATCCACACACACACATCCACATCCACACACACACCAACACACACCCACCAAACACACCACACCCACACACACCACCACCACACACACACACACACCACACACACACCACACCACATACACACACACAACACAACACACACACCATCCACACACACATACCACACACACACACACAACACAACACACACACCACACACACACCACACACAACCACACACATACACACAACCCATCCACACACACACCACACACACACACACACACATACACACACACACACACCATCCACACACACATCACCACACACACACACACACAACACAACACAACCACCACCAACACACACCACACACAAACCACACACATACACACATACCCATCCACACACACACACAACCATCCACACACACACCCACACCACCATACAACACACACACACACACACACAACCACACAACACACACACACCCACAATCCATACACACACAACATCATACACACACACAACACACACACCACACACATCTACACACACACACATCACTACACACACACACACATCATACCACACACACACACACACACACACACACACGCAACCATCATCGCTGTAATTTCAAATCCCGAGCTAAATCTATCATAGCGGATATTGATACTGTAGGAAACTGGCCCATATTTCGAGAACGGTTTGACAGAATATGGCAACAAAGGGCTCAATAAAATCATGTGATGTTCTCAGACAGTTTTTACAATAAAAATATAGGTCCTCGCGATAACTATTAAGTTCCGTGCTGGAATCTGTAAAAAAAACGTGAAAAGTCTGAAAAAATGGTCGAAATTTCGAACATTCTGGCTTCTATCTCGAGAACGGTACGTCAGAATGTGGCCTAATATGAATTAAATGAAAGCTAGTTTTGTCTAATGTGTTATTAAATAATAAAAAATATAGGTCCTCGTGACAAATTTTATGTTCCGCGCTGGAATCTGCTAAAAAACATGAAAAGTCTGAAAAAAGGTCGAAATTTCGAACATTCTGGCTTATATCTCCAGAACGGTACGTCAGAATGTGGCCTAAAATGAATTAAATGAACGCTAATTTTGTCTAATGTGTTATTAAATAATAAAAAATATAGGTCCTCGCGATAGATTTCAAGTTCCAGGGCAAAGACTGTCTTCAAATCGGACCCTTCCTCAAGGAAATACTTGAGGAAGGTCATAACTCAAGGACGGTTTGGAATTTCGGACTTTTAATATTTTTCCTGGTATTTTCCGGCAATTTTACTTGGGGTCATCTCTCATCAATTTTTCGCTATCTCTTACCGTTTCGCCTAAACAATTGCTGCACACAAAGCCACAAAGTCACAAAGCCACAAAGCCACAAAGTCCGTCCATATTTCTCATTTATATATAGAGATATTATTTAAGAAAACATTTATTTTTGGAAAACACCTACCTGAAAGTTTCCAGTTGCATAGAACTGCATAACAGCAAGGAGTCGTACCATGGGTGACGTGATCACACCTTGCATTGTCTCGTTCTCCAGAACATTTCTCACTAAAGGAAATATGGCATTTAAAACAACATCCTTTGAGAATCTGAAATAAAATATATATAATATACAATATCTTGGGGTCAAACTCCTGTTGATTCAAGGTCAAATTCTCTAACACAAAATAGTCCTTAAACCATCAGTTTGAACCTATGGGATTTAACTGTGGAGGTGTGCTAGACTCCTGCTTTTAATAAAATTAATCCCAAAATAAAGAACTATGTCATGAGCAGATATAAGAGGGGGGGGGGGGGGTTTAGCAATTGTTTTAGCAATCTAATTATAACTAATCCCATTTAAAAGTAGTCAACGTTGCCGAGTGAGTTACCGCACTATGCATTGCACGCACGGTCACCTGGGTTCGATCTCCAGCGGGGCAGGATTTTTTCTGCTCTGTACTTGGGTGTTCGGGGTCCCTTCATACCTCGTGAGGAAAAATGAGTAGCTGCTTTGATGTTAATAGCGCCCAGTGGCGGCATTATAGACTAAAATAAGATATTAATAATTCGGGGTCCCCTCATACCTCGTGAGGAAAAATGAGTAGCTGCTTTGATGTTAATAGCGCCCAGTGGCGGCATTATAGACTAAAATAAGATATTAAAAATACAGAAAAGTCTTATAATTCTGCGTAATAATGCTTATAAAATTGTCTAGATGGCAACATCGGATAAAGAGAGAGAGGGAGAGGGAGAAAGAGAGATAGAGAGAGAGAGTGTGTGTCATTTTTTAATATTTTTATTATTTGACTAGCGGGTTACACTCACCAGCCCATCGAACACACACAACGCACATACATCACACCATACACACACGTACACACACACACACGCACACACCAAACATACACACCCACACAACCCACAGTACACACACAAATGTCATTTAGGTTTTAAAAAACGTGAATAAGCCAGCGTCGATGGCATGTTGAATACACCGGTTCCCTTCAGAACACCGAAGTTAAGCGACATCCAGCGAGGTTAAGACTTGGATGGGTGACCATTCAAATTCTAATTCTCGTGACGCTGGCCCCACTCAAGCTGGGTGAGGTCAATGTGAGTAGCAGGTTTGTGAGTTTCCTGCGAATGGAGGGTAAAACCCCCGTCGTGATATGACCATGGCAATTGAAAGCGACGTTAAACCCCACTTTAAAAAAAAAAAAAAGTGAATATTTTATTCGTCACCCATCCATTTTTTATCTTTACTCATTGTAGCTTAACAGGGAGCTATAACTTAACCTAGAAAAATTTTCTGATTCAAAAGGTCCTATGTGCAAAATTTCAGGTTTCTCGGTCAAACGGTGTGGATTTGTATAAAGAATATCCATACATACATACACACATACATACGGACAGTTTTCTTTTATAGATATTCTCTAGAATTAATGTTGTAGCCATGAAAAGTATTTGTGATAAGCTCTACAGATGCATTAAAAAATACTCGATCCCTCGGTCTCTAGTTTACGAGACCCTCCCCCTCCTCCAAATTTTCTATCTTTATCTATAAAATGAAGCTTTATGTGTGTATGAGAATCCTGAAATTTTTCCCATAGGTTCTTTTGGATCAGGGAATATCTCAATAGGGTTAAGCTACACGGAGTAAGGACTTATGGATAGTGAAACAAATGTACATATTTACCTTTTACGACCGAAATATCATTTTTTCTCGAAATTTGTCGTGACAATCTTCCAACCCAAAAAGGGTTGAGTGGAAGAGATTGCCACAGGCAATAACCCCGCCCTTTAGGTAGGACATTTCTCTCTTCTTTTCCTTCTTGTATATTTGTTTAATCTTTTTGTTTTTCTTTATATTTCATTGTGTTCTACTGTATATATTTTTTGTTCTAACTAATATCTAAAGCTTAAAAAAAAGAATAAAAAAAAAAAACTCCAAGCAAGAAAGTTTTTGGTAGGGGTTGGAGCTTTTATTGGATGTCACGAAAAATATTTACGTTTTTTGACCTACATGACATTGTGTGTGTGTGTGTGTGTGTGAGAGAGAGAGAGAGAGAGAGAGAGAGAGAGAGAGAGAGAGAGAGAGAGAAAGAGAGAGAGTTTCACAAATGACTTGTCTAATGATAAAACATAAATTGAAGGGTTGTTCTTTCCCCGCTTTTCTTAAATGATATTTTTAATTACAATCTACACTGTTCATTATGGGAATATAATGTAATATAATAATGTATTTCTTTGTGTTATTATACCACAATTTTAGTGGGTAGCGCAGAATCATATAACTTTTCCGTATTTTTAATATCCTAATATATTATTTTTGCCTATAATTTTATTGTCGTTGCTAACATTAAAGCAGCTACTTATTTTTCCTTACGAGAAATGAGTGAACCCCGAACACCCAAGTACAGACCAGAAAAAATCCTGCCCCGCTGGGGATCGAACCCAGCAGGTCACCATGCGTACAATGCCTAACGCACTAACACACTCGGCCACGGTGACTATAAATAATGTAATAAGTAAATTTAAATTTGGTATAACAACATACTTTTTTAAGAATAACTTTTTTGGTACTTTGTAGGTACTTTTGCTACAGTTGGAGTTATCCTACTATTACATGTCATTCTGCATGTAGATTTTTTATTTATTTAAAGGATTCCTTAAAAATAGATGTGTACCTATATGAAAAATTAAAGTAAGTTAATTTATGGAACATACCTGTATCGTCTGAAAAACTGGTCATCATCAAAATTTTCCAGCAAATTTCCTGGATCTCGCAGGTATCTCTTTGGGGCTCGAGCCAAATAGTACTCGTTTTCAAGATAGTGGAGCAAAAATTGGTCGAATTCGTCCATGATTAAAAAAAAAATAAATAACTTCAATCAGTATATCAGTCAGTATAAACAGAAAATGATTTTAAATACTAGAAAAAACAAAATTTATGCAAGATTTTTGAAAAACTGGAGAAATAAAAATTGTTTACTAAAATACACGCAGTTTTTTGGTGCGCAGAAGATGTTCAAGTGATTTTGATTGGTTATGCATTTGAGCATATGCTCAGAAAGCGGTAAGACTGCCCTACCGCAGTCTTGCGTAAGCATGTCCTTACGCGTGTGCTTGGATCAGTCAAGCATGTGCTCAGATAGGAATAATTATTCATAAATGGCAATTTACTGTAAGCATGTGCTGAGACCCTGCAGGGAAAATATCTGAGTAAACAACTGACGTTGCTATGGCAACATTATACATAATTACATAGACACAAAATAAACAGCAGTATCTAATTAAAACTATTTATACCTTATTATGGAAGAATTCGACCACTTTTTGGCTCACTATCGTGAAAAACAGTGAAAAAGTTTGCTTGGATTGCTTAGATTAGTTTGAAGACGTTTCATCTTTTGACATTTTTAAATATTTGTATTGAATTTCGCCTATTTGAAAAATCCCGGTCTAAAATACAGTGTAGCCAACATAGCTCTTAAAGCATAGTCTCCCATAAGACTATGCTTCAATGACATCGGATTTATTCATAAATACCAATTAGTTAAGGACGTGCTTAGACGTAAGCACGTGCTTTCCCCAGATTGTGCTGAGCATAGTCTTACGAATTTATTCATAAATACGGGTGTTAATTTCACCAACAATATCAGGTTCTTTGTACAGGTCTCTAATTTCTTTATTATGTTTAATCCTCCATTCTCCTTTTTCAAAAGTAGGCCCAAATATTTTCCTAAGAATTTTATTTTCAAATGTAACAAGCTTTCTTTCGGTATCTTTGTTGATGATCCAGTTTTCGCTTCCATATGTCAATACGGGTCTTATAATTGACTTATAAGTAACTCAATAATTTATCAGACAGTTAATTTGTAATATTTTTGTGTTCCAGCAAGTTTTTCACGTGTGAACGTTAACCTCTGAGCTTTCCTGTTATATGTATATAATAAATGTATTATTCTTGAGCTTCTTTAAAAAAGTGTCTGTGTAAAACGGTGCCTTAGAGCCTTTTATTAAAATAGAAGATGGGAAGGGAAGGAAACATCATTTTTCTTGTATCGTTTGAGACAATATTCCTTTTTTAGGATAATATTATCACCCCGGAGGTGAAATATTAACACCTCGAGGGATTTGAGTGAAATTTTCGTAAGCGGTTTTAATGAAAAAAACGGGAGGTGTTATGTTATTGAGCGAGGAATGAGATGTGGCAGGAAGAGTCACATGCACTGAGAGGGTCCCGGCTTCGAACTCCGCCGACAAAAATTTCAACCAATCAAAGCACATTTATATCAGCTGTTAAGCGATAGCGGCTTAGATTAACAAATCCTAGATATTTCATAACTAGGCCCTAACTCTAATAGTTTTTTTTTTTGGTTGAAGGCAGGAAAAAATCTTTTAAAGACACCCAGGTCATCCCGACTTGGGGTGTTTGATTTCCACCCACTAAGAACCTACCTTCTCAAAGAGCTATCCGCATCTGGAACCGTAAAATATCATTACTTCAAGTGCGGCGCTGTAGGACCCTACTGATTTTGTTGTAGGGCCCTTCCATCTCTCTCTTTTATTACTATTATTTCTCTCACCATTTTCTCTATACACTTTTTGCTCGTCAACATTTCCTCTATAATATAGCTTGGAAAAATTAAAATCATCACCTTCCTAAAACCATTACTTTGTTTGATTGAATAGACAAACTTAAAAGAGAACACGGAAATATTAACTGGCCGAAATTAATTGAAAGTTCTAAAGTCTTCTTCTTCTATCTTCTTACAAAACAACGTAATTCAAAACTTAAACATTGAAGAATAGAGGGCAGTAAACATACACATGAGGAACTAAAACTGAGCCCTGGGGGACTCCAGACTAATGTACTTCATTTAATTTGGAAAATGTTCGTTCCTTGAGACCAATTTTCAGAGAACTTCGTTCTCAGAAATTTACGTCAAGAAGCTCTATGTTTTGGAAGTTTGGACTTTTTTTTGCAAGTTGTTCCACCTTAAACCCTTTCTCGAAGTCAACAATTACAAATTTGTTGAGAGTTTGCCCCCAGGAATGTCAGGGACTTCTGAGGTCAATCTTATTAAATCTGATGGAGTGGAAAAGCCTCTCTTTCTCTTCATAACTTTCTTCCCCTCCGGATCTCTTGTCCTCACTTCCCTTCTCTATCACTTACTCATATTCTACGAAGTTCGAAAAACTAATGCTCGCGATGCCAGTTTAGGAAAAGTTTCTGCTATAAAAGCTATGTTTATACTATTGAATATTTTCACTATACGTAGGATAGTTTTGGTAAATAATGTTTCGTCATACTTGAGAATGATGTCTTACAAGTTAAGAAAGTGTCCTGAAGGATATTTAAATTTTAAGATGTAACTACATACTTACAAAACTTTTCCAATATAACTACAGGGTCGTATATTAGTCAGCTTTTAGAAAATTTCCTTGCCAGCGTCGCGTCGATGGTGCTTTGAACCGGTTCTTGCAGGATCATCGAAGTTAAGTAACGTCTAGCAAGGTGAAGACTTCGTGATTCTGGCATTCCTACCCAATCCAGGCTGGGAGAGGTTACTGTGGGTAGCATGTTTGTGAGTTTCCTGTGAATGGAGGTTTACACCGTGATATATGATCATGCAGTTGAAAGCGACGATAAACACATATTAAAATAAGGAAGAATCTTGATCCTTGATCTTGAGCTTTTTTCATTTCAGTTGTTTTGCGAATTGGTCCAAGAGGCATTGGGTCAGGGGTCGGCAAGTAATATCGAGCGGGGTCCGGATGAACACAGGAAAAATCGTCGGGGTCCGGATTCAAAAATCTCGATAAAAACCTGTTGCAATATTGAAGTCCCTTTACCACAGCCTTTGTTTCATCCAATGATGAGGTTTGATCTTTCGCCCCCCCCCCTAATTCATAAAATACACAGATTTTTTTCTTATAAATGTAATGATGATCTTTTCAGTCGAGCCGAAGAGGGGGGGAAGACTGAAGGATATTTGTCTGTAAACTACGTTCTCGAAACACTGTTTTATCCATAATTCCATATTATGTATTTCACAAGGACTTCAACGTCTTCAACTAAACCGCAGAGAATAAAAGGTAAAATAGCACACGAAAACTTCAAGGATTACAAAATTCCGTGGACATCAAAAGTCATTCTAAAGTTTACAATTAGTTTGTGAAAATATGTGTAAAGTTGTGACAATTTCTGACAGAAAGTGTAGTTTAGAGCGAGTAGGTAGTTTAGAAGTTAACTTTTGTAATTGACAACATTTAGGTAAGTTTGGTCGTAAATAACAATAGTTGTGGTATTAACTGTACTTGGGCAGTTTAGGATTATTAGTTCAGAGCTGGAAGTATATCTTGCACATTTTGTAATTAGCTTATTCTGTCGTAGACAATGTGAGAGACTAACACGTTTACCTATTACAAACTTAGCAACTAAGACTTTATCGTTCACACAATTAGAATAATTTCCGTCTAAGAAACGAACCACAATCTCTAAATTTTTGAGGTTGTGAGATCGGTTACCGCCCGTATCAGTTTTTTTCGGATGATGGTTACCTACTCCTTTTCTCTAGTTTTCTCTGGAAGTTTTTCAAAATGAAATTATGTGTATAATTTATGTACTTCTGTAAGTATATAATTTTATTTAGAGAATACTTTAACAATGGTTCTACCGTCATTACCCTTTTCTTTCATTCCTCCATCTTTATTTATTTATCTCCCTCTCCCTCTCTCTCTATCTCTCACTCTCTATCTTTCTATCTCGCTCTCTCTCCCTCTCTTTCTCTCTCATCGAAGAACAAACGAAAATTAAAAGCTCCAAACTTGGCCCAAGAGGAAGAGCTGTCTTTTACCTTGGACATAAGTCAGTTAAGTAAAAGTCTAAACGAAAGACAAGTTAAGTGAAAGTTGTTGATTAGAAGAGAGCTTTTGAAAAGAAGAAAAAAAAAGGAGAATTAGACACGTAAACTACATGAATAACATAGAGGAAGAAAGAGGGGGGGGGGGGATTGAGGGGAATGAAAGAGAAAAGAAATATTTCAAGGTGAAGGAAAAGAAGAGAGAGAGAAAAGGGGAGAGAGAGAGAGAGAAAGAGGGTCATATAGAGAGAAAGGAAGAGAGAGAGAGAGGGACGGAGAGAGTCATGATTTTTTTGTTGAACAAGTGTCCTTGGGGATATTAACCTCCAAAAAAAATGTGGGAAGGGAAAAAAGTCTTTAACAGATAAAATAAAAAATCCCTTTACACAAGAAAAAAAGACAGAGAGAGGGGGAAGATTCTCATTTTGAGACATCAAGATGGATTACAAGAGGGTTTACGAAATAAAAAAATAAACCACACCAATTTAGAGCTTTATTGAAAAAAGTGAAAATGAAAAAAAAAAATATGCCATCCTGATGCCTGAAAGGTAATTGAATGTAGAGTATGGCGGCTTTTCCTGGTAGAAAGTTTTTTTTATGTCCCGTCTGGGTTATGTCTCACAACGAGGACCCTGGCTTACAGCCTAGATCTTGACCCTATACCCTAGATCCTCGACCCCAGACCCTTGCACCTACAGCTTGATATAGACAATTTACAGCACTCTGTTGTGGCCGCTTACATTCAATAGAATGGTTAGATTATTTTACGTGGTACTGGCTTTACCCCAAGGTCCAGGCAGTGCCCGAGAACAACGGAGCCCTATACCCTGGACCCTAGGGAAAAGCCAGTACCACGTAAAATAATCTAACCATGTTATTGAATATAAGCGGCCACAACGGAGTCCCGAAAATCGTCTATATCAAGCTCTACGTACCAGGGTCTGTGGTCGATGGTCTAGGGTATAGGGTCAAGATCCTCGTTCTGGCCGCCTACTAAGGCTTGGGTCAGGTATTTTGAAATCTATTTTCCATAAAACTCGTAACTAGCAGAACGATGGTTCGAATGCCAAGTACGGCACTGGCTTTGTAAGGCGAGATTGAGAATTTGTGAAAAATCTAACTTGTATCATTTGTTTGTACATGTCATGTCCTATTATCTTAGGCCCTTCAATGCTTAGGAGAAGTACCTTTGTATAAATGTTTCTTTATAAAGAAAATAAATAAATAAACTATTAAAAAAGTACAAAGAATTCAATAATAATATAATTAGACTTCTAAACCCAACACAGACCCAGGTACGTTCAGAACGGAAGTTATTATTTGATTGAAAAAACATTGTGTGGGGTGTCACTATAAATTGCCTACCCTAACGTGGCTTCAAACAAGAGGGTGAAAATCATAACACACTTCTCCAATTTACAAGAGGGACAAAGTTGCTGTCACTCAACTTGCCTCGTGGGGGAGAAGGGTGACATTTGGAAAGCAATCGTCTCAAAACAACCCTTTATAGAGCTTATTTTCATTTCTTCTAAAAGTTTTACAACCTTGTAACCCCTGAGAGGGCATGAGAATGCTCTGTTCATTTTCAACCTTGTTAGAGGTGAAGTGATGAACTATAAAATAATAAAGAACTTTACTAGATATATTAGGATGTAGTTAACTAGGTATATACATTTATACTTACTGACACAATAATAGTTACTTGAATTGTAACGTATTTTTTTTAAGGATTTAATAGACATTTTTGTATGTGTTCTAGGTACAAGATATATCAAGAAAGAGTTAAAAGATATAAAAATTACATTGATAAAATCAGGTGGTAGATAAAGGTAAACGTACATATATATTTTAAAATGTATCATTCAGGTGATGGTAGAGCAAGTTTCTATCTATCACAAAAAATAAGTCTAGCAATTCAAAGAGGAAATGCGGCGGCAGTTATGGGCTGTGTGCCCCAGGGAGATGAGTTGGTTGACTTGTTTTATAATAATAATCGTTTTTATTTATATTTTCACACTATCTCACATCATCTACCTCCGCTTAATTTTAATATCTAGTAAATATTATTTATTTTACTAGATAGTTAAATAAATAATACAGTCATGTAGTGTTAAGAAATACTGTGGGTCATTAAAACAATTAAATTCAAATTTTGTAGATAAAAATTTCACCCGTGGTCACAAAACTTAAAATTAAATTATATTAGGTAGATTTTCTGGTATCTAGGTATATACCTACCTAAGCAGTCAAAAGTATTCTCATGGGTTTATAGTATATCAAGTCATGACATGTTAATGCTGTCATGAGAGATGGGTAGTTAGGTAAGTTAAATCGGCAGCAACACCAAAATGAACACTCCCCCGTTGGCATCGTGACAAAACCATGCGGTTGAAAGAAACTTTCAAAAACAAGACAATTATATTACATAAAAAGTGAACATACACATGGCCCTCCAACAAATCGTCGCTCTGAGGTGCCAAAGATGCTGTCTATTTCAGTCCAAAAATGTGAATGTCTATAACACAAATATGTTGACGCACATAAAAAAGAAGAAAAAAAAGTTTTGTTATCTTCACACCCGTCCCGCGTCCAAGATTAGAACGTGTAAGAAGTCAGCGATGTAAACAATCGGGTGTTTATGACCAACTTCTGTTCTGTGTCATACCGTGTGTTTGTTTACATTAACAACGAGCACAGAGATTCCGAGTGAAAGAAAATAAAAGTGATCCCGCGTGAAGTTGTGAAAGTAAACATTATTGATTACCCTTGCGTGCGCCATGCTGTATGAATGTGCAGAGGGCAGTCGAAAGACTACATCGACACAAAGAGATAAAATAAGATCACAAAAATATATCATAAATATCAGAAGAATGACGTTTAAAGTAACGGTCACGTATGGCTCAGATCAAAGACGTTATGCAAACTTCAATACCTATCCTATACCATGAGTCAGTAAAATATTACTTTAATAACTACCTATCTTGTTAAATTTGTTCAATGTAATCCACAGCATGTGCGAACAGTAACTAATGAGTTGTC
Organism: Bactericera cockerelli; assembly: GCA_024516035.1. Classification (NCBI taxonomy): domain Eukaryota; kingdom Metazoa; phylum Arthropoda; class Insecta; order Hemiptera; family Triozidae; genus Bactericera; species Bactericera cockerelli. The sequence goes on from CM044962.1 coordinate 23,280,901, forward strand.
TTGTATCAATTTTAAGAGTACTTCAAGTGCTAGAAAGTATTTTGCTTTTTTTTACTAACAAACATTACCAAATCAGTATAAACAGAAAAGTGAGAAGTTGTACTATATGTACATGAATATCAGAACATACCTGGACAGCTGTGTCGAGGTTATTTGCTCTCTTTTAGTTTTTATAAATGCACACACTGTCTAAATTGACACAAAATTTAATGCTGTTATACTGCTGTTTAATTGATCATTACCGTTGTTGCTCACATTACTTTAAATTTAACAACATATGAGCAACTTGATAAAAAAATACTTGGAAATTTTGGGATGGTAAAAACAAATTCCTATCACCAAATTAACGAACATTTTACAACAAAAGAGCATCCAAAATAAATTAAATATCTAATCGACCTATTTTTGGCCCAAGTTGTTCAAAACTTGATTATTTATTTAGAGAGTAAAAAATGAGAGGTTAAAAATATAAACCATCCATGTTTTATGCATGTAGAATTGTAGACCAATGAGAATCCGAATACCTACATTGAACATTGAGATGAACCTACTTGACTACTCACTTGATCAGTCTATGTCTATAAGATACTGCCACTGTTAATATTTGTCTATCTACATAACTATATCATTACCAATACCAACATCATAGCATCCTATATGCATGTAAAAACATTGAGAGCAGAGAAGTCGATGAATTAAAACCAATAAATATACTTATACAAAATACAAGGGTCCTCAGAACCATGTCAAGACAGATTCTGGAAGAAAATTCACCCCACATTCAACACTTAATATGAAATCCAAAATTCTCTTATACTTTTATCAAGTGATTTGTATTTGCCACAAAGACAAATTACATTACCAGCATCACCAGTTTTCGTCACGTCCAAACACTCCCGCATTACAAGGCAAAAGACGTTTCTTGTTAATGTTATTTTCCTCATCTCTACTGCTGCTTTTGGTGATAATAATGGTTTGAGTGAAAGTCTCAGTAGAATCACAACAATGATCACAAAGGTTTTTGTTATTGGCAATCTCTCATACTTTTGCTGGTGCTGTTGTTCATAATAATGATTTTGAGTCCACCAACAAATTCTTTGACATTGCCTTAATCACTCAAGCTTTCCTCATCATCATTTTCACTATTTATGTTGAGAATATTGATTACTATAATGACTCTGCTAAAAGCCTACCATTAATTTGTGTCATCACCACTGGCATTATTATCAGCAAAGCTATTATTGTTACTTTCAATGTTATCATTGCCAGGAATTAGACCCTTTAGTCCGACACACATGTTGTCTTGTCACGAACGTCAATTTGTCTTCAACCTCCTTCCCAATAATTTGTCTCGAAAGGTTCCCTCTTCCATGTTCATTGACCACTTCGCATTCTTCCTGTCCATTTATTTTCCTCCAAATATACCCTTCTCTTACTTTTACGTTGTTAATTATGTACTTGTGAATTTTTTACAGAGTGGCCTATCTGTGTTATTATTCATCCCTCTTGTTATCCTACCCTTTTTGACAGATTAAGTCTACTTTTAATGTTTTCAACTTGTTCAATTTGATTTGATTACATTCAAAAGGGCAATGATTATTCACTAGGAACATTCTTTTCTCTCTATTTTATTCCGTTATAGTCTAGCATCTATTTGTACTTATTTTCGAGTTGTTCAACCCGTGTTTTCATACGGTCGCTAGCGGGTTATTCGTTTATTTCCCTCGCGGGTGGTTGGAATATCGAAAAACCCTCTTTAGGTGCGCCTTTAAGTCACAAAGGGAACCTGCATACCAATTTCACCCTACTAGAACGTATCAGTAAAGAGAAACATACATGAACGAGTCAGTAAATGAATGACTGTCGAAATTATAGGTAGGTATATGCATTTATTAGACTCGAGGAGAAAATTCTAATGTTGATAAAAAAAAAATTTTACTTTTTCTTTCTACATCCTTTCTTCCTGCAGTTTATCTGCTCCTTTTATTGTTTTAATTCCATTATTCTTTTTTACTATTCGTTTTATTTTATTTTTTAATCCCCTTCTCCTTTAACATTTTTTTCCTTTATCTATTATTTCACCCCCCCCCCCCCCCCCTCCTCCCTTCTCCTTTATTTATATCTGGTATTTTCTCTTCTTGATCATTAGTTTCTTCGTCAATCATCTGTCTCCCTCTATCTACTTCTCCTCTGACATGATGACATGTGAATGTCCGTTTCATTGTTTTGACCTTTTCTCGTTCATTCTCATTTTCTCAGCTACTGATTTTGTTCTCTTGAGTGTCTTCTTTCTTTTTTTTCTGAGATTTTCTTGAGGAAAACTAAAATTCAGTGGATGATTTAAAAAACATCCATAGAAACTGCCGAAGTTGAAGAAGGAAAAAAAAAACATATGGTCAGATATTACAACGTCAAAGAATTTCCTTTATTTCAATTTTCTCTCTAAAAAGGAAAATTATTTTAATGTAATCCATCCGATGACAGTCTATACAGATTCGGAAATATCTTTCTTCTCTTTAGGGTCGTTTCTCAGATTTGAAAATATCGTTCTCCTCTTTAGGGTCATTTCTTTATCTGACCATTTGACTTCAATAATTCACAATCAAAACAGAAAAGCATTGGACACAAAAATCAATAATTCATAATGAATTAGTAAGAAAGTGAAAAATGGACTCACAATTCACATCATAACTAGATTAAAACCACAAACGAAACAGAGGCCCTTGACGCTGTCCCCAAGCACTTTTTCTCTCTCTCTTCCACTACTCTCCTCTTTTCAGTTTCTCTGTCTCTTCCCCATTCTGAAACCCTCATAAAAACACATCACCTATATTGATGCTTCGACCTCTTCGAAATGATAGAGCTCTTTCGAAGAAAAATCATTTGAGTTTTACAACCCCCAAATTGCAAAACTCTCCCCAAAGCTCAAGAGAAAGTAAATGGAGCAGAATGAAATGGAATTGGGAACTTTGGTGTTTATCTTCCGATTTTACGACGCTTGTTTTATTTCTTTTTGATGTCCAACGAATGACTTTCGGCGGTGAAAGGTCATTGAAAAGTTCGCCAAATAGGGTAATTTGATTTCTGAGGTAACGAGAAAGAATGAGTTAAGAGATTGGAAGGTTTCGTACGATATCGATTTTCTAGTTGGGTTTAGAAAAATGCTTATTTACAGTGAATTTATTATGTTAATTGTGTTTTTAATTATATACCACCGTAGACACAGTGTTTTGGTCTTTACAGAAAAATCAAAAAATCTCTAGGATTGAATGGCTTTTAAATCTATAATAACAAGAGGTGAAAAATAAAACCTAATTTCTCCTATACCTACCTAGAATTTTACTCTAGACATTTCGTCACTTTCAGTGAGACTTACAATAGTTGAACATTAATTCGTTTTTCCGTTCCCCTAGGGACTACCTCTTCCTGGTACGTCTCCGTTCTTCGTTTGCAAACGGCCCTCTCTTTCTAACAATACATGATGCGGGCTGCTGATCATTACGGACAATCTGCTCGAATTTCTGACGTCAAGAATTCAACCACTAGAAAAATAGAAAATAAAAACATTTTCCCTTCATTTCTCCTTTTCAGAAGCGCTGATGATTTTCACATCTTCTCTCTTAAACCGTATTTCTTTAAGTTGTTTGTTTTCATCGACATTCTTTTTCACCTCCGTTTCTGAATCTATATATTCTCATATTCAATTAATTTCTTTTGTTCATCTTCCAGTTTTGTCCATGCCCTTTTCGTCAATACTTTCTTCTCTCGATTTTCCTACTCTTTCTTTTTTTTCTCTTTATTATTCCATTTATTCTCAACCTTGCACTTGCAACACTGCTGCCCATCAGATTGTCATTAGGCATCTCTACATCCATGTCCATCCAAAACTCTATGGGAGGGAGGGTAAGAGACGTGTCTTGTTCCACACTTCATTGGGTAATGTCTGATGTTTCATTGAATAAATTCAACTCACTCTCTCCTTCCTGTTTTCTGCTGATATTCTTTTAAACACAAGTTTAATAAGTCTTATTGTAACTCGAAATTCAGCGTTTTGAAAACATTATTAATTCCACAGCTCTGGGTTTTGTCCATTAATATCCAAGTCAAGTCACTGCTCTGATTTCTTTTTGTTTTGTTTGTTATTTCCCCGGAAAGTTTTCGTTTCTGCCAACTCATCATCACACATGTTGTGCTCGTTTTCTGTTTCATTTGTGGTTGCGTTTGCTGTTACAGTTGCCATAAGAAACATGTATAGCACATGCTGTTAAACACGTAAAGTCAATGGTGGTTATATCCTGTCCAATTCATGGGATTAATATTCTCATGAGAAATCATCTTAATAAAAACAGAATAACAACCAAATCATAAAACTCGTTCTGAGTAAGAATTTGTCTTGACGAAATCAAAAAGGACAATTTTTATAGCATGTGGAAAAATCACTAGATATTAGCTTAACAAGTTCTCAAATATAAGTTTATTGATTACTATGGGTATACATACGTACATTGTGAATTATTGCATTGTAAAATATCTATCGAAGTCTTTTCTTCAAACAATCTTTCATGTAAGGGTGGTTCAATGAATTTTGACCAGGGAATGGGAAATTTTAAGTTATTAATTCTACTTTTTGTCTAAGTTGGTAAAATCTTTTATAGTTAAGTTTTCGTGGTATAAAAACTTCTTAAACTCACTTAGTTAAATATTCGCTGAACCCGGGACTTGAACCACCGACCTTCAGGTTACAAGTCCGCGGCTTTATCGATCGAGCTCCTTCATTAGTTGCTGGAAGTAATTTCGATCTATGCCTGTGACAAGGTCATTACTGTAATAACAGAGTGTATAACAAACTTTTGTGATAAAGTGTACGTATATTATAGATAATGAAGCTCAAGAGTGATTAGTGAGCTGTCTATTGACGTTTGAAGTGTCCACTTTACTTCGAATGGTCAAGCAAGTCTTGACCTGTAGGCGAGAGGGGAGAGTAGGGTAAGAAGAGGAGAAAGAAAGGTAATTCCATTGTAATTGAAAACATGTGAACTCGACCACATGTGACGATACTACACTGAAATTCACAAAATTCCGACCACCTAGAAATTTTGATTTACTGCGTATGTACCTTACTTTATATACTTTGTATGTAACCTATATTATAGTAAATACAATTTTACCTGTGTCTGAGCTTGTTTTGGACCCTTGGTATCAGTAATTAATTAAGGTGGGGGTCATTAATTGATTTAGTGTTAATTTACTACCTGAGGTACTTAATGACAAAGTAACTTTTAGATAATTTAAATTTTAATTTTCATTCAATTTTTATTTAGAACAAAGTGAAATTAAGTTCTAGTGTGTTATCTAAACCTTTTAGCATGCCTTTAGATAGTGTGGGAGTTGGTAGAGCCCTAGCTTTGCTGGATGAAGGATACAGTCAGCGTGAGGTGTCCCGAATACTTAATGTGGCAAGAACAACTCTTTCTGACAACATTAGACGGTATCAGGAGACGGGATCATGCAAGAGAAGACCAGGATCCGGTTTAACAAGGTGCACAACAGCTCGAGATGATCGGTTTATGGTGATGGAGACCCTCAGGAATCGGTTCCAGACTTCAGTAGAGACAGCCCGTCGGCTGTATGATGTAAGAAATGTTCTTGTGAACCCCCTTACAGTTAGAAGACGCCTAAGAGAAGCTCATATCATACCTCGAAGGCCTTATAACGCCCCCGAGTTGCTCACATGTCACAGAAGAGCGCGTTTACAATTCGCAGCGGAGCACATAAGATGGACAGAGGAAGACTGGGACAAGGTTTGTTTTCTGATGAGACAAGGATCTCCCTAAGAGGAGCAGATGGTCGGGTAAGAGTGTACAGAAGGAGAAATGAGCGGTATTCTGAGTGTGCTCTTGTTCCAAGGGTAGCATTTGATGGTGGATCAATAATGGTGTGGGGTGGAATATCTGCTGAGGCTCACACGGACCTTGTGTTTTTTGACGGAGCCAGTATGAACGCTGAATCTTACATATCAAATGTTCTTGAAGATATGGTGGTCCCGTACGCCCCCTTTATTGGAGATGGTTTCCTCTTCTGGCAGGATAACGCGCGCCCCCATGTAGCCAGGACCACAAGAGAATATATGCAACTGGCTGGAATTACTACTGTAAACCCTCCAGCGCGATCCCCCGATCTCAATCCAATATAGCACACCTGGGACAGCTTGAAACGGCGAGTTCGCGCTCATGACCCCGCCCCACGGACATTGCGGGACCTCAAGGATGTGATTGTCCAGGAATGGAACAATATCCCTCAGGCGGAGCATTGTAACCTCATTTACTCTCTTCCTCGACGTCTTCAGGATGTTATCAGAGCCCGAGGAGGCAACACACGCTATTAGTTACCGGTAAATTGTTATTAAAAAATAAATAAACATAAAATTTGAAACCTTTAATTTTCTTTGTTTTTCTTTTTTTTTCTATTTTGACTGGACTATCATTAAAATCCTAAATAAAAGTAAAAAAATGTACCACAATTACTGATAAATGTTTATTAAATAATGTTAACACAAAAATTTGGGATAAAACTCCACCTTGTGATAGAAAATATTAATTTTCCAGGTGGTCGGAATTTTGTGAATTTCAGTGTAGTTAAGGAGGAAAAATTAAGGGAATTGGGGGAAAAGAGGAGAAGGTAAAATAGGAGGAGAGGAAATAAGTTTTCAGGTCCGAAGTTATATAAAAAAGTTTTGAAGAAGGAGAACAAAATCTTTTCATCTCTGCGTAATTAAAAGTATTAAGAAACACAAAGAAAAAACTGGTGTCAAGTGTACGCGCTAGTACGCTACCTGGTAATCCAGGTAGCGTATGGATCCATTGGTTCGAATCCCACCCCGTCCATGAATTTCCCTTATTTATTAGAGTATATGACAACTTAACAATAAGAATCTGAGGGTTAGGTGGTAGAAAATACTTTAAGCAATAACCTCGTTAGGTGTTTACCTTCCCCTAAAGAGTGTTATTATTATTAATTCCGTATCTTCTTTTACTCCGTCTTATCCCGCTTAAGCAGGGTCGACGTTGGTCAACATCATGGTTGAGTTTGGTTGTTATTGGCACATTTTGACGGCTGGATGACATTCCTAACGCCAACAATTCTACTTGATTTAACGTCCTGGATTAAGGCTTGTAGAGGGATGATAGTTAAACTTAATCCGCCCTGATTGTGATATACTATCGTAAGTCTTCCTTAAGACCAGCCCTGGTGGCAGCAGAAAGAGTGCCGGGACTGAAAGAGAACATTATTATTCGAAACATTGCAAGGAAACGAAATTAAAAGAACATAAAGAAATGTCTAATGAACCTTTGTAGGAATATGTGTTGGAAAACATTTGGACATCATCATCAAAAATTCACCATGTGATGGAATTGTAAGATGGTGGGGAGATAAAGAAGGTGTACGTTAACGAGTGCCTGTTTTAATCTTCGGAGATCATTCGAAACCCAGGCTGGGTGAGGTTAATGTGGGTAGCTGGTACGATTCCCGCCAAATGGTGGGTAAAAAATCTTGAAAAAGTAACATAGGTGGTTCTTCCAGACAGCCCTTCAAATAATCATTATACAAATGTGATTGCGGGTCTATGCAAAATGAAAAACACCACCTTAACTGTCACCTGTAAAAAAGAGGATCTAGTAGTATTATTATTATTAAATGCTTTATTAGATACAATGACAAATAATTATGTAGAGTACAAATAATTATTATATATATATAAAAAAAAAATTGAAACAATAAAAACAATAAAATGGAAAAAAAAATAGATAAATCTGTCCTAACTAAAGGGCGGAGTTATTGCCTATGGCGATCTTCTCCACACAACCCTTTTGGCAAATACAGGAGCTATTGAAGTCGCAGACTCGCAGATTATTGACAGAACAAAATATAATTTGGTGACAGAAACGGACTCAGAAGGTAAAGTAAAAGTACATACTTCATGAGAGACCTGGGCTGTCATACTCGTGGAATAGTACTACACTACCTATGAATTATAATAACTCATTTTATGATTGATCTACTGATATTGCGTTGGAAGATTTGCTCAAGTGATCTGAATCTAATATTATACGTGATATATGGAGCAAAATCATAGCGGAATCCAATGCAAAACATCTGTGGTGTACTTTATAAGTATTCTATTACTTTCCATGGGTGATTTTATCAGCGTATAAAATACTTTACAGGTTGCTAAGAACAGATTCGTTTTTGGGTTTTTTTCTGTAGCAAACTATTTTCTGATTTTTTTTTTTTTTTTTTTTTTTTTTTTTTTTTTTCTATTTTGCAAAATTCATACATAATTGTATTAATTTTATTTGTGATTTTCAAATCATTTGACCTTTTGAATTAGAGGATGGGACTGAAAAGATGTACATTGATGTTTTTCAAGCAATTAAGCCTATGTCGCGGATTTCTCCTAATTTTCTTGAGTGTGAGTTGGTGTGTTGGAGGAAATTCATGTAAGAACATCTGTCTTTCTTCTATTATATTATTAAAATGGTGTTTTCCAACTTTATAGGTACATACCAATCCATGTAAGTAAAGGATAGAATATTTACAGTAAAAAATATTTAATGTCAGGTGATTTCTTGTCATTTTATTCCTTATTATTATGTATTTGAAAAAAAAGAAAGAAAAGGATAGGAGAGTCCAAGAAGCTTTTTACCTTAATTTTTAGTAGCTTTTTGCTTGTAATATTAATATTATTTTAGCAACTATTTTTTTAGCCAAAAAAACCATCATGTAATATTTTGTTGTAAAATGACAATGACACATCTTCATTTTATCAAGTCTATCTGCATCATAAAATTTTTCCACCAGCTGTCCAATGGTAAGCGTCAGTTAAAAAACGACCATCCACTGGAGACAATTGACGCGCTCTCGTCTGTATGCGTAACTTACCTTTGGAAGGTTAATGGACGAACAACTTTTCCTATTCTATTTTCCTCATCACTTTTGGATAAGTCAAGGGATGTTGTTTTCGGCAAACACACTATCAGAAGTTGTAAGTGGACATAAGGACAATCGTACTTGCCTCGGGTATTACAAATGTTTTCGCTTTTTTTTTTATTTTTAATTTCTTTTTTTCTTTAAATTTGGTTTGGCATTTAGGCTGTCGAGGCAAGATGGTAACTGTCAGTATAGATTATCTGAAATGGACCGACTTTCCAGGAGAAAGAAAGAGGTGGTCCCCACCTTTTGAGTGAGGGTGTGTTGAATGCAAACTATATAAAAGCGCGCCCAATACACGTTCACGTAGCTCAGCATAGCGAAATCATCGTGATACCACTATTAAAGGTCTTATGGGAAGTATTAGCAAATCGCGAAATGTGAATTATAAGACTCAAATTCAATATTATGCACTCTAATATTAATCATATTGTTTTTTTCTATTTGTCACTTTTATATATCTATCAAATTAGTATTTCGGAGACTAATTTCTATATTATTCTCACTCAGAAGTTAGACTTACTCGTAGCTTATAGGAGATGTATTGTTTATAATATTATTCTTGTAGAAATAAATAAAAGTATTCAATTCAATTCAATATCAGAAGTCATTGCTAAGCGTCGGTTTTTCCCTATCATACACAGTACACAATCCGTGACTTAGCGCCACAGAGGTATTACAAAATCGTCTATTAATTCCGCCCTAAGTGTTATTTTATATAATATTATTATAGTAAAATTATATACTTTTCTTTTTCTTTCACATATTTTTAAAAAACCGGTTTTGGTCAACCTCTTTCTATTGTTTGGTTGCTGTTTCGTTAGGCTACACGCAAGTTGTACGGTGTGAGGCATCGTCCTATAGATTTATTTATCTAAATAATAGGGCATTGCCGAACATCGTTTCGGTCCTAAATTCGGCGCCACGGTTTTGCTTACACTCCAGATATCATCTAATTGAGAAGCTAATGGTTTCTTTTTTCTTTCCTTTTTTTAATGAAACTCATTGCAGTTCGGAAATGGAAAAATACGGCTGAAAATTTTGAAAGATGGCGAAAAGCTATAAATGAAGAAAGGCATTGTCATCTGACTCATCATTATCATTTGGAGAAAAGGCTTTCTGATTTCTGCACTGTCATGCCTCAGGACATCAGCTGAAATTTTATGTTTCGAATATATACCGTCCTGATCACCACATCGCTCTTTTTTATCTTATAAAGGGTGTTTGATTGAAAGAGGAAAAGAGAGAGAGAGAGATAGTGGCTGTAGCCGAAATCAGCCGATTAACCTGATGATATTTTTTATTTTATTTTATTTTTACGAATTTACGGGGTCCAACCCCATTTGCAGAAGCTAAGGAAATCTCCATTGGCAACTGCTTAAGGTAAAAAAAAAAAAAAAAAATGTTAATAAAATATGTTGTATTATTTTGTAACTGATGTTGTCAAAAACTGTTGTGGACTGGAGTGGAAAGGTCCATGATGTTTACAAAAGTTAAAGGGAGGATAGATTTTTCAATTGGAGGATCTTGCTCTTGAAGTTGCTCATGCTATATTCTCAAATATAGACAAATTCTATATTCTCCTCAGAAGTTAGACTTACTCGTAGCTTATAGGAGATGTATTGTTTATAATATTATTCTTGTAGAAATAAATAAAAGTATTCAATTCAATTCAATATCAGAAGTCATTGCTAAGCGTCGGTTTTTCCCTATCATACACAGTACACAATCCGTGACTTAGCGCCACAGAGGTATTACAAAATCGTCTATTAATTCCGCCCTAAGTGTTATTTTATATAATATTATTATAGTAAAATTATATACTTTTCTTTTTCTTTCACATATTTTTAAAAAAACCGGTTTTGGTCAACCTCTTTCTATTGTTTGGTTGCTGTTTCGTTAGGCTACACGCAAGTTGTACGGTGTGAGGCATCGTCCTATAGATTTATTTATCTAAATAATAGGGCATTGCCGAACATCGTTTCGGTCCTAAATTCGGCGCCACGGTTTTGCTTACACTCCAGATATCATCTAATTGAGAAGCTAATGGTTTCTTTTTTCTTTCCTTTTTTAATGAAACTCATTGCAGTTCGGAAATGGAAAATACGGCTGAAAATTTTGAAAGATGGCGAAAAGCTATAAATGAAGAAAGGCATTGTCATCTGACTCATCATTATCATTTGGAGAAAAGGCTTTCTGATTTCTGCACTGTCATGCCTCAGGACATCAGCTGAAATTTTATGTTTCGAATACATACCGTCCTGATCACCACATCGCTCTTTTTTATCTTATAAAGGGTGTTTGATTGAAAGAGGAAAAGAGAGAGAGAGAGATAGTGGCTGTAGCCGAAATCAGCCGATTAACCTGATGATATTTTTTATTTTATTTTATTTTTACGAATTTACGGGGTCCAACCCCATTTGCAGAAGCTAAGGAAATCTCCATTGGCAACTGCTTAAGGTAAAAAAAAAAAAAAAAAATGTTAATAAAATATGTTGTATTATTTTGTAACTGATGTTGTCAAAAACTGTTGTGGACTGGAGTGGAAAGGTCCATGATGTTTACAAAAGTTAAAGGGAGGATAGATTTTTCAATTGGAGGATCTTGCTCTTGAAGTTGCTCATGCTATCACAAAATAAGTCGAGAGATGGGTCCAGATCACAGCAGTGGCGGCTCCTGACTTCAAGACTAGGTGACGACAAATCATACCCAGAAGTATTGAAAAAATAAAATTATTAATTTATCAGATCTTAGTTCTTATGGTCTCATAAACACAGCCCATTGTAAGTTATGGCTGTTTCCCTGCAGAGCATGGTTTTCTCTCATACCAGTTTTGCATCATATAAGTTTTTATAGGTACTTTTTTTGGAGAACACTTGGTACTTAATAAATAAACAAGGCCAGCAGAACAATTTGTCAACACTTGAGCTGGTACACAGCCATTCATTTTTCATAAGCCATTCAGGCTTGAACTGTATGGCTGTGGGACAGGCATTTGCTTTACTTTTTTAGTGGTGGTTATAGTAATTGGAGAAATTGGACATCCAGTAATCATAATATCTTTCTTATCCTCATTACTTCTTAATCTGAATGGGGTTACTTTTAATGTTTGAACCCCATGATTTTGTGGGAATCTCATTGTTTCTTTGAAATATTGTTATTAGTTATTCATCGTAATAAAAAATATTAACTGAAAGTTGGTAAAAAGGAATTAAAATAAAAATATTAGGATTATACCTCAGTAGATAGGTAGGTACAACATTTTAAAGAGGGGTTAGAAGTGGGAAGGAAAGAAAGTTAGTTGAAGACTAAAAATTACAATCCAAAACTGGAAGAAAATCCACCACCAGATTACAAAATAAATCTAAGAAAACATACTTACTACAAATATATAAAATCAGCTTAAACTTCTGTTACCATTGATGTTTAAATGACTATTTATGAAAAACACAGATATTGCCTTATAATTTTAAGTACTTCACTGGAAGCTGTGTGCTTAGCTACCTGCAACCTGCATAATTATAATGTTATTACTGACACTGAAAGAAGTACATAGCTACTTCATATTCAACTTATTATGAAAAGCACAGGTCAGATCAGGTAGGAATAATGTTTCTATCCTGTATCAAATACTGGGAAATAACTTTATTAACTAGTTACACCAATTAAAAGTCACTTGATTACCGTTGAAAAGATTTGAAAATAATCTATTAAAATTTAAAAAGTGCGCACCAAGTTTTGTTTACATTCTAAAGATAAGAGATACAATGTTGCCAAGTTAATTTCATAGCTAAATTTCTACAAACTTCAAGAGCTATATTTTAAATTTAAAGAAATCCCTCAAATCATGTAAGACGTATTTATTTATTTAAAAAAATAATACTACACCGCCTGAACAGAATTTTCTCTTGAGAATTTCATTTCAACACGTCTAAATTCATGATTTTTTTTAAAGTGGTTCCATAGTCAGGATCTTAAACAGGACCACCATTGTCCCTATTTAAAAACATCTTGGAAAAACTAGATACCAGATTATCTTATTTGGCTCAATTTCGGTACCTACATTAAATAATTATTTCCGAGATTTGACTTCAATCGATATGTCCTTTTTAAGACTATAGTTGACAAGATACATAAATAGTTAAAATTTATTGGTATCGGCTATCGTTTAGGAACTATGTACAAAACTAGAACCCAAAAAATGAGAAATAATATCCAAAATTCCTGACACAAAATAATGCTTTCCTAACGCCTACGTTATTATTATTATTATTTATTTTGTTTTTTAATATTACAAGATTGTGCTAGATATGGGAGGCTAAATCATTGACTGGTTTCCTAGGTCTGGCATAATGCTACTGGCAACAGTGTTAATATCAAAAACACATGACATCGCACATGGTATGTGGCTTCGTGACATTTCGTATGAGTTCGTGTAGATATTGTAAACTGAATACAACTGAAGACTGTCCTCAGTAGCATATTACATAGATATAGTTCTTGCCTAATATTTCATGATACCTACTTGGAAATACTCAACTCTGATTGGTTGATTCAAGGACAACTGAAGACAATTTCGAATTGTCTTCACATTTGGTGTTCTCCTTGGAAAGTAACATGAATTGTTAAGCAGCATTGATCTATTTTACACAAAGCTTACTCTTTTTTTTTTTTTCTTTGAGTTAGATCAATTGTGCCATGTTCAAGGGATTATGAGTAGTGTTTTCACTGTTCAAAATTAGGTGAAAATGTCTTCAGTGTCTTCACCCGACGAGCCGCCACTGGATCACAGGCTATATTATAGAGTCTCATGAGTCTATTTATGGGTTGATGGAATGTATAGTTTTTATGGAATGTATAGATATTATTATTATTTATTATTATTCAATTTATGATACATAAAAAACAATACAAATAATTATTATACCAATGTAAAAATGAAAAAAAATGTATACAATAAAAAGGAAAAAGAATAGAAAACTACATTATAATCATATGTCCTGACTAAAGGGCGGGGTTATTGTCTATGGCAATCTCTTCCACCCAACCCTTTATAATTAAGCTGAAAATGCTGCTACTACAAATTTGCGGATCTTATCTGAAATCGAATTGTACTAAATATTGCTGCAGTGTGCAAAAGCCTAACCTAACTGAACTGTAATAATTATATTCTAACCTTACAGCTCAACCGGGGCTCAGTTTAGTACAACTAAATTTCAAGTAGTAGTAGTGCTTTATTTAGACTGTCAGTGCAAGACGCAAGACAATAGTACCTGACAACAGTTTAAACCCGCAATTTTTAGACTTGTATAAAAGACTTCAATAAAATTTAAAAAAATAAACGCCTTCCTTAAGGAGGAGGCCCATGCACCGTAAGGGGTGCGGAAGGGCTTATTATTATTATTATTATAAAAGACTTTATTAACAAACTCAAGATCTTTCTTCCTCCTTATGGAAGAGGATGGGATGTGGAACTGTAAAATCACCTCCACCCCTGGACGTGTCATTCTGGACAGAAGTTAAGGTTTATGACCACTTTCGCTAGCCCAGAGTCCTTAGGGAATGCATCTCCCCTAAATACTCTCCTGTTATCCCTTTATCTCTGTGCCTATGTTTTTGCTCTTTCTTCTTGGACTTTGTTTCCTTCTTTCTCTCTCTCTTTCTGTCACTCTCATTCTCTCTCCTCCACTCATTTTTCTATTTACCTATTTATCCTTTTTCATTTTATTCTCAGTCTCTTTAATTTTCTCTCTCTCTCTATCTCCTCTCCTCTCTTTCTCTCTTTCCCTCTCTTCTCTCTCCCTCTCTCTCTCTCTCTCTCTCTCTCTCTCTCTCTCTCTCTCTCTCTCTCTTTCTCCCTCTCTCTCTCTATCTCTTTCTCCCTCTCTCTCTCTCTCTCTCTCTCTCTGTGTCTCTCTCTAACTCTCTCACACCTCTATTGCTCTCTATATCCCTCTCATTTATTATTTTTAATTTTTCTCTTACTCCCTCTCTCTCGTTTCCTCTATCTCACTTTCTCTCTCTCTCTCTCAGTATACTTCACTTCATTCCTCAAAAAAATGTTCTTTTGCATTTATATCACATGAGATTCGAGAGCTACCTTTTGTTGTTTTCTCCACAAATTTAATTTTGAGAAGCTTGGATACATAATTCTTAGCTAATTTTGGTAAACGGACAGAATTTTTTAAACAAATTATATTTTTATTAAATTATAACAGGAGCTGCCAGTCTTTAACTGGTTACCATTCCGCACAGCATATCCATCAAATTAAGCACCTGCAAAAATAACAAACCTAAATTTGAACGTTTAATGTTCTCATTCTGTATCTGTAGTTAAGCAACGCCCAGTGAGGATGGAACATCGACAGTTTCAATTGTTCAAAACCCCGTGATGCTGGCTGTTCTCAGACTACCTAGGCTGAGCCAGGTCAATTTGGGTAGTCGGTTTCTGAGTTTCTAACGAATAGTAGGTAAACTATCTATGTTCTATAATTATAGAAATGTTTATAGTAAAATTAGAATAATTTGAGACTTCATCAGTCGAAAAAGAGTTTCAATATCAAGTAGATAGATATTCGTACAAAATGTAATGTAGGGGAAGGTCTGCCAAAACCGGGTACTTAGTTTTCTAGGCCATCTAGCGGAAAAGCCATTATCGTCATCTCAGCAAATTAAACTGAAAAACATTCACAACTTTGTTGGCTATCTAAATTTGAAAACGATACGTCACTATGTATTGCCATTTTTTGTTAAATTTATTTTTTTCAAAAAAAGTCAAAGTACCCGGTTCTGTCAACCCGGTCTTTCAGAACCGGGTACTAGGTATGACAGAACCGGGTACCCCTATATTTCCTATGGAAGACATTGATAAAAAGTTCAATGATGTTTATTGAAACGAACATTAACATTTTACTTCCGAGAAATTTCTAATATTAGAAATCGGAAGTATTGTGTTCGTTTTTGTAAAAAAAAAATATTTTTTTGCTCCGATTTCAATTTTTTTCATATTTCTGGGCGTTTCATAACCTCCTGAGCAAATTTGGTTTTGTGTCCGTCTGTCGGTCTGTCGGTCTGTCTGTCTGTCTGTCTGTCTGTCTGTCTGTCTGTCTGTCTGTCTGTTAAAACGATTCCTTGTAACGCGCAAATCTCGGAAACTACTCGACCGATTTTGATGAAATTTTGTAAACATCTAGGAGACATTCTGTAGATGGTCCCATTTTAAATTCATCGAATTCGTACTAGCGGCTCTGGGTGAAAGAGAACATGCGCCTGACCACTAACTTTTTACTTAAATGCTTATATCTCGTGAACGGTACACCCGATTTTGATGAAATTTTTTATGAATATGCATATTAATGTTTTACATAGGCTTTTTATATTTTCTTTTTAATTAATTATAATTTGACTCTGATATTTAAGAAAATCCGAAATTTCGGACAATAAAGTCAAAAAATAAGAACCACGACTTGCCGATACAGAATTTTTTGTAGAATCTAGAATGTAGAAAAAACGGTTTTCTACCATATAAAACAAACTTAAAGAAAATCGGTTCAGCCGTTTCGGAGATACAAGTAATTTAGTATAAAAACTCAAAATTCGCACGTGTACACAATGTGAAACAATCACGAGGAAGTATTGTGTCCATAATTGGCAGTGTTTTTTTTTTTATTTATGAGCAAATGAGCATAAGTAATTTCAATGTAAAAAATAGGTAATTATTTTTATAATGGCAAACAATAAGAAGGAACAAATTTTGAACCTAAAGTTTTCTTTTTTTCTTCTTCACTGTGCCATATCTTCAAAAGACGTTGGCTATTATTCTGGCCCAGTTTTCTTTATTTGTTGTATTATTCAGTATTTGTTCTTGTGTTAGTTCAGTCCATGTGGTCATGTTGCTCATCCATGTTGTTCTTGGTCTTCCTCGAGTCCTAGTTCCAGATAGATTGGATTTGACAATGTCTTGTAATATCTTGTATTTTTCATTTCTCATAATATGTCCAAAATATGCCAATTTTCTTCTTTTAACTGTTGTGATGATTTCTGTTTCCTTTCTCATTCTTTGTAGCACATTCTCATTGGTGACGTTATAGATCCATGATATTCTCAGCATGCGGCGGTAGCACCACATCTCAAAAGCTTCTAGTCGGTTCATGATGTCTTGTGTTAGTGTCCACACTTCAACTCCATAAAGCAAAACTGAGAAAACATAACACCTAAAGTTTAGAAAAATAAAATAGGAAACACACTTGTAGGTATTCATAAAGGTAAAACTTACAACTATCTTTCTTGACATTGTAAAAAATAATTAGAATAGGAATTGTACCAAAATATTAGGAAAATTGCTTTAAAAAAAAACAATAGGTGGGTAATAAAAAGCATACCTTGGAGGGTTTGACATTGTGACACCTAAAAATGTATAAAAAATGAGAAAAATAATTGAATGTCAGTAAAAAATAATATGTAGCAGGTCCCTACTTGCTCACCTACTTACCTTCAATACCTTCCCTGAAAAAATATCCAGAGACATATCAAAGACAACTTGAAAAAATGTAAGCACATAAAAATACACACAACACTAAGAAAAAAATAGGCTGCTCAAATCGGGTACCTGAAAATCTGTACCCGGTTTTATCAACCCCAAAGTACCCGGTATGAACAGACTCATGACTATCTGTAAAAAATATTGAATAACCAAGACATGCAAAACTATATTAAAAAGATTTAATTATGATATGAAATAACACTTTTTAAGTAACAGCTTTACAGACTTACCATGAATTTTCAGCACAAATAGCCGTTAAAAGTCACTCGATAACTGTGGGCTCGAAAATAAGGAAATAACACGAGCTAAACTAGAACCTCAAATCAGAGCGAAATGACTCGAAATGAAATTGGTTTTTTTACAAAAGATACGCTCTGCTAGGAAGAAATTTTAGTTTTTGTAATCAGTTCATAGATGGCATTAGCAGTATCGTTGGAAACAGTGGTACCCGGTATTAGCAGACTACCCGGTTTTAGCAAACCTTCCCCTAACCCTAACAGCCGTATTTATGAACAGAAAGCGCCGTCTGAGCAATGTCTGAAGCATGATTACCTTTAATATTATTGGCCAATACCTTGCTTGAGACATTGCTCAGCCAAAAATCGCTGTTCATAAATACGGGTGTTAGTGTACAGAAACCATTGCATTAATAAACGTGGAGTAAGCTTTGAGGAATACTGTTTGAAGCATTTGCTTTCTCTTCCTACTTAGAATGTCGAGGGAGACTAGGGGAAGCACGAATTTTCTCGTTGCAAAATGAATAGCTGGTTTCTCGGATTCGGACATTAAATTTAACAAGTTATAGTCCTTACTTCTTCTTCTTTCTCTCTCTTTCTCTCCCTATCTCACTCATCCTTCTCTCCCTCCTCTCTCTCTCTCTCTCTCTCTCCTCATTAGTTAGTTATTTTATATTAGCTTAGGAGATGTTATATTTGTAAATTTAAAATTGATATAAATAAAAATAAACCAAATCAATCAATCAATCTCTCTCTCTCTCTCTTTCTCTCTTCCTATCTCTTTCTTTTCTCATCTTTCTGTCTCTCTATCTTTCTTCTTCCCATCTCCATATCTCTATAATATGTGTCTGATGTTTTTCTTTTCTTAAATTTCATCTGTCTCTTTTTTTTTTCTAGGTACGTCCTACCGTTCTTACTTTTCGTTTTCTGGTCTACCTCTCTCTTTATCTATCTCCTTCTTTCCCTATCCTCCTTCTTTCCTGCCATCTCTCTACTTTCTTGGCAGTGTTTCAAATCTCGCTCTCTATTTCCCACCCTGCCTCTACGTCTCTGATTCTTATTCATATGACCACTTACCTCGTAAACCATTTCTCCCTCTCTCCTTTTCTCCCCTCCCATCCTGTCCCTCTCCGGAAATATTCCTCCCTATTTTTCCACTCTGGACCTTTTCTTGGTAACAATTTATTTTATTTATATTTATTTCTGTTTCTACCTGTGGGTGCCAGGATGTCTAGTACATTTTTGAAATCGGTTTCCAAAATTTTATTTTTGAGTCTTTCAATCTAGCAGTTTCCTTTTAGCACCATTGTGAATATTAAATATGGTTAAAATTTATGAGAAAAAGATGAGAAAATCCACATATGTGGTACTTTTCAGTATGTGGTACTCAACTACTCACCTTTCAGAATTTAAGAAATTCTAGTTTCAATAATTTTGGGATACTATATCAACAGCTCAGATCATATCGAGACAGGGAAAACCCACACTAACCTCACCCAGCCTGAGTTTGGCCAAAAATAAGAAAGTCACAACCAATCTAACTCGCTTTTCTAAATCTTTGCTGGTACTTGAACCATTGACCTCCAGGTTACAAGTTGGACCAGGAATTCGAACCCTCGCATCACGAGGGTGCGAATTTGATTGGTCACCAAAAAAAAAAGAATGCTCCCCAATAAAGCTCCCCTAAAAAGAACGTTCCCTTAAAAAGGTGAAATTGTCACATCCACTAAAATTTTAATAGAATCTTCTAACTGTACGTTTCAAAACTTTGAGAACCTCCTCTTTCTACCTCCATCACCTCCTTGAATTAAACTGGACCATATATCAAACGAGACACCAGGGAGGTTAGGAGGAGTGGAGGCGAGGAACATAAAACAAGTTTTTACGAGTGTGCCCTTGTGATGTGTTTCCTTAAAGACATTGGACGGACATGTTTGGAAATCTCTATTTCACCTCCATGATTTGTAACCTCCATGGATATTTTCTCTTCTTTGGATTTCCAGGGTCCACTCGTAGTCACCTTAGTACCTCATCTAAAATAAGAAGTGAGGCTGACCGCGAGACACGCTTACAAATAGCAACTGTAATAAAAAAATTCATACAATTTTTTTCTCCACCCTGGGGATCGAACCAGAGATCTTCCGCATGGTAAATGAATAATTTACCGCTTAGCTATAACACCATTATTGTGAATGACAGAAGTCTATAATTGTTACCTTTTAACTTTTATGAACATCAATTTATTTCCTTCGAATAATTTTATTTTATCTTTCTCTTCCTTAAACTCAATATTCATTTGTTGTAACTGTCAGGATGATAAAACTCACATGCTTTGCAGCCGAATGTTTATAAGAGAACCTGGTGATGGTTATAAGAGAACTAGATATAAGAGAACTGGATATAAGAGAAACCTGGATCAAGGAGAACTGGATATAAGAGAAACCTGGATATAGGAGAACAGGATATAAGAGAAACCTGGATATAGGAAAAAAATTGAACATGAGAGAACTATTTTCTTTCTCACTTATTCTCACAAAGACACACATTCATTCTTTCCGGTCGAAATCTTTCTCTCCCTTTTCCTATGTCTCTTAAAATAAAAAGAAGCAGGAAGCTTTTCTAAAAAGTCATTGGTCAATTAAGCACAGGAAAGCATTCTCCATCTAGCAATACGTTTGGGAGTTCCTGTTAATTATGAGGTGGTGAGAGAGAGGGAGGAAGGGAGAGCCAGAGAGAAAAGGAGGGATGGAGAAGACTAAGGTAAATTGTCAATAATAATGGAAATATACGGGGAATTATCAGGGAAAAACGACAGACACAGGAAACAAATGTTGCTCAAAAGATTGAACAACATTCCCAAAGTTCAAATAATAAGTTATCATATTTGTGTTTGTTCACTTTCGTTCTATCACAACTACTCAACCTGACTTGACTATATCCGCGCTGAAAGCCATTGACCTCCACAGTACAAGTCCACCGCCTTATCGATCAAGCTACTGTAGTCGGTAAATCCTAATAGTATCTAAAATTACGAAAAAAGTGAATTCGTCTTGTTATTATTATTATTATTATTATTTATTTAAAACGAACACAATGAGAAGATAGCAAAGAGATTAGAGGAACAGACAGAGAGATAAAAAAGATGAAAATCAGAGAGGGTCAAATGATAAGAAAATTGGAAAGGAGAAGAGAAAGATACAAAAATAATGGAATTGTTGTGTTTGAGAATCATTAGATGAAACTTAGACGAAATTCGAAGAGAAGGGGATAGAAAAATACAGAGAGAGAAAAAAAAATGAAATGGAGAAAAAAAGAAAATGCCTATGAGAGAAATAGAAAGAATAAGGATACAAAGAAGACCACAATATTTTAATATATTTATGTCTTACAGAAAAGATAGAAAAATACAGAGAGAAAAAAAATGAAATGGAGAAAAAAAGAAAATGCCTATGAGAGAAATAGAGAGAATAAGGAGACAAAGAAGACCACAATATTTTAATATATTTATATTTATGTCTTACAGAAAAGGAGGAAAACATTTCCGTCAGCAATAACCTGCTCAGTGAACTAACTCAGGTCAGTAAACCTGCTCAGTGAACTAACTCAGGTCCATCTCGATGTCTCTCGACAGCACCTCTTCTCCAATGAGCTCCGATGTCTCCAGTAGCGTCTTCACATGATGCCGAGGCACGAACTCCCGGGTGCAGGAACTCTGGGAGAACACAAAGGGCTGCGGCGGCCGCGTGGCGTCCCCTGCCTCCACCGCAGCCAGGCTTCTCTTGTGCGACGCATGCGCAGGCAACTCTATCCAAGGTTCCACCACGAGGCGCTGTCCGTGATACACCCGCCCGTTGTACTTGTCAATGATTCGGTCCGCCATGCACTGGTCGGGACAGTGAACCAACGCGCGGTCCGGCTCGTCCAAACTCGTCATCTTGCTCACGGTCAAGTTGTCCTTCTTGAACATCTCGCCCAGGTCCTTGAGCGTGATGATCGATGGAATGTGCGACACGAAAAGAACATTTGCCATTGCAATTAATTCAAAAATATTAAGTTTAGTTACTTTCTAATCGAACTAATTAAGCGAGTCAAATTGTTGCCGCAAGCTTTTGAAGACTCAAACGAAATATATCAGGTGGCCGAAATTTTTGAATTCATGAGTACAACAAGGAGCTGCGTTAGTTTGACAGCCTTATCGTTTTATACTGAAGTAGGCGATCACAACGAGGACACGGGCCTAGACCCCAGATATAAACATAATTAGACTTTAATTATAGACAAATTTGTTTCTTATAGATAATTTTCGGGACTCCGTTGTGTCCTCTTACATATAAAATGGTTAGATTATTTTAAGTGGTACTGGCTCTACCCCAGGATCCAGTGTATAGGCCTCCGTTGTGTCCTCTTACATATAAAATAGTTAGATTATTTTAAGTGGTACTGGCTCTACCCCAGGATCCAGTGTATAGGCCTCCGTTGTGTTCGCGCACAACGGAGGCCTATACCCTGCCACCTAAGCTAGGGTCGCTATCTCGAAAACGATAGGGGTACACATTTCATACCAACATAAAGCTAATTTATGTTGGTATGAAATCTTTCTCTCTCTTTCTCTTTCCCTCTCTTCTCTTTCTCTCTTGTCTTTCTCTCTTTGCTTTTCTCCTTTTACCTCCTGATTCTAAGCCCTATCTGTCTCTCTCTCTCCTTCTTTTTCTCTACCTTTGTCTCTTCCTCTCTCTCTCTCTCTCTCTCTCTTTTTCTCTTTTCTCTCTTCTCTTCTCTCTCTCGTCTCTCTCTTCCTCTCTCTCTCTCCTTCTTCCGATCTAATTACTTCTCATTAGTTCGCTGGATCTTTCTCCTGTAGGAAGTTATTGATAAATATTTGATAACCTTGCAGTAATTATAAAGTTTTGGACTCTTGAATTCTTTCCTCTTTGTCTGTATGCTTGCCTGATTCTTTCCTGATACTCTTTCCTTTTTTTTTTTTTTTTTTTTTTTTTTTTTCTTTTCTTTTCTTATCTTTAAAAAGTAAAAATGAAGGATAAAGTTTCCTAATGAAATTAGTTCTCCTTCCGTTAAAAGAAAGAGCAAGATTTTTGTTGTTGTTGCCAAATACATGCAGATTTCGAAATCGAGAGAGATAGATTGTTCATAGTTATAAAACTTAACTACCATCCACCTATATCAAAATGTATAGAATGTAAAAATTCTATCTTTAGGGAATTCCTACATAATCCATAGTTATATTAGCAAAAGAGAAAGTGAGAGAGAAAACCATGACTCAGTTGACCACAAGACAAAAACGAATGTCCCATCATAAAGAACTTACCTTCAAAACTAAATTAGGAAGGGATGGGGAAAGCCGTTGTTGGGGTAGATAGCATTTTCATATAAAAATGAGAAAACAGGCAGGGCCGAGTCAACGTTGCATTCCCGAGAGAGAAGGCGTAATGTAATAGAATTCATCATTCCGATAACAGCATTTTTCAACAATTTTTTACATCGATAAAAATTGTTCAAAATTGCTGTTGAAATAAGTAATGAGATAAATAATATAAATAGTAATGTCACAACATGACAATGAAAAACTTTAAGAAGAGGGGAACAAAGTTAGGTACTTTTGAAAGTTAAATATTATCATGAAAATAATTATGTCTCTTTGAAAGGGGGTTTTTCACACCCCAATCGAAGTGTTTGATTATCTAGTGTTAATCACTATCGTAATAACACAGGCAATCACCTAAACTTTCTATTGTATATTATTATTTTGCCATAATTGGGATTTGAACCACAAAATTCAAAAAAATTTGCTTAATTCAAAAAAAAATTTAAAAAAAAAAAAAAATCATTTTCAATTTTCACCTAAACGGCCCCCAGACAGCCCCTGAGTTGCCTAAATAAATCGGTCCAAAAAACAATTGGTAAAATTATAGAATCCCAATGAACACGTATACTACATTTCATCAAATTTGAAGAATCCGGTCGGGAGTTATCGCGGAACAGAGAGACAGACAAGCAAACAGACAGACAAACAATCAAAAGCCAAATCGTCCAGTACCCAACTTAAAACAGAACCTCATTTAGTGACGTCATCATCACGTCGTTCCCTCACTGCGTTTGGTTTTGGTTAGAAATATGCCCCCCTGTTGAGTCCCATAGCTAAGGGCCTGGAGAAAGGGAGAAACGAGGGACAAAAACAATGCCAGAAGACGGTCGGGAATTCCCTCGAGAGAATTTCCAAGGGTCTTCGTTGGGACACGGCGGGAACATTGCCAACATCAATCAGGGTTAGGGATAAAGTGGAGGTGGGGAATTTTGATTCGGAGATAAAAATTGAATTTTAAATATTTCATGAGGTCGACATGTCTTTTATCTTCATGACTTGCGATTGGGTTTGAATTCAAAACAACGTGCCATGGTGTCCATGGCACGTTGAATACACCAGTTCTCTTTCGATCACTGATATCAAGCAACGTCTAGCGTGGTTTGGACTTGGTGGCTCGCCTTGTTTCAAACCGACGTGATGCCGACTCTTTTTGGAGCAGCCTAATAGGCTGGGTAATGTTGATGTGGGAAAATAGTTTCGATCGAATGATGCCCAAAGAGTGATCTTCAACTGCCAGCTACCTTCTAAAAAGATGAAATTGAGATGGTTCTTTTGGGTTCAGTCCCAATCCACTTAACTTAGATGCTCTTTGTTGGCACACAAAGAGTTCAGGGACAGCGGTAGTCGCACCTGGCATACATCAGTACGTCCACTATGGTCACAGCAATGTCCACTATAGTCACAGCAACGTCCACTATAGTCACAGCAATGTCCACTATGGTCACAGCAACGTCCACTATGGTCACAGCAATGTCCACTATAGTCACAGCAATGTCCACTATAGTCACAGCAACATCCACTATGGTCACAGCAATTTCCACTATGGTCACAGCAATGTCCACTATGGTCACAGCAATGTCCACTATGGTCACAGCAATGTCCACTATGGTCACAGCAATGTCCACTATGGTCACAGCAATGTCCACTATGGTCACAGCAATGTCCACTATGGTCACAGCAATGTCCACTATGGTCACAGCAATGTCCACTATGGTCAAAGCAATGTCCACTATGGTCACATGCATTAGACTGGCACCCAACAATGATCGAGACTGTCCTTGGAATCGGTGGCGCTGAATTCAGGCCCGAAACGATGTACGGCAATGCCTCATTGTGTAGAGTAGGGTTAGGAAAAATAAATATCGGGCCATGCCTCGGGCCGTAACTCGGGTGCATCCCGTGGAAATTACATATTTCTATTAGCAGTGAATTCTTAATCTGAATGGGGTTTATTATTTGGACCGTGGAAAAACTTTATAGATACGAAGATCTAAGTCAAAGGAAATTCTAAGAACTATAGTGGATGACCATAATATGGTCATCCACTATAGTTCGACTATGCCTTAGCAATCGACTATGACCATAATTCGGTCATCTACTTTACAAAAATATATAATATATATATTTTATATTATTTTTTTTATTTATATAGAGAAATAGTGGTTTAGGAGGCATCGAATGTCATGAAGATTTTGATATTTTTTTAAGGTTTGGTCTGTGGTATTCGTAAGAGACAACTCTTTATAGGCCATTGGTAGGTATAGATAGTCACACATTTAAGTTCTTTTAATGTGTTATGATACCACAATTTAAATGGTTAGCGCAGACTAAAAGGACTTTTTCTTTTCCTTTTATATCCCAATATCTTATTTTTGACCATTATTCTGCCACTGGTGGCTGCTCACTTTAGGGCAGCTACTCATTTTTCCTCACGAGTTATGAGTGTACCTCGGACATCCAGGAACAGAGCCGAAAAAATCCTGCCCTGCTGAAGATTGAACTCAGGTCACCATACCGGCAAGCCTAGTACGCTAACCCACTAGACCGTGGTGACTATACTTTGAGTTTTTTTAAGTATATTTTTTTTTAAAGAAGTGAGTGTTTCACAGCTTTTTTTTTCATAGCCATGAAACATTACTGTAGAAGCTTATATGTCTATGTTGTAGCCTGCCCATTCCGTAGTATGCCTTCCCTCTGATGGGTGAGAAGTGACACTCATTTTTTTTTTGTGTTTTTTTTTTTTGACATAATTGTCACATGCAGAAAGTGTAGAAAAGAGTGTGAATTGTTCACCCTGTATAGGAGATGAAAGGAAAGTGTAATCTGTCCCTTGTCACCCGGAAAATAATCAAGGAGAGGATGAGGAGAAAGGGGGGCGAGGGTGAGAGAGAGAGAAAGATGACTCACTTGTTCGCAGAAAAGAGATAGCAAGACATCTCGTGAGGTGAAGGGGGGGGAGGGGGGGGGGAGAGGTGACTTCTTAAGTGGAGATGCAGTATGAATGTGAAGTAATGGATGTGCGGGGTGACTCGTTTTTAGAAATGAGATTTGTACCTCGGTATCTTTCAATATTTCCTACAAAAAAAGCGGTTGAGACAATTGCATTTACTTACATGTGATCACTGAAGATATTTATTATAGTTCTAGTTGTAGGGTTTTCAGTGAAATTATTGCAATTTTTTTGGGATTTTCACAGTTTTTTCACACTGCGACCTAATTAGACCAAATTGAGATAGAGAGTCAAGACGGGGGTTTTAGCCTCCATTCATGGCTACGAAATAGAAAAGGCTGTGAAAATTGTGAAACACTCATCTTGAAAAAAAAAAAAAAATAATAATAATAAGGTACAGGGTCGAGGGTCATTGGCTACGTTGTGGTCTCGTCTAACAGCTGATAGAAATCTGCTGTGATTGGATGAAATTCCCACCAGAGCTCGTGAAGGATATAGTGTAAGATTAGTTACTCTAATCCTGTTTCATAATTCGGGTTTTATAGTTCTAGTTATTTATTCAATTACCTCGTGTCAAAGGAAAAGAAAAAAATCTGGTGTAAACATCACACGACTTTCCTTATCCCCCCACAAAGAAGTCGAAATCCGCCACTGGTGACTCAACGGTAACAGATAGTTAAAAATCAGTGCCAAATTCGTAATCAGTACCTCAAAATCATTGGATTTGATATGTCGCAACCTCCATCTAGGGTGAATAATAAAAAAGTTAGTCCAAGCGGGTCCCCCCAAAATACCGGTAAATTAGGGCTGGGTTCCAAAAAGTTCAAGATATCAAAAAAATGATCAGAGTAAACCCCTATTATTTTTTCAATCCGAGAAAATGTTGTTCTTTAACTTTTTTTGTATCTTTAACCAATTCAAAGAATCAGCGGCTGCGGCCAATATTTGCGGCCCTGCGGCCGCATCTTGCGGCCGATTTCAACCAAAAGTTTTGTGGTTCGTCTGGTGTATGAAATTAATTTGCATACTAAATTTCAAGTCTCTAGCTTTTATCGTTCTCGAGATATCCTGTTTACACACACACACACACACAGACAGACAGACAGACGCACGGACCAATGGCTGAAAACAACTTTTTTGGTATCCTGAGGCTATAATTCGTCCAGAAATGTGAAAAACTGGGTAGGTCAAATTTTCGACGAATACAATACTTTCCTTATTATAGGATAAGGAAAGTAAAAAATCATAAAAATAGTGGTTGTGACAAAACTCCTTCCTGTCTAGTACTGCGGGTTGCGGGTCACATTTTACACTTTACAGGCGTATCTTGTTTCCATGATTTTTTAAACCTTTGTTTTGTTTAACTGAGCTCAATTGAATTTTATCCGACCTTTTTTTCCTTCTGGGACACAAACAAAGGAGAATGGGACTGAGTGGGTGGGAAGCTATCCTATTAGGGGAGGGGGGGAGTTTAATTCATCAGCTTAATCAATTGTGAAATGCCGCCTTTGTAAATTCCTATGCCCTTTCTCTCTCTTCCTCTTTCTCTGTACTTGTTTATGTAATTTACTCTCACACCTTTTCTTAAAATATTAGCAACTTCCTACTTACCAGCACTCTGTCCTTCCCTAACACATATTTTTTCCTTCTCTGAACGGTAGCAGGTACCTCATTTAGAGAATTACAATGTTTTTCTCTTCATAGAAGTTTATCTTTTTTTTATACCTCTTTTTATTTATCAGTACTCTTTTTCTACCTCTTTTGTTTCTACCTCTTTTGTTTCTTGTTCACTGCCACCCCCAATCTTTCTATAATTCTATTTTTTTCCATCTTTTCTCTTTACTTGTATCTTTCTCTAGCTCTATCTTTCGTTCTCTCTCTCCTTTCTTTTGTTTTTTATTCTCTAATGTTGTCTCACCTTTTCTCAATGTTTATCTCTCTCCCTCCCTCTCTCTCTCTTTTTTTTCACTCCTGTTCTCTCGATATTTGTACATCTATCTTTCTCTTACACCCTCTCCCTCTTTGAAGAGTGTCTCATTTATTTCTATTACTTTGTTATTTATTGTCTCAGCATTCAGGAAATTCTTGCACACAACATTCTATCAGGTTTTTCTTCTCTCCCCCTCCCCTACCCTTTATGTCAGCTTCATCTCGCGAGTTTCAGGCAAGCCAACGTTGAGGCATTCCAACGTCTACAGTAGCTATTGCTCGATGGCTAAGAAATATAAACAACCTGTGAAACAAACACTCTACTTCAAAAATATAAATAAGATGGAGGTATTCAATCACCTAGGTATTGAATCTCGTTAAAAAACTACAAAATATGACACGTGCAAATATATTTATAGGTGAAAAATGTTATTAAATAGCTTAAATCCGTTGGAAAATAATACACCTACATAAATTCTATTCACAAACCAAAACGTCCATTAAGTTGATGTTGTAAACTTTTTATTGCGATAAAAATCACCCTTGTTCTCCTGGAAAACATTACTGCAAAATTTTCTCAAAAAAAAAAAAAAAAAAAAGAAATAGATAAAAAAAACCCATTTGAAGACACTTGGAAGCGTCTATCAACACAGATGGCATTTAGTGCTGTTGATGGCGCACTAGTGGCTGACACCCATCAGAGTGAAGGGTGAAGTTAATAGAGGAAAAGAGTAGTCATCGTGGCCGAGTGATTTAGTGCGATAGGCATTGCACGCATGATGACTTGGGTTCGATCCCCAGCGGGGCAGTATTTCTGCTCTATTCTTGAATGTTCGGGGTCCTATTATACTTCGTCAGGAAAAAGGAGTAGCTGCTTTAATGTGAGAAAAGAACAGTGGGGGAATTATAGGCAAAAATAAGATATTGGTATACTATAGATAAGGAAAAGTTCTATATTTTTGCGCTACGCACCTAAATTGTGATATCATAACACAGAGATACACAATTATTAAGGGGTGGGTAGAAGAGATTGCCATAGGCAATAATCCCGCCCTTAAGTTAGGACATACTCGTATGTATATTATCATGTTGTTTATCTTTTCTTTTCTTAGTGATAGTGTTCTACTTTTTGTATTTTAATTTTTATAAAATTACCTACCTGTTAGTACATAATGTACAATGTACATTGTACATATTATAGTATGTCCTAAAATAAGTTACATATTAATAATACATAATTATTTCATTTATTTATTTTTTAATGAAGAAAAATTGAGGAAATATCTATGAAGAAGCACCTTGGTACCGCCGACCTCAGTAGTTCGAACCCTCGACCTTTGGTTACGAGTAGCGGCGGACTCGTAACCAAAGGTCGGGGGTTCGAAGTCAAGCAACGCCCAGCGTGGTGAAGACTTCGTGATGCTGACATTCTGGCCCAACCCAGGCTGGGTGAGGTTAATGTGGGTAGCAGGTTTGACAGTTTCATGCGAATGGAGGGTGACACTCCATTTGTCTTGATATGCCCATGCAGTTGAAAGCGACGTTAAACCCTGATTAAGAAAATACAGGGTGCGGCGCGGTAATGTCCCATTTTGAATCGCCCAGTGTGAAGCCGCACTTCTAATTAGACAAGTTCGAACAAAGTTAGAAGATGCAAAAACTACTAATTTTTTCGATTCAATTTAGCTCAGTTGTCAAAATAATTTTATCAAAGCAACAGAGAGCTTATTGCGTGGAGAGTTATTTTTCGAAAAATAAGTGTATCGTAGCAGTACAGCGGGAGTTTGACATTGCACACCAAACTGTAACTCGATCTGCATGGAGGTGGTTTTCATGAAGTTCCCTAGGGTTGTTGTCACTTTAATAACGCATATTTTGTTTATTAACACAGCCTGTGTCAACCCCCAAAACGTTGAACGAGTACGTGAGGCGATAATGCGGTCACCTAGGCGCTCAGCTCGCAAACATGCTGCTGCTCTTGGCATATCAGACCGTTCATTGCGGAGGATACTTCATAAAGAATTGCATTTTCATTCCTACAAAATGGTAGTGGTGCAGGAATTGTTCGAGCGAGACTTTATTCAACGACAAAATGCATGTGATAACCTGATTGACTTCCTTACTTCCAGATGCGATAGTTTTCTTCAGTGATGAAGCCCATTTTCACATTTCAGGCTGTGTTAATAAACAAAATATGCGTTATTGGAGTGACAACAACCCTAGGGAACTTCATGAAAACCCCCTCCATGCAGATCGAGTTACAGTTTGGTGTGCAATGTCAAACTCCCGCTGTACTGCTACGATACACTTATTTTTCGAAAAATAACTCTCCAAGCAATAAGCTTTCTGTTGCTTTGATAAAATCATTTTGACAATAGAGCTAAATTGAATCGAAAAAATTAGTAGTTTGTGCATCTTCTAACTTTGTTTGAACTTGGCTAATTAGAAGTGCGGCTTCATACTGGGCGATTCAAAATGGGACATTACCGCGCCGCACCCTGTATATAGATATATCAATAGTTCTTCAAAAAATCGTTGTCCATCATCATTCAGAAGAAAAATAATCACTTAACAGGAACATTACGAATAATTATAAAGAATTATGAAAGCACTCGCAAGTCAATTCATTATATTGAGAGACCTTTTGAAGATCTGAGAGTAAAAAAATATCTTCGCCTACCTAATACATCGTAAAGGCCACTTTTAGAAATTTGATATGAAAAATGTTCTCTCAAAGGCGAGTTTCCCAGTTCTCAATTCAAAGGAACAAGGGCTAATATTTGTTCAGATAAATAAACTGGGGTAATCTTTTTGAAAACCGAGGGCTGCGAGAAACCAAAAACAATATTCGGGAATTTTTTACCGAGTTCAGTAACATTAAAAAAGAAGAGGTTGCAAAGAAATATTTCAAACCCTTTCCCAGAATGTTTTTTTAAAAGAGATCAAAAGAAAAAAGCAAACAGAGAGAGCTAATAGGTATATTTTTCAGGAATTTTTGATAAAAAACGAGTAAATCTCGGCCGAAAAAGATATTTCGGAAAAAATCTTTGATTCAACATAAGCCTTTGATAACGTCTGAATTTATAATTATTGTTTGCTACGAAAAAAAGCGTAAATTATTTCATGAACCATTTGTTTAGGATTTGTTAAAGGGTATTTGACCTCGGAAAAATTTGAAAATGTTCCTCTAAATCATTTTTAAAGAAAATTATATTTTGTTACATATTCTTCTAAAATATCTTCCTTTTTTTTATTTCGCTTTAATGAAACAGCAGCTGCTAAATATTAGTAGCAGAGGCTTGGGGTTTGTGTTTCCATGGACACACGAGACACAAAGATTTAGTGAAATGTACATCAGCACAACCTGAATTGGGTTAATTTTATGTTTTATGGTAGCTAGTGTTTAATTTTTTCAAAGTGTTGTGTGAAAGAGATTGCCAAAGGCAACAAACCCGCCCTTTAGCTAGGACATTAGCTTTATTCCCTTTTTTCCAATATTTTAATTTTTTTACGATTTCATTGTATTTTACTGTAAATATTTAATTTTGTCTTACCTAAATGGAGCATAAAATAATCATAATAATTGGTTTTCGAAGTGTCATGTATTATTACAAATAAAGGTTTTTTCATTTATTTATTGTTTTGCATGTCAAAATTTAATAAAATTAAATTAAACATTTCCAATTAACAACAAAAAACGATAGCGCCTTGTTTCAGTGCAAAATTCATAGACGTTCTTGTAATACCTCTGTGGCGCTAAGTCACGGATTGCGTACTGTGGTCAAGTAAAATCAACGCCAAGCAATGACTCAAGTTATGCATGTTGTCTATTAATTTCGCCCTTAGTATCCATCTAGTTGACCAATAAACTCTGAGGAGTCTCGAAATAATCTATCATCGAGGCAACTTGTTGCTTCATTAAATGGTGGACCTGCTGTTGTTATGGAGACCCTACTGATCACAAGATGTGGACCGTGGACCTGAGCTCTATTATATCAGACCTTGCTTCCTCGATGATTTACTCACCGGGAGATTAGCCAATGTCCCATCAGAAAAAATAACTACTACACTTTTGCTGACGCCAAATCATCATCGTCACACGGTGGCGTCATCATGAACGATGGTAGCCAGACTGTAGAGGAATGACTCAGCACTTCTACCACTGTCTTAACAAGGAGACTAATAATTGACAAGGGCCCCCAGAACTAAGCCAATACTGGTCTACTCCCTGTTTATAGTCCCCCAGCCAGACTGCTGGTCTACAACATGTTTATATACGTAGTCCTCCCAGACTATATATGTAACGTCACAAGAATATGTAAAATTAAACTAGAAAATAAGAATTCAAATGCGCGAAAGCCAATAGGCATTTCTGTATTAAAAGTAATAATTCGAAAATATTGAAGCCAGCGTCGCGTCCATGGTATGTTGAATTCACCAGTTCTCGTTCAGTCACTGAAGTCAAGCAACGCCCAGCGAGGACAGGAGTTGGATGTGTGATCATTCGAATTTGAACACTCGTGATACATACCCGGTCCCACTCAGTCTGGGTGAGGATAATTTGAGTAGATGGTTTGTGAGTTACCAGCGAATGAAAAAAACCTGATTCACAAAATACCTATTCGATCTTTTGAACTAACCTGCTTTTTCTGTGACGTGAAAGAGAAGAAAGAGAAAGAACCTCAGTCCAAAATTGACGATTTTGAGTTAGAGTCAGATTTGAATTCTACGAACAAAAATACATTGGATCCACGCATAAACAACTTAATTTTTGATCCCTTTCCGTGTTTTTCGATGTGGTATTTTTTTTTGTTCCAAAGAGAAAGAACCTCAGTCCAGGACTGAGGTTCTTTCTCTTTGAAAGAGAGAACCTCAGTCAAGGACTGAGGTTCTTTCTCTTCCGAATGTCCGTTATCAGCTGATATTTGTTTACGATTTACTTTATCAGGACTCTCCGAAATAACTCTCAAATACAAAAAGTTATTATTATTTATAAAATAATGTTCAATTCTTCCTTTAAAATATGGTTTTTATGTCATATCATCCCTCTTAAAGTTGACAAAGCAAAGAGAAAGAACCTCAGTCCACCGTTCCAAAGAGAAAGAACCTAAGTCCATGACACAAAAGTGCTGATATCTTGTCTTGTGTTACATATAAAATCAAAATATTTTGGTTGTACATATCTTATAGTAAGTAGTTTAGCCACATATTTTTCATTTTTTTTTTTAATGAGAACTTTTAAAGTTAATCAGTTTTTCTCGATTTCCCAAAAAACCGATTTTTGGACTGAGGTTCTTTCTCTTTGGACCGATTCAACTGTAAAGACCAGAACATATTTCTTTTATATCCAGTTTTCTCTTAATATGAAGAGGTCATTTTACCTGGAAATCGTTCCCTTCTATCCATGTTTCTCTCTCACATCTAGGTCTTTTATATCCAGGTTCGACTGAATGTATTTAAAAAACAATTTCGTGTTCAGTGAGCAAGCATTGTGCACCGGTAACCAGATGCTCCCCCTAATAAATTCATCCCAGAGAACCTCTCGTTATCACCCGAGAAATCACTTGCACGTATCCTCCGCTAATTACGAGCTCAGTCTCGGATACGCGAGTGGCGGCTCTAGTTTACTGTATTTTTTAAGAAGGTAATTGTGTCTCAAAACCAAAACCGTTTTCGCATTACTTCAGGAAACTTTACCTTTATACCCATGCCATTCGGAAACAAACAAAAACTCGCTTAGAATTTTCCGCGTCGGGCAGGATTTGAACCCGCAACCTTCGGGTCAGTGAGCCACACAAGACGTCTAGACTCAACACAATTAAAAGAGAACATCCAATTACTGTCAAATCTGGATAGAATAGTACCCAAGGGACAGAGAAAAAGTCTATTATAAAGAGGTTACAAAATTAGTCAGTTCTTTATTTCCTACACATAAATAAAATTGACACACCATTAAGACACTTGAACTTAAGACACCATTGAGACACTTGAACTTGGCACACCCATTGAGACACTTGAACTTGGCACACCATTGAGACACCTGAACTTGGCACACGATTGAGACACTTGAACTTGGCACACCATTAACAAACTTGAATTTGACACACCATTGAGACACTTGAACTTGGCACACCATTGAGACACTTGAACTTGGCACACCATTGAGACACCTGAACTTGGCACACGATTGAGACACTTGAACTTGGCACACCATTGAGACACTTGAACTTGGCACACCATTAAGCCACTTGAACTTGGCACACCATTGAGACACTTGAACTTGGCACACCATTGAGACACTTAAACTTGGCACACAACTGAGACACTTGAACTTGTCACACAATTGAAACACCTGAACTCGGCACACAATT
Organism: Bactericera cockerelli; assembly: GCA_024516035.1. Taxonomy (NCBI): domain Eukaryota; kingdom Metazoa; phylum Arthropoda; class Insecta; order Hemiptera; family Triozidae; genus Bactericera; species Bactericera cockerelli. Next base: position 23,315,300 of record CM044962.1, read on the forward strand.
GAGACACTTGAACTTGGCACACCATTGAGTCACTTGAACTTGGCACACCATTGAGACACCTGAACTTGGCACACCATTGAGACACCTGAACTTGGCACACCATTGAGACACCTGAAACTTGGCACATCATTGAGACACTTGAACTTGGCACACAATTGAGACACCTGAACTCGGCACACAATTGAGACACTTGAACTTGGCACATCATTGAGTCACTTGAACTTGGCACACCATTGCGTTGGCCATCACCCGCCACCCTCTGAACTGAGTGGCGTGAATGTGTTGTGTAGCGTGCTCTATGCCAAATGCCATCTTGTCCTTCCATCAATATCCTTCTGGTCGTCCAATATCCAGAGCCTCCATTTTGGATCCAGTACAAGACCTGATTTCTGTAAACATTGTGGTTACCTGTAAGTTTGGTAAAAAAATCGATGTTGCCAGAAGTAGAAACTTTATATTGTGAGAAAAGTTAAGCAAAGAAAAAAAAACTCAGTTTACAATCCAATATGGAAGGGTTTAGTCAATAAACTATTTGAAAAGCGACTAAGGCTCGAATTATGAAACATGATTAAATTAACTAGTTCATTTCAACTAATCACGGCGTATTTATATCAGCTGTTAAGTGGTAGTGGCTTGGATTAACAAATTTGTATCGAGGATTAACAAATCCTCGATATTTAATCCTGTATCTAAATTCGGCCCAAAAATTTACAATTACGAAACTCGTGAAGAGTCAGTTGCCTCAATAATCGATAATCTACAACAGTATAGTCAGTAACAGCAGTAGGTCGATACGGAATAAATAATAATAACACTCTTTAATGGAGGGTAACCACCAGTCGAGGTTAATGCTCAAAGCATTTTCTGCCATCGAACCCTCAGAGTCATATTATTATGTGGTCACAAACTCAAATTAATAAGGAAAAATTCATACACTCGGTGGAATTCGACCAACGAACCCCTACGCTACCTGGATTACCAGACTAGCGCGTTAAGTGAATGAAAAGAGACAAAGTATTATACAGAGAATTAGTAAGCAAGGAGAGAAAAAAAGAAGAGACAAATGGTGATTAAGTAGGAAAGAAGCAAAGAGGAAAATGAAAAAAGAGAAAAGGTAATATACAAAGAATTAGCAAGCGATAAGAAAAAAATACTGAAGACACTGTTATATTATAATGAAGCTAAAAAGAAGCAAAGAGGCAAAGGATAGGAAAAAGGTAATAGTACAAAAAAAACAAAGATGAAAAAGAAGAGAGAAAAGTAATATACAACAAATTAGTAAGCAAAGAGGAAAGAAAATAGAGACATAGGTAAATGTATAAAGAAACACTGAGAAAAAAGAAGGAAGAAAAGGTTATGTTATTACAAAGAGCTAAAAGAGAAGAGTAGAAATTTCAGCTTGACTTCATTTCTCAAATTCTCACGTTGACAGCAGAAACTTTCGTTTTTGACTTTTGACTTGTGTTTTGACAAATGAGATTTTCCTTTGTTTTTCACCCTTTCCTTCTTTTTTAGTCGAACACGGGAGATTTCTTTCTTCTATGTACAGGGATGTTCTTTTGTAACTGTAGACTCAAGCGAATTACATAATTAAGGTTATACATAAGAAGCGCGTTTGTTTACAAAGATGGTAATGTTAACAACAATAATAATTTATAAACAAACTAAAAATTTGGCTATTTTCTCAATACGTAGAAAAAGACACTTGGCTACAGTGTTGTCTCAACTTGTTTCAACCGAACATTTAATGTTTTTTTTTTTCAAGAGAGACAACGGAACATAATAACTGACAAAGTTCGAGCACCCTGTATAAAAATGTTTATCCACAGATTGTTTCTGTACACAGAGGGAGAGGGGTGTATTTATTTAATTTTGCTGAAACTTGTGTCAAAGTGAGAGAGAATAGTAGAGTGGAGGGATGGGGAGGGAGGAAGAGGAAAGAATAAACTACGTTTTTGATACAGTACAAAGTGTCAGGACACGATAGAGAGAGAGAGAGATGAAGAGTTAAGATTTTTGGACTTCCAGATTATTATGACGTGTTATGATTGTTACCTGAGGTAATTCCCCTGCTAAAATTCCACACATAACACTAAGTATGAATTTTTGGCCAAATCGTACGATCATACTATGCCAAATACGTTTGATGTACATATAATTGAAAGATTGGTCAGTGGTATTTATTACTTTTCGACAATTTTTTTGTATTATTTTTGTTCTAAGAAGAATGGATTTATATACTGTTACTCAGAGTGTGGTTGGGGGACTATAAACAGGGAGTAGATTAGCAGTCTGGCTGGGGTACTATAAACAGGAGTAGACCAGAAGTCTGGCTGGGGGACTAAAACAGGGAGTAGACCAGCATTGGCTTGGTTCTGGTGGTCCTTGTCAATAATTAGCCTCCTTGTAAAAACAGTGGTAGAAGTGCTGAGTCATTCCTCCATTGTCTGTCTACCATCGTTCACGATGACGCCACCCTCTGATGATGATTACACAGACTACACAAGACATAGGTAATTATGTACAGTAAGAGTAAAATTAACAGACAAAATCACAGACTTTGTTCGGTTCAGACTTAATCATTAGTTTCCCTATTTAAAATAATATGCAATATTTAAATTCAAGTCCACAGAGGTATACCAAACACGTCTGTTAATTCCACCCTCAGTGTTAACTCTCATATCATTGGCAGAATTTAATGAAGAGTGAGAAAAGAAAAGTGTGATAAATTGATAATGTGATACCCCCGGATCACCATATACCTCGACAAAGCACGAGTCATGAACCCAGGACTCCTGCTGGGAGGACCGTGTACTCACTCAGCGGGCGACTGCGCTGGTTTTGTGAGAATTGGACCTTTCAGTTCCCCCACGTCCTTTAGCTCAGTTGTTAGATATTCGCTTTGCATGCGAAAGATCGAGACTTCAAACCCCACAGCTAACAAAAGATCACTGCCAATTCGACTCGAACTTTTGGAAACGCATAAAATTTGACGATGCCTAACTTTTGTCAGGTTGGTTTCAGAACACATAGCATTGTGCATCGTGCAATTATTATTGTTCATCTTAAAAATTAACCGAATCAAAACTAACCTTTTTTTTACCTATTTTATTTTGAGCTGATTTTAAATTATATCATTTTCAACATCATCTGGTTTCTTGAAAACAAAACGCCCGTAGTGAAAGGTATCACCAGGTCGTCATAATCAAGTTGTTATGATTAGATGGTTATTTATGTTGGAATTGCAAACTTCATCAGATGTAGCGGTGAGTGTTTGGACGCCTTTTCTCTTGTGTGGATAGGAAGTGCTCACCTGCTCAACATGATTTCTGAGCGTCGGGTTCTTCACTGAGATGGCTCAGCCAACGTTGACGAGATGGATCAGCCAAAATTGAAAAAAAGAACTTGTTAACTAAAATATATAAATATGGAGTGAATTCTTGTCAAAGGTCACTGGCTACAAGAGAGATACTGTGGCATACATCAGAGTACTTCCCAGGTATTACATTCAGATGTATGCCGGATGATTCAAGGAAACATACGTTCTTTGAACTAAGGAGCCAAGAAATGTTCTGAAATTCATGCACATCTAGTACATTTTCTCACTTTACTATTTTTTATACTCAAAAGCCATTAGCCAGGGATTTTGAAACTGTTAATACTATCCAGAAAACGCAGAAGGAAAAAATCATTCAGTGCCAATTGCTGGATAACAATAGAAGAGGTTTGCCTTGCATTCCCTTTCTATCGGATGACCCTTCTGATACCGAGTTATTAATTCGCCTCCTAAAAGAGGCGAATATTTTTCACATTATCTAAAACAGCACAAACGACAGGTGTAATTCCTTGTAGTGCTTTACCAGAAAAAAAAGAAAGCCAGAAAATGAGGGTGTAACGTTAAGATATAAAACTATTACACAACACAGCTATACTTTCTAAAAAACTATTATTCCAACTGATTATTTAATAAATATCTGCTTATTATTCAATGCTTTCTATGACCATGTATATTATAGTGAAAGCAAATTTTTGCCAGATCGTTTGTTCAACTTAAAATATTATATTGAAATTGAAAAAAAAAACATTTCATATAAAATTCATGTCTCGAATCTTGGTAAAGTTTGAATGACTTCAATATTTTAATCTATTCATCTAAAAAGCCTACTTATGTGGCCCTCTACAGCAAGTTTAATGTGTTCCGTTCTCATTGTCCCTCGTAAGGTTCTGCTTGGGTTTCCAGTGTACCAAATCACTGACAGCTCCAGTAACCGTTACTGTTTCAGCTGCGCGGCGCTCCAATTTTACATCCATGGACGCTTTCTCTGAAGAATTTCCAAGCAGTGTATCCGGGGAACTAGATGAATCCGCCTTTCCTGTCTTCAACATCATAGCGGATTCAAGCTCTCTAACGTCTGACTTCAACTCATTCATTGGACTTTGTAGTGCTTTTGATTCGATCGAGCAATCCTCTTGTTCTCCCATCAGAAGGAACAGAATTTGAGAGTGAAAACTTTGCAATGTCGCAGAAAGACGAAGGATGATGTCCATGAATGAAGCGATGTTTGCAGAGGAAGAGACGTCCTTGTGTCCATTGCTAAGGGGTGGGAGTACTTTGTTGTCATTATGAGGAGACAGATGAAAACTGGACAAAGGTGATGGACAGCAAATTAGTGTGACCTGAGAGCAGAAGAAAGTAAATGCTATCCTTAGAAGATTGGTGACTATATCTATGTTCAAATATTATTTTTCCCCTCTGTGGCGTAAAGCAGCCTCCGTGACGTAAAGCAGCCTCCGTGGCGTAATGGTTGTGACTACTGCCCGTAGTCCAGAGTTCAACTCCCGGCTGGGGCAGACTTTTCTAATAAAAAAATCTGTTCCATCCAAACACGTGAGGCTGCCATTTCCGGCCCTACTTAGGCTGGGTGAGGTTAATGTGGGTAGCTAGTACGATTCCCAGCGAATGGAGGGTAAAACCCCCGTCCTAATCCAGGACGTTAAATCAAGTAGAATCGTTGGCGTTAGGAAGGGCATCCAGCCATAAAAAATGTGCTCCACCCTACCAACCTCAACCATGAGGTTGAACAATGCCGACCCCAAAAGCAACATAAGCTAATATGGGATAAAGGCAAGGGAGATATATATTATTTTTCCCCTCTCCTTTTCATTATCTCTTATGTATCTCTCACACACTCTCTCTCTCACTCAGCATCTTACAGTCCATCTTTCTCTTTCTCACAAGAAGTATGGTAAATTTAAAGATATTTTAATAATATGCCAACCAAGAGGATTTGAATTTAGGTATGTAATAAAACCCTATGTTGATCAGTTAAGATATTAATTCCATTGAATTGTACGCTGTCTTTTTTGTATATGTATTTTTAAAAATATTAAGATCTATAATAATCATAAAAAAATACTCACCATTAAAACCGCCGAAAATCCAAAAGCATAATGGCTGAACATTCTGTCTACCTGTTGTATTTCAATTCTTTAAGCTGTCTGATAAATTCGGAGTTGCAAAAGCAATCTCATTGGGTAGCGATAGGTATTTAGGAATTATTATTTTAAATTTGATAGCTATTCATTTGAAAATAAAAGGAAGTGCTTTGAGACCATTTAAATAACCTATTTTGGAGAAAAAAAATAACCAGACTTTTTTACTTTCAATGTGATATTGCTAGTAAAATTGCACGTTTTCGTTGAACAAATGTACAACACGAGCTGTTCTGTATAAGTGCGAAATATGTTCATACTTTGTTTACTTGTGATAATCGTTTTATTTACTATACTCATACAAATCATTAGATAATTTACATGATCCATGTTTGTAGGCTGTGGGTAGGTAACGAAACTTATCTCACATTCGATGATAATGAATCATTGAAGGTTCTATTATAGACATTTTTATGAAGGTGGTGACGATAGTATTGGTGCAATAATTTGGAAGTGTGTGCGTCTTTGCAGGCGGCAGAACTGTTTTGTTACGAAGTACATATTATTATCTAAATTTAGCTAAAGTAATAAAAATTCCCCCAAAAAACTACCGTTGAAAAAATGGAAAGCTTCTATTCAAAAGGTATTAGCCAATATCTTGTTTGGGGGCACCTTTGTAGTCTTTGTACTAAACCATTTTTTTTGATTTTTTTTTAACCAAAGTAGAATAAAACACAAAAAATTAGTCATTCATATTTCATATGAGATTCTCATTTTGTATTTTTTTAACTGGCCTCTATCCTCTAATTGTTTTATAATATAGGTTGTCTCGAATATTACGGCAAAAGGTATATAAATGCCAATTGAACCACCAAAAGGAGTATAGGAGGCTTTTAGTAATGCTGCACAGCCCATAAAAGTTGTAAAGAGATCTTGTGCTTCACCATAATGAAATGATGCTTCGACTTTTTACTTTCGTTATTTTACTTTCGATATTTCGACCAAATGTGCTAGCCAAACTGTTGTAAAACACTTTAGAAGTTTTTTTTACTAAATGATGTCCTAATATTATCATTTTAAATTTAACTATAGGACAAACACTTCATTCAGAAAATTTGTGGAGGCAAATGAGCCCGCAATCTCCCTCTGAATGGCCAGGCTCAAACGTTTGGTGAGGTATGATGCTGCACTCATAGTTAGAGTATGTTGTAGAAGTTGAAGTTCTGATTCTCATTTTTTTCACTCTATTTTGACATATTTTTTTGCGACATATTATTTTGCTACTTCTCGGGTTAGCCAAATATAAATTGTGATTGGACATTCTCTTTGTAGAGGCCTCCTCATATGGTTTTATTTTTGAAAAAAGTATTACATTGTAATGATTAAGAATTTCCAGAGTAATTACTATTGGAATTTTCAAGGTGCGTTCTAAGATATAGGAAAATAATTTACATGAAGGATCATTAAATGTGATTATATTTTTTGCACTCTTATAAGCTTATTTATTTCTTACAAATTTAAGTAACAGTATTATCAAAACTGCATAGGTTAGATCGGTCACATATCGAGTTATCCTCATCTGGCCACAACGTCTTTGTTACTCTCTGTTTATGAACATAAGTAAAAGACATTAACAAATCTATACTATTCAACACTCATCATAAAGAGATAAATCTTAAATCCATGTACAATCTAATCCCAGATCAAAAATCTACCTGAAACAGCGTCTCAGCCTGGCGGTGTATAGGGGGAATGCAGCAAGTATGCTTTCGGCTTTTCGCTCAGCTGAGTTTGTAGAAGTCTACAATCTATAATTTATTTCATTATTGTTTAATGTACTTTTAAATAAATGTACTATACAATTTCAGCTCAAAAAATATACAATTATTCACTCAAAATAAACAGAACTCCGAAACGGCTGGACCATATAGCTCCCAAATTGGAACAAAGTCTCCTCTTGGTTTTAAAGTGTGTATTCAAAGCGTCTATTTAAGAAGGATTCAAATTGCAAAACAAAAAAAAGTCAACGGCGACAAAGTACCGAGTTGTAGCTAGTTAGGAATAAAACGTTTACTGAAAGTCAATTTCCTTATATTAGAATTTTTGAATAATTACTTCCGAAGAATTTCTTGTTAGAAATCGGAATTATATGTGTTCGTTTTTGTAAAATAAATAATATTTTTTTGCTTCGATTCCAATTTTTTTATATCTAGATATGTACCTTGATATCCCAACTATGTGGTGCTTCTATTTTGGACAATCATAATATCTTGAACGAATTTCCACTACTCATTGTTCCCTGTGAAGTTTGGCTTGGCTTTATAGTGTTTCAATTCACTGAGTGGTGCCTCCGCATTTCGGCGCTCCAACTTGACGTATTCCATCAAGTCTTTCTCTTTAGTCATGCCAGATTGGTTAGAGGAATCTTTAGAAAAAGGAGCTTTTCCTATTTTCTTCAACGACATTGAAGAATCTCTAACGTCCGAACTTAACTCATCGCTTTGATCTTGTTGACAAGTTGGTTCAATTAATTTGGGAAAGCTGTCTTCTTGTACTCCCATCAGGAGGAACAGAATTTGAGAATGAAAACGTTGCCACGTTGTAGAAAGGCGAATTATTGTGATGTCGATGAATGAAGCATCAGAGGAAGGTATGTCAGAGGTGGGTGACGCAATGGGAGAGTTTTCTGCGATGGACGAAGAGACATTGCCGTTACTGCGGAACACGCTGCCCAACACGTTAGTCGGGCAGCAAATTAGTGTCGTCTGAAAACAGCAAAAATTAAATTAATCACCTAAAGAAGTTCTGGCTGGGGGACTATAAACAGGGAGTAGACCAGCATTGGCTTGGTTCTGGGGCCCTTGTCAATTATTAGCCTTTCAGCCAGCATGAAGAAATTGGTGACAACGAAAATATAGAAAAAAAAGGGAGCAGTTAAATAGAAAGAAAAAGTCTATATTCCTCTTTTGTCCCTAAAAAACAATTTCATGGTTGAGAACAATTTTTTTTTTGTATATTGTACTTAATACTTTTTCAAATGTTTTGTAAATTATTTGTAAATTATTCATAAAGGCTATTTTATTTATTGATTTATTTAATGATACAACAAACCGTTATTAATTAGTAAAGTGAGTAGTGGATTCACAACTTTTCTTAGAAGTATCAACCTCCTTCACCTTATGTAGAACTTGAGAGGATCGGCATGAATGACTAGTAAATAATTGGTTAAAGTGTCTCATGAGGGGGAAAAAAACTATTTGAATTGTTAGAAATTCTTTATTTTGAAAAAAAAAAAAAAAAAAAAATCAAAAAAATCAAAACAAAGTTTAAACCGTCTTACTTACCATTAGACCCACTGTAAATCCATAGGTAAAATGGCTGACCATTTTACTAGCTTATTGAATTTGGATGTTTGAGCCGTCCGATCAAAGTGGAGATAAAACTCCTTGTACTTATATATTTATAAAAGTGATCAATATATCGATTGTTTTGTGATGTTGCTACCTTTATTCGTAGTATATGTATAATAACTATTTTGAAAACAAAATCCTCTAAGACAAAATGAGGTTTGAGTGAAAATTATTTATCAGAATTATTTTTCTCCTTCAAATTGATACTACAAAACGTAGGTTCAACACTTTTTTTTTCTATTATTCAGCATGAACAGTTTTTTGAACCAAGTTTCATACTCTGTGAGCTCGTGATGAACATTTTTGATTTATCATATTTCACAGGTAATTCAATTTTTACATCATACGTAGATAGCAAGTAACCACATTTACTCTGGTATAAGAATTATGAAGGTTTTGACATTTTTATGTAGGGAACGGCGCTGATACAGAAAAAATTGAATTTTTGTGTGTTTTTGTAGGTGGCAGTATTGCGTTATTTAATGATTCGTCATGGAATATGTAGGTACATAGTTGTTTTTTCATTTTTTAGGTTTTTTTGTTAAGGGAAGTATGTAAAAAGACGTGGTGAAGTAATTATGTTGGTGGTAAATAATTCAGTGGCGTAACTAGACCTAAATTTCGGAGGGGGTTTGAGGGGGGTTCAGAAATCTCGTCTAACGTATATGCCATCTTGGCTGGGGTTTCTTGGAAATTTCGGTGGGGGGTGGGGGTTGTCCCCAAACCCTCCTGCCCCCCTGGCTACGCCACTGGAATAATTGTACATAATATATACATAAGATGAAGTGATTATAAAGTTAAATTTATCAGGTGAGGTTTTTTTTATTACATAGGTCTGTATAAAAATTACATACCTAAAATATAAAATTTTCTCTGTCGGAGCTCTAAAATCAATAGATGCCAGTTGTGCAATGAATTAATGTCATTACTTTCGGTTCCAAATCTATGGCGTAGGTACCAGCTGTGGTATCGATAACCTCATTTAGCATCTCTTTAGATACCTGATAAAATTGAGTATTGCCTACGAAAAAAAATTGCTTCTGTTCCTGCCTTGGTCGGTGGTACGTTGAGTCCAGGAGTTCTCGTAACACCTCTGAAGTTTACCAATGTCCAGCAAAAAAAAAGATCCATAATATTATATTTCCCTTGTCCCTATACAAGTTTATGTTGCTTTTTGGGTTCAGCCTTGTTCAAACTCATAGTTGAGGTTGGTAGGGTGGAGCACGTTTTTTTATGGCTGGATACCCTTCCAAACAATTCTATTTTATTTGTTACGTCCTGATCAGTACGGGGGTGTTAGCCTCCATTCGCTGAAAACCGTACCAGTTTCCCACATTGACCTCACCCAGCCTGGGTAGGACCGGAAATGCCTCACGTGTTTGGAGAGAACAGAATTTTCTTCAAAAAGTCTGCTCCAACCGGGAATCGAACTCGGGATTTCTGGACTACGGGCAGTAGTCACAACCGTTTCATCACAGAGGCAGATTTCCAGGCTGTGGAGAATACTTTGCCCGTTTCTTCAGGATTTAAAGGATTTGTTTAGCTCGTTGGTATCACTGATATTTCGTGTACCTTGGTGTTGAGAAATTTTTGACAGTAATATTATTTTTCGTTTGTCTTTGGTGATAACACACTTGTAGGTTATAGGCCGTGTGGTTTGAATAACGTGTGGTACATTGGTAATTTTTGTTTGTCCAGGTGGACGCCTAATTTTACTATTTAATTTGGTTCCAACAAAAGAAGAAACAATTGACATCAAATTAACCATTTTAGGTCGAACTTCATTTTATTTTACAGTTCAAAAATGTCTCTCTTTTAAACCTCTTTATAATAGACCTTCCCGGACAACCTCATTGAAAGTCACGACCACTTCATTGAAAGACCAACCCAAACAACTCTGTTCCTTTAAATAAATATAATAATCAAAATATATTTACAATACATAAAAGACTTTTTCAAGGACACCTTCCCCCGAGACAGTGTACTCAGCACTGAGGCAACCTTTCTCCTTTCTTTTTCAACCTTTTTCAAAAGCGAAACCAAGCCTTTGCCTGAAATATTCCCCCGCGCTTCTCTCCTTGGTCTTGAGAACCAAGATTTTAGATGTACGGTTAAACATATCCGAAGAACTTGGTCCAAAAGTGGCAAAGATTTCAACGGCGAAGGTAATGAAAAAGAACCCCACAAAACAAGAGAAGTGTATCCCCTTAATGTGGAGTAGTCGCATTAAATATAATTATGTTACCTATTATACTAGTATGTACAATTATTAATGCAGATAAATTACAAAGTACATATAAATATTCTTTAAGTCTTTGTATTTCAGGCACTTTCTTAGTTAAGCAAAAATATTGAAAGATGTACATAGTTAAGAGGTATACAAGTATGTGATCATATCCCGGGTTAACCAATAATATAATCTCCAACATCTACGCTAAGTTCATTATTTCTTTGCCCTTTCTGGGCTACATTCCCTTTCCCCTTCACGAGCCCTCCCGGCTTTCCTTTAACCATTTTATTATCCTCCCTACGTTCTAACGCAACCTCTTCTACTTTTGGCCTTGCAGAATTGGGCGCTTCACTTGTTGTCAACTTTATTTGAAGCGTTGCAGAGTCTAGAAAATTGGCGGACACTTGTTCTTGCTCTTTAGCCACTATGGAGAGTAATCTAGAGAGGAGATGTTGCAGGGTAGTGAAGTAACGGTGCAATATTTTTATATGGAAAGCATCGAAATTCAAGAAACTGTGGTGGAGGTCAGATGTGCCAGTTGTGTTGTGTGTTGGTTGCGTGAGGATGTTGCCGGTGAGGGTTGAAGTATTTGCACTCGGACCACTGACACTCAGATATGAGAGACGGAAACTGGACACGACTGTTGTGCAGCAAATGAACATCAACTGAAAATTGAGAAGGACATTGTGGACAAATTAAGTTTTTTTTGAAGAACCAATCCACTTTACAGAAATTACGAAATTATTATCAAATTCCTCCTCAAACAAAATATTCATTAGGATTGGTTCAGAATTAATATTAATTGGTTCCGTAATAATATTATTACTGAAATACAGTAATAATATCGTACATTTTTCAAGTATCCGCGCGGTTTTTGAGCTATTAATATACACTGGATGGCACAGTTAGAGGAACGCACGGTGTTTTTACTTTAACTCCGTGTATATCCATGTCACTACAAAACGTTTTAACTTCTTTTGTAGGAAAAATATTCAGAATGAGGATCCACACAGAACAAAAGAAAAATATCAGGAAAAAATATTGCAACTCATAGAAAAAAAAATACAAAATTTCTACACCTAATAACATAAAAAAGGTTACCTAAAATCATACAATAAAACATTTAAATGACCAAACATACTTACCAAATATCCCATTAGAAACACAAAATTTAATCGGGACAACATCCCTCAAGTTCTTCCAACACTTCACCTCGTCGAATGATACAATCTAATTTGTTCAATCTTTCTGAATCTAAAACACAGTGACAATGTTAATACATGTTGTATTCTTCACAATAAAATTTTCAATAGTTATTACTCTTGGTTCTCACAACGGGCTGTTCAACGCGAACTGCTGAAAATATACTTATCCTTGTTTGAGTAATGGTACAAATGTGTGTGTTGAACACAACACCTTTCGCGACAATGACGCCAATAAACACTTTTGGAATAGGTTTTACATAGTTGAATGATTTTATTTGAGGTGAAGCACAAAGCCATTTCACAATTTTTGTGTATAGCGCAGCATTACTAAAAGCCTCCTTCAATTTTCGAATTCTATTACATTAATTCAATTTTACTCTGGTGATGCGGCCACTGGTCGTTACTCATTCAAGTAACTACTCATTTTTCCTCACGAGGTATGAGTGGACCCCGAATATCCAAGTAAAGAGCAAGAAAATTCCTGCCCCACCGGAGATCGAACCCCAGGTTCGTGCTAACTCACTCGGCAACGGTGACTACAAAGTTTTACATAGTTTAATACATGTTCGATAAGATTTTTCAACTTGTTACTGCTCACGTTATATGGAGCAGGAGTTTTAATCCTCCATTTGTTTCAAACTTACAAACCACCACCAACATTTATCTCACACAGCTTGGGTTGCACGCTGTATATTCGATAATTTCGATAGGTTTTAATTCCGAGAAATTTCTAATACTACAAATCGGAAGAATTGTGTTCATTTTTGTAAAAAAAAAATATTTTTTTGCTCCGATTTCAATTTTTTTCATAATTCTGGACGTTTCATAACTTCCTGAGCAACTTTGGTTTTGTGTCCGTCTGTCGATACGTCGCGTCGGTCTGTTAAAAATATTCCTTGTAACGCGCAAATCTCGGAAACTACTCAACGGATTTTAATGAAATTTCGCACACATTTAAAAGACGTTCTTTAGATTGTCCCATTTTAAATTCATCAAATTTGTACTAGCGATTCTGGGTGAAAGATACCATACGCCTGACCACTAACTTTTTACCGCTTACATCTCGTAAACGGTACACCCGATTTTGATGAAATTTTGTATGTATATATGCGTTTTACAAAGACCATTTATTTTTTAATTTTTAACTCTGATATTTGAGAAAATCCGAAATTTAGGACAAAAAAGTAAAAAAATAAGGTTCACCACTTCCTGAATCCTGATACAGATTTTTTTTGTAGAATCTAAAATGCAGGAAAAACAAGAGAACTGTGTCCCCTTATAGTGTGGGGTAGTTCGCTTTTTATTATTTTCCAAATTATTAAAAATTGCACGGATAAATTATACATAATTTATCAAATTATAAAGTATTCTTCCCCAATCTTTGTACCTAATTTCAGGCTACTTTCTTAAGTTTCCGCAAAAAATAGTTGGATATAGTAGTCGCATATTGAAGTACAGAAGTACATAGTTGAGAAGTAAAAGTATGTGATCATATCCCGAGTTAACCACCGATATAATCTCCAATATCTACGTTGAGTTCGTTATTTCTTTGCCCTTTCTTGGCTGCATTCCCTTTCGTATTCACCAACTCTGCCGGCTTTCCTTTAGCCATTGTATTGTCCCCCCTACGTTCTAACGCAACCTCTTGTACTTTTGGACTTGAAGAATTAGGCGCTTCACTCAACTTTATTTGAAGCGTTGCAGAGTCTAGAAAATTGGCGGACACTTGGTCTTGCTCTTTAGCCACAATGGAGAGTAATCTAGAGAGAAGATGTTGCAGGGTAGTGAAGTAACGGTGAAAGATTTCCATATGGAAAGCATCGAAATTCAAGAAACTGTGGTGGAGTTCAGATGTGCCAGTTGTGTTGTGTGTTGGTTGCCTGAGGATGTTGCCGGTGAGGGTTGAAGTATTTGCACTCGGACCACTGACACTCAGATATGAGAGACGGAAACTGGACACGACTGTTGTGCAGCAAATGAACATCAACTGAAAATTGAGAAGGACATTGTGGACAAATTAAGTTTTTTTTGAAGAACCAATCCACTTTACAGAAATTACGTAACCGAAATTACGAAATTATTATCAAATTCCTCCTCAAACAAAATATTCATTAGGATTGGTTCAAAATTAATATTAATTGCTTCCGTAATAATATTATTACTGAAATACAGTAATAATATCGTACATTTTTCAAGTATCCGCGCGGTTTTTGAGCTATTAATATATACTGGATGGCACAGTTAGAGGAACGCACGGTGTTTTTACTTTAACTCCGTGTATTTCCATGTCACTGCAAAGTGTTTTAACTTCTTTTGTAGGAAAAATATTCAGACTATTTTTTGTACAAAATATTCAGAATGAGGATTTACACAGAATAAAAGAAAAATATCAGGAAAAAAATTGCAACTCATAGAAAGAAAATCACAAAATTTATACACCTAAGAACATAAAAAAGGTTACCTAAAATCATACATGCAATCATACAATAAAACAAACATTTAAATGACCAAACTCACTTACCAAATATCCCATTAGAAACACAAAATTTAATCGGGACATGATCCTTCTAGTTCTTCCAACACTTCACCTCGTCGAATGATACAATCTAATTTGTTCAATCTTTCTGAATCTACCACACAGTGACAATGTTAATACATGTTGTATTCTTTACAATAAACTGTTCAATAGTTATTACTCTTGGTTCTCATAGCGGGTTGTTCAATGCAAACTGCTGAAAATATACTTATCCTTGTTTGAGTAATGGTACACATGTGTGTGTTGAACACAACACCTTTCGCGACAATGATGCCAATAATCTCTTTTGGAATAGGTTTCACGTAGTTTAATACTTGTTCGATAGGGGTTTTCAATTGTCAGTGCTCATGTTATATCGAGCAAGGGTTTTATCCTCCATTTATTTTACATATCCTGATGTTAGACCTGATATTGGGCAAGCGTTTTATGCTCCATTCGTTTCAAACTTACAAACCAGCCACCAACATTTACCTCACACAGCTTGCGTTTGGCCGGGAATAGTCAGCATTACAAGGGATCGAACTGAAGTGTTCAACCAACTATTATTTTAAAGGCGCCTAAAATGTTCGACGCTGTATATTCGATACTTTCGATAGGTTTTTTTTTATGAAAACGTGAAGAAAACAAAAACACTACATAATATTTCCGATGTGAGTAACCTCTTCTTATTCATTGTGAGTTTTTATTTTCAAAAATTTTGTGCGTTTTTTTTCAGAAGATGTATTTAGACAGTTTAAAGGATGAAAATTAACTGAAAATAAATAAGAAAATGTATAAATATGTATCATGAGTCAGCAGGGACAGGTATCAATGTATTTATTTCTCTATTTGGATATTAAGAGAATCGGTTGCGAAGTTTTGGAGATACAAGTGATTTATCAAATAGGTATATAGCATTGGGGCGAATGGAAAGTCGATAAATATTTGTTGCCAAGTGTATCAAATGTGAACCAATCACGGGGAAGTATTGTGTCCATAATTGGCAGTGTATTTTTATAATATTCATCATCATCATTTTGGAAATCTCTGCTATCTAACTTTTGGGTTGTATGGCAGAGATTGCCATAGGCAATAATCACTCCCTTTTTACATTTATTAAATTAATTTTTACCGTTGTGCACGTGCACCAGGAATAGTGCTTGCCAATAATGCCAAGTTTGCTGTAATAGACTGAATGCCAGGGACGGCCGGT
The DNA here is from genome assembly GCA_024516035.1 of Bactericera cockerelli. Lineage (NCBI taxonomy): Eukaryota > Metazoa > Arthropoda > Insecta > Hemiptera > Triozidae > Bactericera > Bactericera cockerelli. Next base: position 23,331,306 of record CM044962.1, read on the forward strand.
GCTAAGGAGCTGCGGAACTCCAGCACCCCCAGACGAAAAGGAAAGAAAAGTTTTTTTTTCATGTCTCTCTAGCTTGTAGTGAATGAAAATCATTACGCATATTTCGAACAAAAATTCATAAAAATTATCATTATGATAAAAAAAAATCATGCTAAATAAAAACTAGGTACCTAATTAGATAAACCTTAGCCAAGCTTGATTGTAGAGAACATAAATATAAACTTTTGACTAATAAAGCTTTCATATTGGTTTTAGGGGCGAGCCAACTTCACGGAGCTATATCTAACGCGCTTCTTACTTTTTGGCTTCTCCGTGCGGAGCGCTACCGCGCTCCGTAGAGCATTTCTCTTTTCTCTGCTCATGCCTTCTTGAAAGAGAAGGCATGGAGCAACCAAACCAACCCGCACAGCGGGGCAAAGAGAGGACAAAGAAACGAAAAGAAATTGTCTCCAGGGAGAAAGATAGTGTCCGCTGAAAAATTTCTGATTAACTTCAGAGTTCTAGAGTCATGCGGGAGAAAAATGCAAGTTATTTTTAGATTTCCGTTCATGAGGAGAGGGGAAGTCGGAAGGAAGAAGGAACTAGACAACAACTGTCAACTTGTTCAGGGGCTCGTTCGGCCGCGAATGACCTGGTTTTTTTTTTTGCCCTTTCGTTCCGTTCCGCGTAATTTATGTTAATAATTTCACGTGTTTTTGTTTTGAAAATTAAATAATAATCGGTTACAATTTATTTAATGATTTAAAGTACAGTGTAACAAATAACAATTAATCATTGAATTTACCTAACAGTTTATTTTACCCAAAGTTTTGTAAACATATCGGTTTATAATTATAACATTTATTTTATCCTTTTTGAATTCCGTAAGACGGGGTTACTTTGCTCCACTTTTAAGATATTTCTTACAAAATGTTGCATAACTTTTTTATTATTCCAAATAAACAATTAATTAATAATTCATTTTGTAGGCAAGGACATTGTTTTTCAATAAAAATTAGAAACTTTCGTTTTCCATTTGCTAACTATGAAAAAAACTCAACTAATCTTTGGAGCAATTTTACCCCATAGGTGGGGTTACATTGCACCACCTGTGATACGCTGTAGGAAATCCCTATTTTAGACGTAGTGGAGCAAAATAAAACTGCTCAGTTTTTATAGCATGTGAGAGAGAATTTAAAACTAAGAAAACAGAAAAAAAAATGGTGAAAAAATATTGATTTTTCATGTAGGTACCATTTATTAAAAAAAGAGTTAAAATTCATATAAATGCCTAGAAATTATCCAGCCATAATTTAAGGGAAAAAACTATGATCAACTTTGAGAACTGATAACAGCAGCAACAACTTGTTGAATGGGTGTTTTGATCATTAGGCACGACTGTCAAATCATAACAATTATTTTGGGAGGATTTATTTTTAGATACAGTGCATTCTGTTTCCACGAAAGGGCTGCACATGATGGATATAGAGTGGAGCAATTTTACCCCTTAAGGCGCAAACTAAACCCGTCTTACCATTTTAAGATTAAATTTGTGCAATCAATTTAAGTTGGGTTTGAAACTTCTTATAAAGGATATTAAAATTAAATAGCATTATCAATGCATTCTCTTTAAAGTTAAAAATGTTTATTACTTCCGAGAAATTTCTAATATTAGAAATCGGAAGTATTGTGTTCGTTTTTGTAAAAAAAAATATTTTTTTGCTCCGATTTCAATTTTTTTCATATTTCTGGACGTTTCATAACCTACTGAGTAAATTTGGTTTTGTGTCCGTCTGTCGGTCTGTCGGTCTGTCGGTCTGTCTGTCTGTCGGTCTGTAAAAACGATTCCTTGTAACGCGCAAATCTCGGAAACTACTCGACCGATTTTGATGAAATTTTGCACACATCTAGGAGACATTCTGTAGATGGTCCCATTTTAAATTCATTGAATTCATACCAGCGGTTCTGGGTGAAAGAGACCATGCGCCTGACCACTAACTTTTTACTTAAACGCTTATATCTCGTGAACGGTACACCCGATTTCGATAAAATTTTGTAAGAATATGCATATTATTGTTTAACATAGGTTATTTATATTTATTTTTAAATTAATTATAATTAGACTCTGATATTTAAGAAAATCCGAAATTTTGGACAAAAAAGTAAAAAAATAAGGACCACGACTTGCCGATACAGAATTTTTTGTTGAATTTAGAATGTAGAAAAAACGATATTCTACCATATAAAACAAATTTGAAGAAAATCGGTTGAGCCGTTTTGGAGATACAAGTAATTTTCTATAAAATCTCAAAATTGGCACGTGTTTACAATGTGAAGCAATCACGAGGAAGTATTTTGTCCATAATTGGCAGTGTTTTTTTACTTTTAATGAAAAAAGTATAGAATGTATTGTTTTTTTATCACATAGGAATTAGGTAATTACATTTCAAAGCAGGTATGGAAAAACAAAATCTATTCAGTTGACATCTTATTAAGAATAAGTTTTCTTTGTTTTCACTTGACAAAAAAATGATTTCAAACATACATATTTGATTCTGACTTCAATGAAAAAGCCATTCACAAGTTTTGTTCAAAATCCAGCGAATGGATTCTTCTCCAAATAATCAGTAGAGTAAAGAGTAAGTCCTTTATAAATTCTTATTTTCTTTCTTTTGAACATTTTTTTTCTCATGCATGTTGAAAAAAAATCTACAATGGTTGTGAAAAATAAACGTTAATCCAAAATTATCATCATACTATATTTGCGTCAGCTAATCATTTTTTATAAATTAAAACAACGGACCGTATTGAAAGACACTCTTCATATTATAAACAAACATCTATACACCTAATATTGAATAATGAAGAAAAAAAAAAAATAATAAATAATAAGAAGAAATGAAAAATAGAAGAAAAAAAATAATAACAACAAAGAAAAATGGAATAACTAACTAGTTTGATTGTATACTGTGTTCTTTTGGCAACTCACATAGTGAGCAGTACATTAATAAATATATTAATTGTTTCCCCCCATGATACCTAACCACTCTAACAGTATTCTCGAAAATCACCACACGTGAGACTTGAACTATTGACCCCCTAGTTAGAATTCCCTGTCCCTGACATAACCACTTCACCACTAGGCCTTGCAGACATGTATTAAATGTTGCATAGTTTTTCTTTTCGTAAAATTTTGACAGCACCCCCAAACCAAATTCCCACCGGCCGCGACTGCTGAATGCTGTATCTCACTCTGTCAAGAACCAGGACCAATCTTTTATTTTTAGAATTTTTTTAGGGTTTTTTGTCATCCATTCTCTGATAGAATCTATATTTTGGGTACAATGTAATGCCACTACAACCTCAGTACCTCGATCAATAAATTGGTGGACTCGGAACCAGGGTTTGGTAGTTCAAGTTCCAAGTTCAGCAAAGTTTTAGTAAAGAAAGTTTGAGTAATTTCAAAATCTACTCCTGATTTGAGTTCATACAATTTCTGTTTTAAACTTCATAATGTAAAATAATTATTTATTGCACGGAGGATTTTTTTTTTTTTGAGAAGATTTTTTTTGAACAACTTTCAAATATCAACATTCCCGCCCCATCTTCACATTCAACACCCTGCACTTTCTTCCTCATTTCTCTCATTCTTTGTCAATAAAGGATGTCTGATAATAGAGGATTGATTTCATGATTTAAACTAAATTAGGTGACACTATAAATTTGATGTTTTCAAAGACCAAAATTTCCTGGGTCTATATCGAATTTACTTTGATTTAATTGTTGTTTTGGCATAGCTTTGTTGTTTTTACTTTTGTCTAAGTCTTCGTTGCGACGCTGTAGCCTGGCAACTCCTGTAGTATCTGCAGGTGTCTGATTACAATCAGTAGAATCTCCATTGTTTGATGTGTTTGAATAACCAGATTTTTTCGTCTTCATATTTTGTTGATGTGTTGCAAAGCTCAAATATTTAGGAGAAATGTTTCTCACTCGAGCTATAAAAATTAGCAGCCTAGAGACGAAACTTTGTACGCTAGAGGGAATGCTTCGTAAGAAGTTCAATTGCGATGAGTTGAATGTGAGAATATCATTGCGAGAGATATTGGTCGTGTTTTGAAGTAAGATGGATTCGCTGGCGGTGATGAGTGACAGATGGTAGCAGGAAACATTTACTGCGAGGTAAATAAGCATCCCCTGGAAATAATGAGAAAATTTGCAATCAATTGGGGATGAAAAAAGGAACAGGTATTTTATTTGGTTAACTAAATACATCCGTTCCATGAAACAGGAGAAGACATGGATTGGTCCATTGTTCCCATCCTATTTTAACTGGATAATAATCATGTCAGTATCTAGTTATTTTTTCTACCAAATGGTAGGTTAAATCCTCACATTTTCCAAAAAATGCACTAGTGTGCATTTGTGCAAGTTATACTCCAATTCAAAAGTTATGGTCTGAACAGATTTCATATTTCACTAACCGTAAACACTAAAGATAGTAAACATTGACGGAGGACCGGACTCGTAAAGTAAATTAAGTAAAGATAGTAAAAATCATAAAACTCTAAAAATTAAAGAAAAGAATAGAAATATGGATACATACAATACTATGTATGCAATAAGGGTTGGGTGGAAGCGATTGCCATAGGCAATAACCCCGCCCTTTAGTTAGGACATATGTTTTCAAATATTTTCTATTCTTTTTCATTTTTATGGTTTATTGTTTTCTTCATTTTTTCACTGTTAAAATTATTATTTATATGTACATAACGTCTTTTTGTATTTAATAAAGAATTATATAATAATAATAATACTAATCATGGACTGCACATCAAAATAGATCATTGGGAATTTTAGACGAGTGTAGAAATGATGGTTTATTATTTAATTTTTTGCATAAATTTTATAATAAAACATTTATTTAGAGTTTCAAATAAAAATTATGAGAGATAAAAAATACAGATAATATAAAGGTACTTACACTCTGTATAGTTAAAGTACCCATTTGAATACTTTAATTGTTTGCACGTTTTTTATTTGCGAAGTAGGACGCCAATTAACCAATTAATGTTGTAATTTATAATTAGCTATGTTCAAAACTTAATATTTTATATTAATCTAATTTTCTAGATTAGGCTCACAGAGCGTTCTAAAAGGAAAACTGTCCTGATATTACTGAATACTGATCTTTGTTTGAGCAGTTTGAATATGTATGCCTGTGTAAGTGTGTACACGTACACAATACCATTTATTTCACTAATGAAAATCATTTATGATAAGTCTCAACAACGTGCTCACAGAGTATCATGTAGACTGTAGAAAAATATTATTTATTTTAACTTTAACAAAACTATCTCTATCTATGAAGGAATGCCGAATACAAAAACTATCAAAAATATGATGAAAAATACTTTCTAATATATAGAAATGTATCGGAAATAAAATTTAGGAACAACTTTCTTCTTATTTCACAAAGCTACGTGAGCTCAGCATGGGTCCGATCTCTTCATCACGTTTGGGGTGGATTATTTTCGACACTCCGACTTGCAAATTTCACGGCTGAATGCCCTTCCTACTGCCAACGATTAGTTTTGCCATGAAATGACCGATAACGTATCTGTTTAACATCTGCCAGAAAACATAAATGAAAAAAAAACATAATAAATATAAATTGAGAACTGGATTATAATAGAAGAGAACAAATTTCAGGTCTAGTTTATATGTTATCTCTTCAAAGCAAAATAACCTCTTTATAAGAAAATGCTGGATATAAAAGAAAATAAGTCTAGTCCCTTGAGTTCTCTTTGCAGCAAGGTTTGACTGTAAAAGCTTATTGCTATTGACACTGGAACTGTGAATTTGCTATCGTCACAATTCGCCTCTGACAACACAAAGAGGCGTAAACAACATTTTCGAAATTTTACAGGAGAGCCAAAATGAGTTTTCTTGTGCATAAATTTTCTGTTCACGGTAGGAACATTATCACTTCCCTGTACCCGTGAATGACCATACGAACTTTTTCTGTTGCCAAATGTGATTATTTAACTGTGACTATCGATTTACGCCCATTTGATTTGTCTGAAAAAGAGAAAATGGGGGATACGCCTGATTTTAATTTTTGTTGTATCTTTTCTTTGGATTATAATTGGGTTACGTCTATTCGTGAGAACAAAATATAGCACAAGTAGAGTCAATCTAAGCAATAAAAACGATTTCAAAAATTTGTGGTTTACGCCTCTTTGTGTTGTCAGAGGCGAATTATTAGCTAAAATTCAAATCCCAAAATCTCCAGGGTCCAGATCAAGTATTCCCTTTAGAGCTGTTTTAGTTTTTCTTTCTTTCTCTTTGTGAATTTCATCAACTACTTCTTTTGTCGATTCGTTTAGTTTTTCATTTCTTCGTTCTATTCTAAATTTAATATGCCTCACATTTCCTACGGTGCTACGAGAGAAGCATTACGGTGCTAATTTTTTTTTCATATTTATATGAAAAAAAAATTATTACTTTTTTCTGTTGAATACCATTTTATACACATCAATTAAATAAAATAACGAATGTATATAAATACATATTTTTTCTATTGTGATTGAAATTGAAAAAAAAAAAAAATATTATACATACTATTATTTTGAACTCCCCACCTTCAGCACAAGATTTTTTATCTTTTGAAGGTGGGTATACCCTTATTGTTTGTAGAAGACGTTTGTAATGTATAAAATAAAAAAAAAAAATTTAGAAGTTGGCTCAACCTCTTGTTCTTTTAGAGTATTTTTAGATTCCTCCACGTTTCTAGAACTTGCAGCTATGCTATTTTTCAAATAAATATAGTTAGGTGTACAGTCTTGGGTTTTGATAGAAGTATATTTTTTTCTTCCAGTTAGAATCAGCTGTAGACTGGAGATGAATCGTTGTATGGTAGTGCAGATTCTTAGAATTTTGTTTACAAAAGCATCAAAGTTTCCAAATTCGGGGTAGTGTTCAGAGCTGAGTTCAGAAAGAATGGTATCGTTGAGGGTAAGAGTGGTATTATGGTAACTGGACATAGCTGTTGCACAGGGAATGAGCATCATCAACTGAAAGTTAGAATAGATAGTTTCAGTTCTTGGGGATCACAACATTTAAGAAAAAAATGGTTACATATTGCAGAACCGATAACGCAAGTGGGTCAAAACCTGTTCAAAGTAAAATAAACAAGCTGTACAATCTACATCTCCCAGATGTGAAGATTATTTGCAACCCTCGTCATTATAAGGTATCAAACACTTTAGTAGATATTATAAAAGTCATATGTATACAATACAAATAATTATTACAACTATGAAAAATTAAAAAAAATATATAAAATAAAAAGGAAAAGGAGTAGAAAAATATACATAAACATATGACCTAACTATAAAAGGCGGGGTTATTGCTTATGGCCATCTCTTCCACCCAGCTCGTTCTGGAACACTACCAAGACGTAATATTGAATTGGATCATTTTACGTAAGTATTCTAGAAATTGGCTTTTCGAAAATCCTCCAACCATCAAGGAAAGGTATCTACAGTTCTACGCATTATCAAGGATCTATACCTGACTTTTCTTGGGTGTTTCAGAGTGTCCTTGGCTTTGATTTGAGACTTTCTTTGGCCTGGCAGATCATCTATGTATTTATTTCTCTGTCCATATTTTTAGCAGGTTTATGAATCTCATGAAACAAGGCGATACCTATATGTGACTTGCGACTTGCGCTTATTCATACGTACAGTTTGTTTAGCGCTAGTCAGAAATTAATCACTTATTTACTGATGTTATTTACTTAACGAACGCTTGCTTTTCGTATATAATTTTCACCACTTTTCTAAAATATATATATTTTTTTTGAAAGCATTGTATATGCCTAACGGCCTACCCTAAAAAATTGATACTGTTCAAATATTTGTACAGCTTCAACTCCAAAAATAATGATAAACCTATTAATATTAATAAAAAATAATATTAAGAATATTAAATTTACTCACCAATGATGTCATGAAACTCAAATGGAACACCATGTTATTATCCACCCACTCATGGATTTTGTTGACGAAAAAAAATTCACTCGATATTTTCTAGAATATGCATCTCAATATCAAGTGAAACGGTCGTTTCGCGGGAGAACGCCTCCCATAAACTACAGTGCTTCGTTATGTAACGGTAAATATAGTTTGTATGTATTTTGACGTCGTTGATACTGCACAAAATAATGTATTTTTACTACTTTAACTACATAAACTAACCCATTTGAATATTGTGAGAGTGTTTTGCAGACTGAAAATTGATGAACTGATCATGTTGTTTGATTACTGTAAATGATATGTTGGGTATAAATCATGATATTGATATAGGTAATGAATCTGAGGTGACATTGTTTAACAGTGTTCAACAGTGATATAATGACGTGACCCTCAGTGTTCAACAGTGATATGATGACATCATCAGTATAAACAGAGAAAAGTGAGAAGTTGTATTAGATGTACAATGTACATACATGTGTTCAACAGTGATATGATGACGTCATCCTCAGTGTTCAACAGTGATATGCTGACGTCATTCTCAGTGTTCAACAGTGATATGATGACGTCATACTCAGTGTTCAAAAGTGATATGATGACGTCATCCACAGTGTCAACAGTGATATGCTGACGTCATCCTCAGTGTTCAACAGTGATATGATGACGTTATACTCAGTGTTCAACAGTGATATGATGACGTCATACTCAGTGTTCAACAGTGATATGATGACGTTATACTCAGTGTTCAAAAGTGATATGATGACGTCATCCACAGTGTCAACAGTGATATGATGACGTCATCCTCAGTCTTCAACAGTGATATGATGACGTCATACTCAGTGTTCAATGGTGATATGATGACGTCATCCTCAGCGTTCAACAGTGATATGATGACGTCATCCTCAGCGTTCAACAGTGATATGATGACGTATGACAACAGTGATATGATGACGTCATCCTCAGTGTTCAACAGTGATATGATGACGTCATCCTCAGTGTTCAACAGTGATATGATGACATCATCTTCAGTGTTCAACAGTGATATGATGACGCCATCCTCAGTGTTCAACAGTGAATAGTTGATATACAGGTATAACTGTCCCATTTTCCCATGGACCTACTTTAGTTGTAATGTCCCGGTGTTTCTATTTACACAGTTCATGATACACACATTTAATTTATTTACCAATTTGCGTCACTTCAAATACCTACAATTTTTTTGCAGTATTAAATTCGAGTATGTTGAATACACCGGTTCCTTCAGAACACCGAAGTTAAGCGACATCCAGCGAGGTTAAGACTTGGATGGGTGACCATTCAAATTCTAATTCTCGGGACGCTGGCTTTTCCCGGCCCCACTCAGGCTGGGTGAGGTCAATGTGAGTAGCAGGTTTGTGAGTTTCCTGCGAATGGAGGGTAAAACCCCCGTCGTGATATGACCATGGCAGTTGAAAGCGACGTTAAACCCCATTAAAAAAAAAAAAAAAATCGAGTATGATCTAACTTCTAAGTATTCAAAAATCAATTATTATAGTAAACAGTCGTTTTGCTTTCTGATCAATGTGATTGATAGATATTTTATGAAAAAATACAATTCTTTTATGATTAAAAAAATACTGAAACCTCCGAAATGAAATTTATCATACCTCCAGCCAAGTTTTGAGTAAAACACTCAAACTTGCTCATATTTTCAAGACAATCTGGATGTATTTTAGCATTATTTATAGAATTTCAAATCCGTTTATTAGATATTTCGAGCAAGTTCTTTTTTTGATGACCCTGTATAGGGTATAGTCTATATTTTTCCCCAAAAATGAATAGCATTTGTCTCGACGATCATTCAACTGGCCTCACATTATTTCAAAAGAGCTCGCATGAAAAAATTAATAACTGTATAAAAGTTATGAAAGTGAAACCCTGTTTTTATGAAATGAACATAAAAAACAGATCTCTCACAAAACATTGAAAGAGGAGGCTCTCAGTTCAATCGAGCTAATGGCCAATTCCTTTGCAAAGAAATAAAAAAATATTGATATAAAAGAAAATACAACCCTACTGATTCTACCAAACTTAAAAAGAATCAGAAGATCAAAGATCTTTAGCCAATCAGTGGGAAAAGTGTATTTATTATTATTATACATACAGAAAAAACCGAATGGATGATAATTGTTGATGATAATTCTTGTACGGATAATTGTTGATAATCTTTGTATGGGTAATTGTTATATTCCGTAATTATAACATCCGTCATGAGTGATCCACAACTAATCTGGGCCAACTCAGGCTGTGTGAGGAACATGAACATTAAACTTTATTTCTCGTTTGCAATGTTTTTATCTCTCTCTCCCTCTTCCTCTCTCTCTTACTCTCTCTCACTCTCTCATTCTCTCACTCTCTCTCTCTCTCTCTCTCTGTCTTTGTCTCTGTGTCTGTCTCTCTCTCTCTCTCTTACTCTTTTTCTTTATTTCTTTCATATTCACTCTGTCTCTCTCTTACTCTTTGTATTATTTTTTTTCTGATTCTTATTTCCTTTATTTCTCTTACTCTTTTCCTTTATTTCTTTCTTATTCTCTTTCTCTGTCTCTCTCTCTGTATCTCTCTCTCTCTCTCTTAGTCTTTTTCTTTATTTCTTTCTTATTCTCTCTCTCTCTTTCACACTCTCTCTTTGTCCCCCCTCCAACCTCTCTGCATATCTCATTGGGAAAAAACGACTGTGGTGTAACTCTGCCCGGACAGATAGCCAATAACAATTTGTCTTCCTTTGAGAAAGGGCTAACGAACGGTCACTCCGCTCGTTAACCCTTTGGTTACTTATCTTTAGAAGATAGTAATTCAAATTTCGTTATCGAAAAAAAATAACAAAAACTTAATATGAATTTTGTAATGAGCAACTCAATAGCATAGGATATTACAATATCTAGGAAAAAGTAAATTTTTCAGGAGAGCAAAAAAACAATTATTTTCAAGTGACATATAATTATTAGGTATGTCACAGCCCACAGTTCCGATGAATAAATGAACTAATGTGACACCACACAATTTTTTTCCTTATCCATCTACTGATGACTGAACGATAAGTTAACAAAAAACTAATATCACTTTCTTCTCTATAAGAGAAAGAAAGTAAAAAGGAAATTTTGTTGAAAACATATTTATATCTATATCTATAAAAGAAAGCTGTCTGTATGTGTGTATGTATGTATGTGTGTATGTGTGTATGTGTGTATGTATGTTCTTTATACAAATCCACATCGTTTGACCGAGAAACCTGAAATTTTGCACATAGGTCCGCTTGGATCAGGAAATTCTTCTAGGCTAGATTATATCTCCCTGAGGTTAAGCTACAATGAGTAAGGATAAAAATAGATGGGTGACGCAAAAAAATGCACGTTTTTTGACATAAATGACATTTTTTCTCGAAATTTGTCGCGACGACCTATCAACTCAAAGCGAGAAAGTTTTAGGCAAGGGCTTGAGCTTTCAATTGACATATCGATCGCGAATTTCTGATGAGCCGTTCTTGAGCTACGCCGGGTAAGGTAAAAAAATGGATGGGTGACATGTAAAATATTCACGTTTTTTGACCTAAATGACATTTTTTCTCGAAATTTGAAGTGACGACCTATCAACTCAGAGCGAGAAAGTTTTAGGCAAGGGTTTAGGCTTTCATTTGACATATTGATCGCGAAATTCTGATGAGCCATTCTTGAGCTACGCCGGGGAAGGCCAGAAAATAGATGGGCGACAAAAAATATTCAGGTTTTTTTTCAAACCTAAATGACATTTTGTGTGTGTGTGTGTGGTGTGTGTGTGTGTGGTGTGTGTGTGTGTGTATGGTGTCTGTGTGTGTGTGTGTGTGTGTGTGTGTGGTGTGTGTGTGTGTTGTGTGTGTATGGTGTGTGTGGTGTGTGTGTGGTGGTGTGTGTGGTGTGTGTGTGTGTGTGTGTGTGTTTTGTGTGTGTGTGGTGTGTGTGTGTGTGTGTGTGGTGTGTGTGGTGTGTGTGTGTGTGGTGTGTGTGGTGTGTGTGTGTGTGTGTGGTGTGGTGTGGTATGTGTGTGTGTGTGGTGTGTGGGTGTGTGCGTGTGTGTGGATGTGTGTGGATGTGTGTGTGTGGATGGGTGTGTGTGGGTGGGTGTGTGTGTGCGTTGTGTGTTTGATGGGCTGGCGAAGCGGCGGGTGTAACCCGCTAGTCTATATCTATAAAAGAAAGCTGTCTGTATGTGTGTATGTATGTGTGTATGTATGTATGTATGTTCTTTATACAAATCCACACCGTTAGACCGAGAAACCTGAAATTTTGCACATAGGTCCGCTTGGATCAGGAAATTCTTCTAGGCTAGATTATATCTCCCTGAGGTTAAGCTACAATGAGTAAGGATAAAAATAGATGGGTGACGCAAAAAAATGCACGTTTTTTGACATAAATGACATTTTTTCTCGAAATTTGTCGCGACGACCTATCAACTCAAAGCGAGAAAGTTTTAGGCAAGGGCTTGAGCTTTCAATTGACATATCGATCGCGAATTTCTGATGAGCCGTTCTTGAGCTACGCCGGGTAAGGTAAAAAAAATGGATGGGTGACATGTAAAATATTCACGTTTTTTGACCTAAATGACATTTTTTCTCGAAATTTGAAGTGACGACCTATCAACTCAGAGCGAGAAAGTTTTAGGCAAGGGTTTAGGCTTTCATTTGACATATTGATCGCGAAATTCTGATGAGCCATTCTTGAGCTACGCCGGGGAAGGCCAGAAAATAGATGGGCGACAAAAAATATTCAGGTTTTTTTTCAAACCTAAATGACATTTTGTGTGTGTGTGTGTGTGGTGTGTGTGTGTGTGGTGTGTGTGTGTGTGTATGGTGTCTGTGTGTGTGTGTGTGGTGTGTGTGTGTGTGGTGTGTGTGTGTGTATGGTGTGTGTGGTGTGTGTGTGTGGGTGTGTGTGGTGTGTGTGTGTGTGTGTGTGTGTGTTGTGTGTGTGTGTGGTGTGTGTGTGTGTGGTGTGTGTGTGTGGTGTGTGTGTGGTGGTGTGTGTGTGTGGTGTGTGTGTGTGTGGTGTGTGTGTGTGTGGTGATGTGTGTGTGTGTGGTGTGTGGGTGTGTGCGTGTGTGTGGATGTGTGTGGATGTGTGTGTGTGGATGGGTGTGTGTGGGTGGGTGTGTGTGTGCGTTGTGTGTTTGATGGGCTGGCGAAGCGGCGGGTGTAACCCGCTAGTCTATATCTATAAAAGAAAGCTGTCTGTATGTGTGTATGTATGTGTGTATGTATGTATGTATGTTCTTTATACAAATCCACACCGTTAGACCGAGAAACCTGAAATTTTGCACATAGGTCCGCTTGGATCAGGAAATTCTTCTAGGCTAGATTATATCTCCCTGAGGTTAAGCTACAATGAGTAAGGATAAAAATGGATGGGTGACGCAAAAAAAATGCACGTTTTTTGACATAAATGACATTTTTTCTCGAAATTTGTCGCGACGACCTATCAACTCAAAGCGAGAAAGTTTTAGGCAAGGGTTTGAGCTTTCAATTGACATATCGATCGCGAATTTCTGATGAGCCGTTCTTGAGCTACGCCGGGTAAGGTAAAAAAATGGATGGGTAACATGTAAAATATTCACGTTTTTTGACCTAAATGACATTTTTTCTCGAAATTTGAAGTGACGACCTATCAACTCAGAGCAAGAAAGTTTTAGGCAAGGGTTTAGGCTTTCATTTGACATATTGATCGCGAAATTCTGATGAGCCATTCTTGAGCTACGCCGGGGAAGGCCAGAAAATAGATGGGCGACAAAAAATATTCAGGTTTTTTTTCAAACCTAAATGACATTTTGTGTGTGTGTGTGTGTGTGTGTGTGTGTGTGTGTGGTGTGTGGTGTGTGTGTGGGGTGTGTGTGTGTGTTGGTGTGTGTGTGTGTGTGGTGTGTGTGTGTGTGGTGTGTGTTGTGTGGTGTGTGTGTGTGTGTGTTGTGTGTGGTGTGTGTGTGTGGTGTGTGTGTGTGTGTGTGTGTGGTGTGTGTGTGTGGTGTGTGTGTGTGTGGTGTGTGTGTGTGGTGTGTGTGTGGGGTGGTGTGTGTGTGGTGTGTGTGTGTGTGTGTGTGTGTGTTGGTGTGGTATGTGTGTGTGTGTGGTGTGTGGGTGTGTGCGTGTGTGTGGGTGTGTGTGGATGTGTGTGTGTGTAAATGTGTGTGTGTGGGTGGGTGTGTGTGTGCGTTGTGTGTGTTTGATGGGCTGGCGAAGCGGCGGGTGTAACCCGCTAGTAATATATATATTAAATATGAGATTTGTTTAAACCAAATGAAATTTGCTTAGAACACATGAGATTTTTTTGAAACATTTGTGATTTGTTTGAAACAAATAACACGGAAATAAATATAATTATAGGTAGCAAACTTTAGGGACCAACATTCTGTTTTAAGTAAAAAAGTTACACGTTGAAACATGAATGGGTTAAACAGAGGAAAGGATAACTCTAATTTAAGCCGAACATATATTAGTCTTCTTCTTCTGACCTCTTATTATTCTTATAAATAGAGTTTATACTGAAAGAGGGGGAGGAGACAAGGATAAGGAGGAAAGAGGAAACAGACAGAGAGAAAGAGAGAGATATAATTAAAAGAGAGAATAATATTACCTAAGAATAGTTAGTCACCTTGGCTTAGCGGTAGTATGCTCAGCTTGCCCTTAAGATGACCCGGGTTCAAATCCCAGTGGCGTCGGATTTTTTCGACTATGTACTATGGATGTCCAGACCTACCCTAGCCTCGTGAGGACAATGTGGGAACTTATAGAGTGGGCAACGACCAGTGGCGGCATTACGAGATTGATATTGGAATATGATGGTTGGTTGGAGATATGATGCATAAGCATTAGTTCTCGTAATGTCGATGATACCCACTGAAAATTGTGACATAATAATACAAATAACTAGATGCATGGAAGATGACAAGTGAGATAGTCGAAGATTTGTTTAAGAGATGTATTTTAAGTTTTATCACCAATATTTTGAGATGTTAGAAAATCGACTGGTTAAAAAAATTTCTTGTGTCTGTGCTTTGAAAATTGTGTGGTTATACGTTTTTTTCCAAACCTTTTTAGGTCAAATGTGAAATCTAATTTAAAATCAGCAGTTCTAATCTACGACTGTATAGTGTAGAGTAAGCTGGAAAGCAAGGAGAAAGTCCACTGGTTCGCCCGCATCACACCAATAAGGAAAAGTTTCGACAGCACCCTGACATAATTGATGAGGGCCGTCGGGTCATTCATTACGCTGTCCAAATCCCTCACGAGGCACGACGAGTGCTTGACTAATTGTCCTCATGCTCTGTCCTCATCCCTCCCCTTGGACAGTTCAGTGTTCACTGTTCACATAATTAAAGGAGATGTTCCTCCTCCTATTTTGGGTATCCTTTTAAACTTTGTACATCAGTCAAACCTGGATGCAAGAGAACTGAATATAAGAGAAACCTGGATGCAAGAGAACTGGATATAAGAGAAACCTTAATGCAAGAGAACTGGATATAAAAGAAACCTGGTTGCAAGAGAACTGGATATAAAAGAAACCTGGATGCAAAAGAACTGGATAAAAGGAAAACCTGTTAGGTCTATGAGCCAGCCTCCGTGGCGTAACGTTTATGACTGCTGTCCAGCATACTCCAGAGGTCTCGAGTTCGACTCCCAGTTGGGGCAGACTTTTCGAAGAAAATTCTATCCCCTCTAAACACGTGATGCCCGGCCCTACCCAGGCTGGGTGAGATTAATCTGGGTAGCTAGTACGATTCCCAATGAATGGAGGGCAAAACCACCGTATTGACCATATATCTCAATAATGGAGGGGAAGAATGTTTTCAAGATTTTCTGAGGGATGACCCGTACACTTAAATTGTACCTAAGAACACGAACCTAAAGGGGTATTTTTCTTTTGGATAAATTTTCTTTCAAGGTTCGATATTTTCAAATGTTTCCATTTTTTTCCAAGGTCAACTTCACCACATTCGTGAAAGAAAAATGCTTTTCGGTACATTTAAAGATAAACAATGAACTTAACCTATAAAAGAACTGGAATTTTATTTTCTTAAACCCTCTCCCTAGGCAATCAAATGCCTAATAAACAGAAGAAAGACAGGGTGTTTGCATGGAATATCAAATGACAAATTCGCGGCAAAAAGGCAAAGGATATTGTTTTTGTCGGTGTTGATTCTGATTGTGCTGTAAGAGAGAGAAAGAAAGAGAGAGAGAGAGAGAGAGAGAGAGAGAGAGAGAGAGAGAGAGAGAGATACAGAGAGAGAAGGAGAGAAAGAGAGACAGGAGACAGAGAAAGACAGAGAATGTAGGTTTATATGATTATAAATGCGTTGTTTATTTATGTGAAGGAAATACCATGTGTTGTACAAGGAGATCATAGAACAACCTAGTCGATGGTCGATGGCACGAATATCTACAGCTATTACTACTGTTGCTATTGCTAAGCAACGTCCAGCAAGGTAAAGTGTAAACAATTAGATTCAGGTGTACTTTTTTTTCTGCCAATATCGCGCAAAGTAGCTATAGGCCTACCCTGTTCAGCTCATCTTTAAAAATGTTGATTTGTAAATTTGTAAATAATAACTTAGAATTCTTAAATAGTCACTACGGATTCCTAAATAATCACTACGGATTCCTAAATAATCACTACGGATTCCTAAATAACCACTACGGATTCCTAAATAATCACAACGGATTGCATATTTGACAGCGTTTTCCGGCGTAAAGCCAAATATCAAAAAACTCTCTGGTAACAGTGGCATCAATAATTAGAAACACCACTCTTCTCGTTGAATAAATAAGTCTTAAGCCAGCGTCGATGGCATGTTGAATACACCGGTTCCCTTCAGAACACCGAAGTTTAAGCGACATCCAGCGAGGTTAAGACTTGGATGGGTGACCATTCAAATTCTAATTCTCGTGACGCTGGCTTTTCCCGGCCCCACTCAGGCTGGGTGAGGTCAATGTGAGTAGCAGGTTTGTGAGTTTCCTGCGAATGGAGGGTAAAACCCCCGTCGTGATATGACCATGGCAGTTGAAAGCGACGTTAAACCCCACTTAAAAAAAAAAAAAAATAAGTCTTAGAAAAAAAAACCATAAGAGGGATGATGAACCGGACACCGAGAAATTTACATCGGTCATTTAGTGCTCCGCGGACAAATTAGTTTGAGAACCGCTGTTATAAAGTGTTGATTCGTGATTTACAAATAATCACTACGGATTGCATATTTGATATTGTTTTTCGGCGCAAACTTAGGTAACCTCATATTATTGTTATTTCTTTGTCCTATGTGAAATCTGATTGCTACTTGAAAATTTCTTTCTGTATGTGATCTGAAATGAGCTCTGATTAGTTTGATTAACAAGTTTTTTTAAGTTATCATATTTGTGTTGATCACTTTGGTGATATCTTAATTATCTTAATCACAACTACTCTTCAACTCGCTTTACTAAATTTACGCTGAAACCGGGACTTGAACCCCCAACATCCATGTATGTACTGTTGTACTGTGTACAGTATAGCAGGCGCACGCGGTCAGTGGAAAAATGTTTTGTGTGTGCTGGCACATAAACCGGACCAAAAACTGGACCAGAGATAGATTCGCTCTTTCAGTCATAAAAAAGTGTTTGTTTGACATGGTAAAGAAACTCTTTTTAGAAACTGAAAGAGTCGCTTATTCCAGAAATATGGTGATGATTGTTTTAGTGCACAATCTAAGACTTGAGAAAATCCTCTCTTTTTCTTTCTCGTCTGGGAGTGCTGCAGTTCCTTGGCACCGCCCACGCCTGCAGCACAGCATCAGTTAAGTTTATCATTTTTGCTCTTACAAAAAAAATATCTCTGGCTGGGGGACGTTAAACAGGAAGAAGACCAGTGTCTTGCTAGAGGACTATAAACAGAGAACAGACAAGCCAACCCTTACAAGCGAGGCTAGCTTGTAGTTCCCTAAGGGTTTAATGGCTTATAAAGAAAAGTCCAAATCCTCATGATGATTGACCGCACATAGAAATATGGTCTTCAGCCAACTTTGAAATAAAGTTGGCTTACCCCTCCAGTTGTAGCTAAGCTGACTACAACAACAACAACAACAACAACAACAACAACAACAACAACAACAACAACATACAACAAAAAGAAATGGAACAGAATATTATGATGAACTGTTTGACAAACACATGACATATTTCATGTTACTCATTTATTTTATTTTATCAAAGACAACGCGACAATGTCAGATTTTTCATTTCTTAGTTATACCAATACCCCATTATAAATAGGTAGGTACACATACATATGTTTTACTATAGGAAAGCAGAGATTATGAAAGATAATCGTTTGAAATTATTTTGATTGACAAAATCCATTATTGAAATTAGAAAAACAAAGTGACAGGGGTATTTTATCTTTCTTTATTTTTTTTTTTTTTTTTTTTCTTCTTTTTTTTAAAAAAAAAGTAGGACTGTTTTTAAGACAAGGAATATTAGAATTGCATCATATTGTTGTCAAATTCATCATCACATTTTTAATCAAACCACATTTTTTTTAGACCGAAAGGTAGGTATTTTCGACAATTGATGATACCTACACACCATTCACACCAGTGACCTAGCGTGTTGGGAATGGGATTGAACTATCGGCTATTAGACATTTAAATAGAAAATTGTAAACAATCGATTCTTTGAAAAATCGATATTTTCGTGAATCAATTCTTTGTGTTTTGCTCCGAATCGATTCAAAAGATTGATTCTGTTACCCTCCATTCGCAGGAAACTCACAAGCGTGCTACCCAATTATCCTCACCCAACCTGGTTGGGCCGGGAATAACCACCATCACGAGGATTCGAGCTAAAAAAAAATCAAAATCATTTCAAGTTGGTACATTATGCATTTCTAACAAAGTGCTTCTCTTGCGCCTCACTGCGCCCCAAAACCAGAAACCAATCATAAAAATAATAATTCAAATCATATTTCTTAGCTCGCTCTCTCTCTCTCTCTCTCTCTCTCTCGCTCTCTCTCTCTCTCTCACTCTCTCTCTCTCTCTCTCTCTCACCCCTACTGATTTCGGTAAGTCACAGAAACAAAAGGGGCACGATACAAATTATTCTTTCCGAAACATCCCAACCCCTCGGCAAATTAACAAACGTTTGGTCTTAATATTTTCATATTATTATATTATTGTGACCCAACAATTTGGTCCTTTGGTCAAGCTGTCTCCGTAGGGTCTGAGAGCAACTCCCCCTTTCTCGTCTCTCGTGTGGGTCTGTTGTATGAAAACACAAAAGAAATTGAAGTGTAAGAGAGTGATGTTATTGTTATACAATGACCTGGTTGTACGGATTCAGTGGAAACTCCTTACAACTAACACTGCCACCTAGCGGACCTAGTGAGATCTATTGTGACAAATGAGAGAAGATTAGGAGGAGAACAATATAATTTTCTACCAAGGAACTTTAAATTTATTGTATTAGGAATGACTTTTCAGTTTTTTTTTTTTTTTTTTTTTTTTTTTTTTTTTCTTCTTCTTTAAAATGTCCATAATATAGGTTTTTATTTTTATTTTTACAAATAGGTACATAAATTCGCTTTTTTTTCCTTTTTTTTTAATAATTCTAGTAATATTTATTTTACTATTTTTTATAAAACAAGTTAACCAATTCATCTCCCTGGGGTACACAGCCCACAACTACCGCCGCATTTCCTCTTTGAATTTGAATATATAATATTATATATAGTATATATATACCTCTCAACTATAAAAAGATTGGATACCCTCTCGTCTCCTTACCTGGAAAAAAAACGGAAAAATAATGAAATGGTTCAACAGACCCTTAGCTCTGAAAGGGCTCATTTGATATATTGCCGAAATATTAATGCATTTTTTATTTATGTCATTTTCTGTGTACCTTTCATAAATATATCTAATATATAGGTCCCGTTTTTGTTCTTTTATAATTATTATTGTTATGTGTTTATAATTAAAGGGGTGTGCGAGATGTTTGGGAAGGTATTTGTGTTTGCCTTATGAATTATTAGATCGTGGACTTTTAGTTTACCTTTGATGAGTTTTATGTGGTTTGTTCTAGATACCGACATCAGTATCGATCTTTTAGCTAACGGACTCGTAACCAAGAGTTCCGTGGTTCGAGTCTCGCATCAAAAACATCGGAAAAAAAAATATTTAGGATTTTCTCTAAGTCTCATCAACTATAATATTAACTTTGATGTTTGAAAGTTATTTACAAAAAAAAAGTTTATATTACTACTAAAACAAGCTTAACTAACAGCTGTACGAACGAATGACTAAAGTTACTCTATCGACTTCCCAGAGTTTATTTTCAAGGCGGTTTACCAGAAAGTAAACCTTACACCTTTCGGCGCGCTCGTGTTGACCCAGCACCTGAATGGGAATTACTGTGTCACTTCTCGCCCATCAGAGGGGAGGCATACTACGGGATGGGCATGCTACAACAACACAGAGCACAAGCGTCTACAGTGGCCTCTGTTTCATGGCTACAAAATAAGAAAGAGACTGTGAAAAAAAAAAAAAAAAAATGAAATTCTGAATTTAAACAAATTCTGGGAACTTCCGCATGGCACGCGGAGTACCTTATATTACCACTGCAGATACTGGGCCAAAACTTGAGGAAGTAAAAGTAGTTAATTTGGGACAGATGAGAAGTTATAGTCAATACCTAAAATGTTTCCAACTCCCCTAGTCACCCCCTGGGGGCAATTACAAGTGGCACCTGCGCGGGTCTTATCCCCATTTCATTTAAATCACACCTGGTGGGGTGAACTGAGTAAGGGCCCGAAAAGGGGGCTGTATCGTTTATATCTGGAGCTCATCTGATAATCAGAAATAGTTGGGATTGTAGCCCGGACTCCCATACTAGGTATTATTACTTCGGATAAATTTCTAAAACTAGAAATTGGAAGTATTGTGCTCGTTTTATTTCTCGACGTCTCATAACCTCCTGAGCAACTTTGGTTTTGTGTCTGATCGTCGCATCAGTCTGTCTGTCGGTTTGTCTCCCGATCTGTCTGTCTATCTGCCTGTCTGTTCATCGGTCTGTCGGTTAAAAACATTCCTTGTAACGCGCAAATCTCGGAAACTACTGAACGGAGTTCGACGAAATTTTATAAACATAGGTATAAGAGACATTCTATGGATGGTCCCATTTTAAATTCATCAACTTTGCACTAGCGGTTCTTTGTGATAGAGACCATGCGCCTGACCACTAACTTTTTAAGTAAAAGTTAGTGGTCAGGCGTAAAAATTTTTTTTGTGGTCTTTAGGGTTTTTCTTTTGTACCTACTTAATGTACCTACTTTAGAAATAAAAATTGAAGAAAAAATCGTGTCCCTTATCACAAAAGAAATCAACGCAATCTCCTACCAAGCTTAGCCAATCATATCTGAACCAGATTTAACAACTGGATCTTCGGGAGCGCAAAATCAAATTAGAACTGAATTTAAGTAAACGGTGAAAACAATATCTTCAGGTGAACGTCGCTACCCTTTTGCTCCTAATGGGATCATTTTTGTGACAGATTTTATATTAACATCAATGAGAATAAGACAAACAGGAAATTAATGAAGCAAAATTAGGGATAATAAATTACAGACACCTAATTCATATACAGGGTGAGCATAAAGTCTCACCCCACCCCCCGTATCTCGAGAATGGCTGATAATACAAGAAAACACAAAAACCCGTATTTCTTAATTTTTGGAAGGATTAATTTTCAGACAAAATTTTTTTGCCTACACGGCTCCAGTCAGGCTGGGCATGGACCAACTTTAAAATCTTAAATAGAATGGTATGTCTTGTGGCATATTGTTTTAAAGGTCTCATAGAGAGAAGTTCATTACAACAAATTTCAGTGAGCTACGACTTACCGTTCTTGAGATACAGTGTCGAACGTCCTGCGTAGTATCCATATATTTTGACCTATAACTCGTTAACCGTAAATTAAAGAAAAATGAAATTTGTTGATAATAACTCCTTATGACAAGCCTTGTCGAAAAAGGTATAACTCGACATACTCTGTTGATATTAGTTTCTGGTCGGTTTCGTCAGCCAGCCGGACGAACAGTCCGAAATTTTTTAACGAAAAAACAAATCAAGTTTTAACTTATTCAAAAGTTCTTGCCATAAGGAGTTATTATCAACAAATTTCATTTTTCTGGAATTTACGGTCAACGAGTTATAGGTCAAAATATATGGATATTACGCAGGACGTCCGACCCTGTATCTCAAGAACGGTAAGTCGTAGCTCACTAAAATTTAATGAAATGAAATTCTCTCTATGAGACCTTTAAAACAATATGCCACAAGACATACTATTCTATTTAAGATTTTAAAGTTGGTCCATGCTCAGCATGACTGGGGCCGTGTAGGCAAAAAAAATTTGGCTGAAAATTAATCCCCCTAAAAATTAAGGAATACGGGTTTTTTCGTTTTCTTGTATTTTTAGCCATTCTCGAGATACGGGGGGTGGGGTGAGACTTTATGCTCACCCTGTATAGTTCACATGTAAGATAGGAAAAACCAACACTATAGCAATGACTTCTGATATAGAATTTGTCTATTAATTTCGCCCTAAATCTCGTTTTATAATTCGGCCTTTAGTGAGCTTCGATCCTCACCTTGATCCTCATAGAATTTAGTGACCACGAATGCAGTGTACATCACTGAAGCACCGAAAGGCCGCCCAGATCTTCATTACAATGATGTGGTCAGTGAGCAAAGGAAACCGATATTCAAATTTCAGTTGGGACCAGATTGAACAGAAGTGAATTGGACTGGAAGAAGATAGCACCCAAACGCATGAATGTTAAAAACAAAGCCAGGTTTGAAAAGAACAATCCGATATTAATACTAAATTTCTTATCTAAGGTTGAACAATGCCGACCCCAAGTAGGTTTGGAAAGAAGAAGAATGATAGATTAAATTCCATTAATTTCTTCTCAATAAGATAAGGAAAGTAAAATCACATTCTTTATACGTTTCTGGAGTAGGCCGGAACGCCTGAATTAGGATTAGGCATATGCCTGTACGTCAAATATGAGAGAACACCATTTTTTTAAAGAGCTTGGCCGGACGCACTGCTATTCCATAAAATCCATATATCTTTGCTATATGATTGCTTACTATCGGACACAAAATCAGATATGGAAAAAAATTGGAAATTTTGATCTACCTATTCTTCAGTTGAAAGTTTGAAAACGATTATCCTCAGAAGGAAGAGAATTCACTCAGATGCGAGGTCGTTGAACTCATGCTTATTTTAGACTTTTGTGTTATCACTTTATTTCAGATAAAATTGGGTGTGCTTATTGGGTGGGGGGGGGGGAGTTTAACCTCTATTTACTGGATTCTCAATAACCAGTTACTCAAATGAACCTCACCCAGCAACCTGAGTGGGGCCAGAAATAGGCAGCTTCACGAAGGTTCAAGTTTGAATGGTCACCCATTCAAGTCCTAACCTCGCTGGACGTTGCTTAACTCTAATGACAGAATGAGAACTGGTGATGCGACGTGCCATAGTCGCTGACCGACGAGATTTGAAATGAAAGAAAATAGACGGTTTCATTTTCCTATAACCAAGTGTTGTGTTACCGGTTTTTGGGCGGAGAGAGGATTGACCTGTGATTTCTCAAGCGGTCAGTGAAACCATCTAGCCGAAGCAGAGACTGGTCCCCGTTATGGCTGGTGAGTAGAGAACCCGATGCATCCAGGTCCTCATTTAGAAATATTTTCATTCCTGTTTTCGAGTTATTGAAATATTTTTGAAATGAACCGTTCCCTAATTAAACTCACTTCTAATTTGGACGGTAATATTTGCATCCATTATTTTTATTTTCTTAATGAGTTGGGTACATTCTTTTAGTTATTTCTTTGCTATACGAATGGTATTTTAATAGTATTAATAATAATAATAACAATAACACTTTTTAGTGGAAGGTAACCACCAGGCGAAGTGCTCAAAGCCTTTTCTACCACCTACTCAGAGTTTTAATATAAAAACAATTGGATCAAGCTTCATTTACCTTTTTTATACAAAGAACATATTAATAAAAGTTATAAGAAAAAAATAAATAGCCGAGGCAAGAAAAAAAAATACTAAAAAAGGGAGATTCATCATTTGTGCCTACCCGCAGATGTCTAGAGATGATGTCCCACACTTGAACATAAATGGCTCTTTTCAGGGCCACCAATTTAAAACTAAAAGAGCAAATCTAAAAAAAAATACAAGTTTAAATATGTTACTCACTTGTGATCCACACTGAATGAAAAAATACCTGACTCATATATTTTCAAATGGGCCAAGTGAGGGATTTTTTTGATCCTTTCGCAGCTCAAATGACCTTTTTTAATGAGATTTTAGCTCATCTGTAAACTCCGAAGTATTTGTTCTGTGTATTTTTTTTAATTTGGTAGGATTTTGTACCTAGTAAATCTTAAAGAAATATTATTTACCAAATCCTAAAGTCTTTTTTAGTCCAAAGAGACCAAGCGACGACGGTAATCAAAAAACAAATGTCCATATAATAACACTCTAATATCCATATAACTCTGGCTAAACTGACCGAAACCTCTTGACCATCATGAAGTCAGCAGAGCGGAGCGGATGACTCCTTTACAACCAAACACAATAGTTACAGACCAACCGTGTGAATGACTATCGCCAAGCCGGGCTGATTGACACAGGCATTGACGAACTACAACTTCCTTGAGAACACTTTGGACGTATTTTTCTTTCCAACCAATGTTAACCAAACGGGAAAAAAATGAACCAAACTGGAGGCAAGTCACTTTTCTTTTGGAAGGGGAAAAATTTCCTCTTCCAAAGTTAACCAAAATGGAAGTAGAAAATTCTTGCTTCCAGTTCTTTTATAGGTAGTCCATGCATTGTTTATCTTCAAAAGTACCGAAACGCATTTTTCTTTTACGAATGTGGTGAAGTTGACCATGGAATAAAATCGAAATATTTGGAAATATCGAACCCGGATTTTTTTTAAATCCAAAAGAAAAATAGGCTTTTTGACGTCTTAAAACAATGCATGGAGCAACTACAACGCTATCTGGTGAGAGTGTTAAGTGTAGTGGATAAAATTGTGTATCGCGCCAGGTCTGTTCCGATAGCTCAGTGATCATTGTGGTCAAGTCGTTATTCAAATATAGCCTCTCCGGCTCATTACTGCCATGTATTTTCACTGTAATAGTGCTCTTGAATCTCACTAGTAAATTAGTTAAATGAACAATAGTTTTCTGAAGAAAAGAGCTTTCAACTATCCATGTGCCAAAAACCATAGTAGAAGCTCCAAAGAAATGACAATAATTTTAACATTACTGACCCATAAGAGCAAAATTTGTGTAAGAAAATATTAAAAACACAACTGATTCTAGTCTACCTGCCAGTTTAAATTCTAGTCTAGGAGTTACCAGTTTGTAAAGGTTCATCAATTTACTGTAGCCGTGAGTATGACTCGCTAGGTATGAGTGTGGTGTACGCGCGATGTCACCCTCGTCGGCTGGTCCTCATCTGTGTCATAGGGGCACTCCTCTACTACCTCCTGAATCTGGTGCGATACTCTCAGTACGGCCTTGGGTCGGAATATTATGTCCTCACGCGGGATCGAACCCAGCAAAGGTCCCAGATCGAGAAGGTCATTATGTCCGACCAGAAAAAGGCCACATTCCAAGGGAAGGACGGGTTGGCGTGTCAGCACCCCTCCCTGGACATTCACAGTCCGGAGATCATGAAGTTCTTCTCCGTCCCCGAGCCTCTGGACTGCGACAAATATGAGCCGGATTGGGTGGGAGTGAACGGGTCACTCTGCTACATCACGGACTATGCCAAGCTCAAGTACGGCAATGTACAGTGCTCCTTCACGGACGTGATGCGGAAGAGTGATTACGCCACTGCCCAAGGCTTAACCACCACCACCGACTCCGTGTACCACCTCGAGGCTTCTGACTTTGCCAGGGTCCACTGTGTGGCCCAGGATGGGACACAGTGGGACAACTATGTCATAGGGGTGCGCACAGAGCAGGAAGTGAAGGACAAGGTGGACTGGACCAAGGTGGGACCCGCCGCCATGAAGCTGAATGTGCTCATGTTCGGGTTCGATTCCCTGTCCCGACTAAACTTCTTGCGGCAGATGCCCAAGTCGTATTCCGTGCTCAAGAGTCTGAAAGCCATCACTCTGGAGGGGTACAACATCATCGGGGACGGGACTCCGCAGGCTCTCATCCCTTTGCTGACAGGTTTCACGGAGCTGGAGTTGCCCGACACGCGACGCCGCATGCTGGCCCGCGCCCAGTACGTGAACGTCTACCCCTTCATATGGAACGAGTACGAGAAGCAAGGCTACGCCACTCTGTTTGGCGAGGATAGTCCTTCGGTGGGCACCTTCACCTATCGGCTGAAGGGATTCAAAGAACAACCCACACACCACTACCTGTGCACCTTCTTCCGAGATTCCATTTATGAGCTGCATGATGCTTACTGCCTGAAGAACATGCCTAGACATAGGATCATGATGGACTATCTGAAGCACTTCTACAGGGTGTATCCCACGCAGCCCAAGTTCGCCTTCATGTTCCACACCGAGTACTCACACGGAGACTTCAACATGGTGTCCCTCGCGGACAGCGATTTCTCCGAGTGGATCGAATGGTTCCATCTGCAGGGCCATCTGAACAACACGCTGCTGGTGGTGATGAGTGACCATGGAAACCGATTCGCGTCGGTCCGCAACACGCAGCAGGGTAAACTGGAGGAGCGACTTCCGTTCTTCTCGTTCGTGTTTCCTCCCTGGTTCGCGTCGAAGTATCCCGAAGCTCACGCAGCCTTCACGAAGAATGCCGAACGTCTGGTCACGCCTTTCGACGTTCACGCGACCTTGGCCGAAGTGCTCAACTACACCGGGGGGGGAGAGAGGACTGACAAGTTCAGGAACCTCACCGCTACGAGAGCTAGGAGCTTGTTCCAAGAGGTTCCTGCTAGTCGCACGTGTCAGGATGCCTTCATAGAGCCTCACTGGTGTGCCTGTCTGGACTGGGAACATCTGGATCCCACCGACCCCATTGTGCACAGGTTAGGAGAGTACTTCACTACCTTCCTCAATGACTACAACGCCAAGTTCACGTTCGACTGCGCGAAGCTGTCCGTGGGTTCGATCCTCTGGGCGGGCAAACTGTTGCCCAACAAGAACCTGCGGTCGTTCAAGTCCAACCGCGACTACGACGGCTTCGTTCCCGACCTCACCGACAAGATGAAGATCCAGTTCGACACCTACCAGCTCAAGGTTGAGACCACGCCGGGGCGGGGGATCTACGAGTTCTCCATCGTGCGATACGTGGAGGCGGACAAATTCAAACTGAAAATTGAAGAAATCAGCCGCATCAACAAGTACGGAACACAGGCCTCCTGCATATACAACACTTTCCCAGAGCTACGGAAATTCTGCTACTGTAAAAAACAATCGTAATTTCTACTACTCTATTAACTGTCGTAATTTCTGATACTTTTAAAAAAAGTCTTTCTAATATTGTTGAAAATCATTCTTAATTCCTAATATTGTTTAAAAAGTCTTAATTCTGTCTGTCCCGGTAGCTAGTCTTAGTGGTAAACGCGGCACTGTGTGAATCCAAAGATTTGAGAGGTCGCGGGTTCGAAACCCAGCCGGGACAAGACAAGTTATCCTCCCATTTGTGATTTTTACCACCTAATAATACGTCTTGGGCTTACTGCCGGAATAATGGAACTTAATTGTCTCGGTGGGGGACGTTAAACTGATACTGTACCATCCTTGTCAGGCCAAAGACAATAACACGAATCAGTGGCGTCTTCAACCTGAATGGTCCGCTCTAACTGGATGTCTCAGGAAATAGTGACTGTATATTCTTACACATACAGTCATGAAGAGGTTTGGGTACTTCAATCTCGCTGGGGGATTTCAAACCGAAAAAAAACCAGCCTTTTGTCAAGCCATACACATAAAACATAAACCAATGGCGCTCAGCCTTCCAGTTGTATAACCCAAATACATCTGGGAGCCGGTCCCAAGCCCGGAAAAGTGAGAGGGTTTGTGTTAGGAAGGGCATCCGGCAGTAAAAAAACCCTGCCAACACCAAACCATGATGATAAACCAAACATATGAGTCAAGCAAGTGCCTCGGAAAATTTTGGCTTGCACATAACTAGGGCGTCCCCTGCATGCGACGCGCAGATGCCCCGCCCGACATCTGTGAGAAATATGCGGGGGCTACCGGGTCATGGGCGGGCCCGGTCAAAGAAGCTAGCCATAGAGAGAATAGAGAAGGTAAGAATAGGAACATTGAATGGAGGTAGTATGACAGGAAAAGGGAGAGAATTAGTGGATTTAATGGAGAGAAGAAGAGTGAACATATTGTGTGTACAGGAGACAAGGTGGAGAGGAAATAAGGCAAAAGAGTTAGGAGAGGGATACAAGTTGTACTATAGTAGTGCGGATAGTAGGGGAAGAAATGGGGTAGGAATAATTGTAGATAAGAGTATGAAAGAAGAAGTGTGTGAGATCGAAAGAAAAAGTGACAGGATTATCAGTATGAAATTAGCGATTGGGGGGATCAATGTAAAGTAGTAAGTGTGTATGCGCCACAAGTAGGATGTGAGGATACTGAGAAAGAAGCGTTTTGGAGAGATTTAGATGAACTAGTGATGGCTATTCCGAGTAGTGATAGGATGTATGTTTGTGGAGATTTGAATGGGCACGTAGGGAAGAGAGAGAATGATGTAGAGCCTGTAAACGGGGGTTTTGCTTTTGGGGAAAGAAATAGTGAAGGGGACATGATAATTCAGCATGCTAGAGCGTTTGACCTTAAAATTATGAATACCTGTTTCAAAAAGCCAGATGAACAACTAATTACATACAAGAGTGGTGGACGTAGAAGTCAGATTGACTATATATTGTGCAGGAGAGGAAATCAAAGAGAAATTAAAAATTGTAAAGTTATCAGCGGAGAGAGTGTGGCACCACAACACAGGTTACTGGTGATAGATTGTAACATCGATATATCGAAAAAAACCCAAGCAAGCAAAGAATCGTACCAGCTACCCACATTAATCTCACCCAGCCTGGGTAGGGCCGGAAATGCCAGCCCCTCATGTATGAAGGGAACAGAATTTCCTGTGCGAAAAATCTGCTCCGACCGAGGATCGAACTCAGGATCTCTGGACTAGGGGCAGTAGTCACAACCGTTCCGCCACGGAGACTGACCGACATACTCGTAGAAACGGAAATTATAATTTTTGGCGGAGATGACACCTAAGACATTCCGTTCCAAAATTGTGTATTTATAAATGTATTATGCTCGTAGATACTAAAACTTGCTTCGTGACCTCCCTGTGTCACTTCTCTCGCCTCCGCCGCTCGGTAGGCCTCCTGTGAAATCTCCGCCGTAATGAAGAGCCGGTCGGTGCTAAGTGACCTGAGAGCAACAGTACCTCACCACAGCCGCAGACATACCACTAACTACCAGAATTACCTACAGCTACATTAGATATGTATTGTATTTCATAAATCAAAGCGAAAGGACCGCTAGAAAGTCAAAGAGAACTGAGAGAATTCGAAAGTCGAGTACAAAGATTTTTTATGCGAGGGCCTATTAGTTATTTGGTCATAAAATTGCAGCACACATAAGCCGTATTTTTCTTTCTAACCACAGTGGATTCAACTGGGATAAAATGGACGAACCTTTACATCCATGCCATTCCGTAAACGGAAAACTCGGTTAGAAATTTTCGCTCCGGCCGGGATTCGAACCCGCAACCTGCGGGTCAGCAACCAATCCTTTAACCACTGAGCCACCGAGGTCAGCATTTTCTAAACCTACCTCGACCAATTTCCACATGCCTCGACCCATTTTGCACTAGACCATCTGAGGCCCTTATAAATGTCAAAGAAGGCTGCTAAACATGTGAAGTACACTTGAAATTGAAACCGGCCATGCCTATAACGAAGCTGATTTTCTTCCCGGTACCGAAGAACGGGTACCTGCTAGTTGAAGATTAAGAGTAATAATAATAATAATAATTCTAATTGCCTTGATTTCGCATTAACATACAATGCCACTTAATGCAGCTACCAACCTTTAACACGCACACTCCCTCGAGTCCTTTTACGCAGCAACTTGTATCAACTTGGCCATTCAAAGAGGAAATGCTTCTTCCATCCTCGGTTCCCTTCCAGAAGGACGGTCCCTGGGACAAGTTTTTTATATTCAACAAAAATAAATAAAACATTCATCTTCCAAAAAAAAAAAAAAAAAAACAGCCCATCAATACTGAAGAAAACCACACGTTCTAGTATTTGCATGTCCTGAGTCCTCAGGAGGAGTTCCACTGATGATGGGTAGAGCATTTAAGAAAGTTGTTCTGTTGCTTCCTCTTAGGTATTACAAAGAGATGTCAATTTGCAAATTCGCTATCAAAATCTGGCACTTCCAAGAAAAATTAATTTTTTTTTGTTGCTAAAAAAATCGAAATATTTCAAAAAATAGAATAGAAAATACCTTGTTTATACCGCCGAGATTAGACTGAAAAGTCCCTCTGTGCTAACGTGTTGCAAATTAAAGTGAAAATCTTTCATTCAAGAGTATAATGAAAATTTGAATTTATAATTTTTTGTTATTATAGTCTCACATCTTCTCTATTTTTTTTAACCAATTATTTCTAACATTTTTTCAGTGTTAGTTTTTTACAATGTTGAGAATCTTTTCTCCATCGCCATATAATTTGACGTCGCCCTAATCATCCTGGTGAACTTCTGGCTGTGCGTGTGAGTTGCTGGCTAGTGGAGATGCGAAGACAAATAGATGAGAACTCTAGGAACAGGCACGATCATTAAGGATAGGACTCTAGCATGGGCCTCTAGCCACTATGGGCCTCTAACCACTAGGATGGGCCTGTAACCACTAGGATGGGCCTCTAGCCAATATGGGCCTCTAGCCACTAGGATGGGCCTCTAGCCACTATGGGTCTCTAGCCTGTAGGATGGGCCTCTAGCCACTAGGATGGGCCTCTGGCCTCTAGGATGGGCCTCTAGAACTATGCACAATCACACGTATGGAATTACAAAGACTTCATATTGTTTCAGGAAAGCTATGCATGCGGTATGATGTTGTGATATGGAGGTTACTACCTCTAAGATATGGGGTTTCTGACGCGGAAGTTGTGACTTCAAATCCCGGTCGGAGCGGAAAATTCTGACTGAGGGGTTCCGGGCACAATCATCTTTTTTATAATAAACAAAAAGCATAAATAGAAGATAATAAAACATACCTTGTTCAATATGCTGAAATGACCAGTTAAAATATTCAGTTTCTAAAAAGGTCTCTGTAGATTATCAGGTAGTAATAATATTACTGCTTATGGCAATCTCTTCCACTTTAGCGATCGCCTTGCTTATCTATGCTGTAAGTTGTAATCCCATTTTTTGATTCACGAAAACGGACCTAAGTACCTAAGTATTCTAACAACCGGCCCTACGTGTCATTCATTAGCTATGTATTTATTCTGCAGGAAATGTGATTCGGGTTGCTTTCAGAGTACACCTAGGTGTGTGGAGTATGTATGGAGTGTTCACTAGGTTATAATTTCTCAACAACTTCCTGTAAAAGTACTGAGAGCTGTTTGAAGAACACTGGAGAGGAGGACTAAATCAAGACATAATTTTATATTGTTGAAGAAAAAATGGCAAAAACAGTAATTAGAGAGACGTTAATACTATACGTTATTGCTTATAGTGGTTGTACAAATTAATGATTTTTAAATAATATAATGAATTTTTTAAAACTAAATCATTATCAATATTTACTGTAATACTCACTATAACCCTTCAAGTACTGGCGCTACATATATGTAACACAAAACACGTGTCAGCAGATTTCTTTTTAATATTAAAAACAATATAATTAGTACTCATATAAGTGATTCATAATAGTCGGTTCAACCTATAGCCAAAGAAAGTTCACTGTTACAAATATGTAACAACAGGACTTGACAAGTGCAGTAAAAAAATTGAAAAACTGTAAAAATAGTTTTCGGACTTGCAGGGATAAGGACATGCTGTAATACATTTCTACCATCCAAGCATATCCACCAATACTTCAACATGTACTAGATATTAGGAACACTTGGCACATCCACCAATACTAAAATATGTACTAGATATCAGGAACACTTACAAATAAAACAAACAATAACAAATAAACAAATCGTAATCAGTGTGAAATATTTTGACATTTTTTGCCATTCAAAACTGTGTTTTTACATTAAATAGTGTCAATACGTGATCTACCATCCAGCCTACGTAAGTGAAAATCACGTCCACGCAAAAAGGACCCAGGATCAAAGAGATAACCGAAGATAAAAATTCCTTATCAGTGGTGATCCCCACCGGATCAAGGAGGTTCACTTCAGTAGATGAACCTTGCATTGCCTCTATTAAATTGAAGCCACAATAATCATCATCACTTGGACTTTTCTAACGGACAAAAAATCCATTTTCCGTATTAGAAATTTTAAATTCAAATTACATCAAAACATTGAACTATAATACAAACAAAAAAATAGAGAAAAGAAAAGAAACTCGGATATACAGCCAAGGAACAACAACCAACGTCTCCCTCTTTGTGCAATAGCCGGACCCTCCTGGAAAGCAACCGGACACACTCAATGGGAAACTGATCTCTGGCAACACTGCAAGAAATCTCAACAAGAAGAAAAGATAAACCGCTAATATTCAAAATTGTCAAAATTATTTTAGAATTTTTATTAATTTTTATTATTTAAGTAGGTATTTTAATTTTTTGTATTTCTGTACTTTGCATGGTATCTCTTTGTTTAATTTTAATGTTTAATTTTTCATAAATTTCACTCTATTGCAATACTGATGCGTTAATTCAACTTAATTATAAGTCTTAAAACATTGTGTCAGAATTGTATCAACATATTGTGTGAGTGATTGACATTAGGTACATGTATCAAAAACTGACCTGTTGAATTCATACTTAGTACCACCTTAGTATCATTCAGTAAGTACCATCTTCATGTAGCGACAAATAAAATACCGGCTAATATTAATGTATATTTCTCCCACAATGAATAAAAGGATAGCAAACTCATAACTAAATAATATTTAATAATAATAAAAAAAAAATCTATCAACATATTATCACATATACACAACCTGATTTATAATTCTCACTACAAACAATAATTATTCCAACTAAATATTTCTAAATATAAACTAGGTATAGCAATATTATCTTATTCTCGGACAAGCATTTTATTCTAATTTATGACTCTTTACTTTACTTCCCCATTAAAATGGCTGATACTCTAAATGATACTAACTTAAATAGATCAAACCTTTCACAAAAATCCAACACAAGAACCAGAAGCCAA
Source organism: Bactericera cockerelli (assembly GCA_024516035.1). Taxonomy (NCBI): domain Eukaryota; kingdom Metazoa; phylum Arthropoda; class Insecta; order Hemiptera; family Triozidae; genus Bactericera; species Bactericera cockerelli. The sequence continues at coordinate 23,364,803 of CM044962.1, forward strand.
ACTAAAAAGCTTGCACAGCTAAAATTCGATAAAAAAATGAAACATCCTAAAATAATAATGAAGAAAAATTCTGAATCCAAAGAAAGCATCAGTAGTAATGACAATGATGAAATTGACATAAAATTGATTAAAATAAAGGACAGAATCAATGAATTAGCTGAGGAACACAAATTAGACAAAGTAAAATCACTAAATAACAAAATGTTTAAATTATTAAACAAGAAATTCTCTGAAGAAAATAAATCTTGTGAGATAAAGATAAATGACCTCACTCATACAATGACACTACTTAAAAATGAATGTGAAGGTATGAGACTCAAATCGAAGCTAGACAACCATAGAATACAAGAACTTATAAACGAAAATGAAGTTCAAATTAATGAATACATTGAAATCCAAAACAGAACTGAACTAGAACTAAAAGAACAAAAAAATCTCATATCAAATCTTAAAGCTAAATCACATAATCTTGAAATGGAAAAAGAAGAAATATTAAAAAATAATACTTTACTGGAAAATCAAATTGAAAATCTAACTTTTGATAAGGAAAATTTATGTACCACCATCACTATTTTACAGAAAACAATCGAAGAACAAAATGATGTGATTGATAGTTTGAAACTAAAAGAAAAAAAAAAAAAAAAAAAATACTCAAGAAGCAATAAATCTAAACAGTACACATGAATCATCGGTCTCGGACATCACCTTTCATAATATACCAATGAACAAGAATAATTATCAGTTGAATTTTGCTACCGAACTAGATTTTAGCTGTCTAAATAATTCCTCAAACAAGTCTCATTCTGAATGGTTACATACAGGCAACATAAATATGATTCCCTCCAAAGCATTACAACCGCAGCACAGCAAAGAACAGGAAAACCTTTTGGACATAATACAACTTTTAAAAGAACAAATTCAAGAAAACACCAATAAGATAACAACAATTGAAAATCAAATAAAAAATCCATTAGATGGAGGTACTTCAACTAAAAATACTTCTATAAAAAACTATTCAATCAATGAAAATGAAACAACACCACAAACATTGCAAATCTCAGAAAACACCACAAAAATTGCATCAAAAGAAAATCAAACAATAAAATTAAAATTAACACCACCTTCTAAGAATATTTGTTACTTAATCGGTGATTCTCACATCAGATATATGGCCGATAAAATTAAACATGACTCAAACTTCCCAAATGGAATGGATATTAAAGCTCACTTTAAACCTGGAGCTAACTTTGAAGTAATAGTGAACACATTACTTCCAAAAGATGTTAAAAAATCTGATGTAGTGATTATATCTGCTGGAACAAATGACCTGCACACTACTCGTTCTGAACATATAAAGAAATCACTGGATAAACTAGGCTATTTAAAATGTAAAATCATACTAATATCTATCCCACCACAGGACCATAACACAAATAAAAATATAATAAAGTTAAACACTAAAATAAAACATCACTGTTCCAAACTTCAAAACATACATATATTAAACACCCACACTTTTCTCAAGCCTCAACATCTGGCTCGTGATGGTGTCCATATAGGAAGAAAAGGAAAACAATGGCTTGGCTCCAAATTAATCAACATAATAAACAACAAAACTGAACGTACAGAAAATAATATAAATTCAAAACTAGCACTGCCAATGAATTCAAACAAACAAATTTCATCAATCAACACCAACAACAATAAGAAAAGTACACAATTAAAAATAAATAGAAAAATGACAGATATTATAGCTTCTGCTCCAGTAACATTTCGAACAAATATACCCTCAAAAGATACACCCAAAAACAAAAGAAATGCGGCAACATCAACACAAAACTATACAAAAAAATTACAAACCACAAACCCAACTAATAATATAACGCCAAATTTACCTCAAATGCATCACAAAGGTAATAATAGTACATCACATTTAAAAGATGTTCAATACCATGTGACACCACCTCAACCCTCCCAATTATATTCAGTCCAATATAATAATGCAGCCTCAGCTCCAATAGCACCCATTATAACCACCTATAAATGTAATAATACAAATTATCACCCACTCAATCAACACTTACCAGTACAGTATAACCACCCCCCATGGCAACAATTTAAAACACTTCCATATAATACCAACCAAAGCACATACCCCAGCCAGGTCAATCTATCTAATACTCCTCAATATTTTTTCAACTCACAACCCATGTTACGTGAAAACTTCTCCTACATCAACACAGAACAATTTTGATAGATCTAATGATATAAAAGGTACAATACAAATTTTCTATCAAAATGTCAATAGCATAAAAGGACGACCATCCACCTTTTACCTCAACACCCTTAGTGAAAACTATGATATGATAATAATAACAGAAACTTGGTTGACTGATGACATAAAAAATAATGAAATCCTAGATGATAGGTACAATATTTACAGACAAGACAGAAACCTAATTAACTCTAAGGGCAAAGATAAGAAAGGGGGGGGAATTTTAGTTGCCATAAAAAAATACATAAAGTCAAAACCCTTAAAAAATCTAAATACACACAATGAAACAACCGAAACTATTTGGGTCAGTTGTAAAATATTTGGCCAAGATATAACAATATGTGCATGCTACTTCCCACCTTACGTCAAACCTAATACACTAAAGGAATTTGTAGAAAACACATGCAACAAACATGAAATATTGAATGAAGGGAAAATAATATTTTTAGGAGATTTTAACATTAAAGAATTTACCAACACTAAACAAGAAAATTCAAATCGAATAATAGAATTGAACAAACTAATAGAAACCTTTAACTTAGAACAATTAAATACTATTAAAAACAAAAACTCAGTAATTTTAGATCTATGTTTGACCAATATACATAAATATAAAACATCAAAAAATAAATTTCCTGAAATAAAAATAGAAAAAACCCAAGGATTAATACCACCAGTAGGTCACCATCCTCCACTAAACATAAACCTAAATTTATTTTCTCATAATAATACATTCAAAACTAAAATAGATGATCCCCAAAAAACAATGAACTTTCATAAAGCCGATTTTTTAAAAATAGGCAACGAACTAAACAAAATCAACTGGTATACATTACTGAACAAATCGGGAAAAGAATCTACTGATGAAATGCTTGAAATATTTTACAAAGAAATTAATCAAATATTAAACAAACATGTCCCTCTAACACAAAAAAAGAATAATCCATTCCCAGTTTGGTGGACTTATAATACCAAAAAATTATACAAACAAAAAGAAAGAATCAGAAAAATAAAAAATAAATCAAATAAACAAATACATAGATACCAACAACTCAGAAAACAATGCAAAAAAGATATAAGAAATAATTACGAAACATACATTGAGGAAATGAGTCAAGACATTAAAAAGGATAACAAGAAATTTTGGAAATATTACAAAACCCAAAAGAAACAAATAAAAAATCAAACAATTACACTGAATGGACAGCAAATTGCAGATCCTCAAACAATAGCTAATGAATTTGCAAAATACTTCCTTAGTGTGCACAACGCAGCAACGACCAATACAGTAAATACAGAAAATGTTGACACAAATATCTTTTACACACACATAAACCAAATAACAGAAAACGACATTTTAAAAGCCATTAAAAATCTCCCAGACAATAAAGCACCCGGTACGGACGCACTACCTCCCTCCCTCTTTAAAAAATGTGCTAATCAAATAAAAATACCTCTTATCATAATATTCAATGCATCAATCAATCAATCATTCTTTCCAACAAAATTAAAAGAAGCAATAATAAAACCCATTCCAAAAAAATCAACAAGTTTTGAAATAACAGAGCATCGTCCCATATCAACCCTCAATAGTATTGCTAAAATTTACGAAATTATCATATACGAACACATCTCAAAGCAAGTATTCAACGTCATCTCAGAACACCAACATGGCTTTGTAGAAAAAAAATCAACCATAAGCAACTTACTTGAATTCTGTCACTATACTGCTAAAGGTATGATGGAATATCAAGTTGACACAATCTATACCGATATAATGAAATGTTTTGATTCAATAAGTCACTATGCCATCACACAGAAATTATCTGAGTCAGGATTTTCCCCTCCCCTAATAAAGCTGATAGAACACTACTTAACAAACAGAAAAAATTTCGTCCTCTATGAAAATTGTAGATCTCCCCCTTTTACACCACCATCCGGTATAGTTCAGGGCAGCAAATTGAGCAGTCTGTTATTCATCCTAACATTCGACAGCATTAGACACCACATAAGATATTCAGAATATAAGATGTATGCTGATGATCTGAAAATCTTCAAAATTATAAAATCAGAAAATGACTGTGCATTATTACAAAATGATATTACATGCATTGAAAATTGGTTAAAAACAATAGGGCTTCGATTCCATCCAGACAAATGCTGTAAAATAACATACACCAATAAAAACAAAAAAATAGAACATAAATACATAATAAGTAACATAGAAACAAAAGAAGTAACTAACATAGAAGACCTGGGAATAACTCTAACCTCTAACCTTACATGGGGACTTCAAATAGAAAAAATAAAAACAAAAGCTCGTAAGAAACTAGGTATGATCATAAGGTTCTGTAAGCATATAAAAGACATAGATACAATTACACTTCTCTATAAAAGCTTAGTACTCTCCACCATAGAATACGGATCAATATTATGGACTCCAAGAACCCAAACAGACACAAAAACAATAGAAAGAATACAAGCATGCTTTGTAAGATATCTCTTTCAAAAAGCTAATGGTTTCTATCCCAAATATCCCCAATACATTGAATACAAAACATTAATAGAAAACTTACCAATGCACTCCATCGAAGAAAGATTTTTCAACAATTCAATAAACTACCTAAAAAATATTATAAATTACAACGTAAACAGCCCATATATCCTAAGTGAATTACAATTTAAAATACCCCACCAAAGATTAAGAACAAACCCCACACAAATAGTAACAACTAACTTACCTCAATTATTCTATATTGCAAATATGCCCAGTCATAAAATCGGTAAATTATTAAAATCCCCATTAACATACGCAATGCAAAAATACAACACATCTAATGAGCCAATAGACATATTCATTAAATAATTATATTTGTGTGTATGTGTGTGTGTGTGTGTGTGTGTGTGTGTGTGTGTGTGTGTGTGTATGTGTATGTGTATGTGTGTGTGTGTGTGTGTATGTGTGTGTGTGTGTATGTGTGTGTGTATAAGTACCAGTCATTGCTCCTGTGCTTGCATCTTGTAACACAGAAGTGTAGGTGCTTTCAAAAAAAAAAAAAAAAAAAAAAAAAAAAAAAAACACTTGGCACATCCACCAATACTACAAGATGTACTAGATATCAGGAACAGTTAGCACATCCACCAATACTACTAGATGTACTAGATATCAGGAACAGTTGGCACATCCAATAATACTACAAGATGAACTAGATATCAGGAACAGTTAGCACATCCACCAATACTACAAGATGTACTAGATATCAGGAAAAGTTTACACATCCACCAATACTACAAGATGTACTAGATATCAGGAACAGTTAGCACATCCACCAATACTACAAGATGTACTAGATATCAGGAACAATTGGCACATCCACCAATACTACAAGATGTACTAGATATCAGGAACAGTTAGCACATCCACCAATACTACAAGATGTACTAGATATCAGGAAAAGTTGGCACATCCACCAATACTACAAGATGTACTAGATATCAGGAACAGTTAGCACATCCACCAATACTACAAGATGTACTAGATATCAGGAACAATTGGCACATCCACCAATACTACAAGATGTACTAGAACTAGAAGATATCAGGAACAGTTAGCACATCCACCAATACTACAATCTGTACTAGATATCAGGAACAGTTAGCACATCTAACTGGGTTCGATCCCCAGCGGGGCAGGAATTTTTCTGCTCTGTACTTGGATGTTCGGGGTCCACTTATACCTCGTGAGGAAAAATGAGTAGTTACTTGTATCAGTAACGACCAGTGGCGGCATTACCAGAGTAAAAAGAAATTAATGTAATAGAATAATTTGAAATGTGAAGGAGGCTCTTAGTAATGCTGCGCTACCCACAAGAATAGTGAAGAGGCCTTGTGCTTCACCACAAATAAAAAATAATACAATACAGTTAGCACATCTAACCGACCTCAGTATTAGCTTAATCGATAAGGCAGCGGACTTGTAACCTGGAGGTCGGTGGTTCAAGTCCCGGTTTCAGCGTAGATTTAGTAAAGCGAGTTTGAGTAGTTGTGATATCACGAAAGTGATTAACACAAATATGATAACTTTAACTTTAAAAAAAACAGTTAGCACATCTATGTCCCGACTGAGTTTCGAAAAAAATATTGAAAATCCGCCACAAATATGGCAAACCCATGGAGAAGACAGCTAGCTCATGTGAGACCCACGTTTTTGTTACCACAGGTCCAAAGTAATAATAATAATAACACTCTTTTAGCGGGAGGTTCCTGCTCAAAGCATTTTCTACCATCTAATCTTCAGAGTCTTATTATTATGGACTACCAGTTCCATACATCTGAATGAACTACTCATCGGCTCTGGAGTTTGTTCTTTTTTCATCCTTTTTTTTTGACCGACAAGAGCCGGTTTTTTTGTATATCTCTACATTTCTGACCTAGAATGTATGTCATGGTTATAAGGGTAGTCCCGCAGACGGCGCCGACAGTGGGTCGTATCAATAACATTGAGTCATCTTCAATTAAAAAACAAACACTGACTTGTCAGATGGAATTTGCAACATTATAGCAGAAATAGAATCTTTAGCCAAGATTCATCATAAGTAGATTTTCTAAATTACTTATAGTGTGGTTGGTAATACTAAAACAAATATAACTTTATCTGTATACCATATAATATCAACAATGCTAAAAACTAATAAATAATAATCAGAACAATAATAGCCACCGGTCAGTCATTTGAGACATGAAGCAGGTCCGCTCTGCCATGGCATCACAATCTAATAATACGTACGGAATACACTCGTCTTATTAGCAAGAAGTAAAAAATACTAAAAAAACGCAAAATCAACGTCTTCTCATTGGATGTCCCCGCCTACAAACATTTTATGCTGATCGTCGTTTTGGTGACATTCCTTAAAAAATGAATTTAAAAAAAAAGTGGGGGTTGACTCAAAGCGCGACACTGACGCAACTTAGTTGAGGTCGAACCTCTGTCTTGCTAGGATCTGCGTGAGACAGAATTCTTCGTTTTTTTTTCGAAAAAAAAAATAAACTTTGAAATAAATTCAAGAAAAACTTCAAAATCGCGCCGCAAGATTTCGCGAATTTGTTCGAGAAGGAAAATTAATTAATTTACGACTTTTGGATCTCTACGGCGAAACGGACGTGACCGGGTTCCGAACTGCCAAAGGCCAACACTTAATTGAATCAAACAACCGAAATAATTGTCGTGTTTTTTCTTCATTTGAAACATTTATCACGTGTTTTTTTTTAATCGTCAAAAAAGTCCGAGATTTTTTTTGCAAGTTATTTTTTCAATTAATATTACAATTTGACAGCGATCAAATAATTTTTCGGGGATTTATTCGAGCTAATTAATAAAAATACTGTTGTTTTACAAAGTTTTTTCAATCATTTTACATAATACCTTTTATGATATTATGAAGCATTTTTTGTGTTCAATTGAAGGCCAGTTATAAAATTAGAAAAAATCGTTTCGATATTCATTTTGTCTAGTTGACACAAGGGATTATCAGCAGTATACCTAGATTATAATATATAGATTCAATATATTATTTAACTTGAATTTAGTGTTTTTACTAATAATTAATTCGATTATTTCTTGTTCAAACGAGTGATGAACTTACCAAAGAGCTCCGAAAAAGCTGTAATTTAAATTGTTTTTCCAAAATTGATTGTAAATTGACGATTCGCAGAGCCCTGGCTAAATCCTCACCGTAAAAACATAAACAGGATCAATCATTCTGAATGTCAACAAATAGATCATCTGTATTGAACATCAACTTCAACATTTTGACTGATATGCAAATCAACATTCTGACTGTTCAACTTAAGTAGCTAATTGATGAGTTTATTTTTCAGTCAATTTACTTATAAATAGTAGTGATAATCTAAACTTTTAACTGAAGTATTATTCTAAATCAATAACGAATATAATATTCAGTTTGAATTGGAATTTAGCTAAAACCCGCTCTTCCTTTAGTCTAAATTTTCAGTATTTCGCTTTATTTTGTGGATATATCGTGCTTAAATTCTGGTGTTCCTTTCCTTAAGAGGTCCGTGAATGGTGACCAAAGTTGAATCTTTCATCGGAAAAACGGAGCCTAACAAGAACTATGCCATGGGAATAGGTAAGTCTCACATATCCACCACTTCATTTCACATAACTTAAGTCTAACTGGGGTAACTATGTCCACCAGAGAGAAGACCAGTGTCTCGCTTGAGGACTATAAACAGAGATCGGACTAGCAAACCCTAACAAGCCAGGCTAGCTTGCAGTTCCCAAGGGTTTAACGGCTTATAAAGAAAAAGCTCAAGTTTTCATGATGTGAATGAAAACGTGCCAACTTTTCTCTTGAATTTGGCTGAAGACTATCACTCCCTCCAGCAGTAGCCGAGCTGGCTACAACAACAACACCCACTAGTTCATTCTTCTTAGGTCAAATCACGGATCTTCTGATTCTACAAATCAGCCAAATAGTTGAAACCATGAAAATTCTACTCAACACTCCGTGAAAATTCCTGGCAAACTAGAACTGGAATTCCTAGACGAATTAATACCGTCCATTTTCAAATAGGATCATTCAAAGAAAACACCTTCCATTTTAAACTTCAATCAATTAAAACAAAATACCTTTCATTTTCTACTAGGATCATTCAAAGAGAAATACTGTCCATTTTCAACTAGAATCAGTTAAAAGAGTAACACCGTCCATGTTCAACTACAATCAGTTAAAAGAGAAACACCGTCTATTTTCAACTTCAATCAGTGAAAGCAGAAATATCGTCCATTTTCAACTTCAATCAGTTAAAATAGAAATATCTTCAATTTTTAACACGTTGAGCGCCGCAGGACCCCATGGGGGGCTTTTTCTATACTATCAACTGGTACCTAAACCCACATGGGGGCTTTAAAATGACTTCAGTTTATGTACACTAAGCCAGACATGGAACAGACAAAAGTTTACCTCAAAATCATGCGGCGCTCAACGTGTTAACTAGAATGATTCAAAGAAAAATACTGTCCATTTTGCACTAGAATCGGGCAAAAAAAGATTTATTGTCTATTTTCAACAAGTTCATTTTCAATGAGTCAAAATAGATATGCCCATTTTTCAGCCCTAACAACTCATTAATCCCGTTTGACTCCCCTAGCTCTTAAAAAAAACATCCCATCACTACCCTAGTTGTAACCACCCCTTCTACACTCTTGTCCCTTCACTCATCTTCTTCTCATCCCTCCTGTTCTACATTTGGGAAAAAAAGAAAATCGATAGTTGTTCCATTTTTCACTTCACAAAGCTTGTATGAGGCATCGGACATTCGCTGTCTCTCAAAGTTTGCAAGAGAATCAAGAGATTGAAATGAATTGTTGCCAAGTAGGTTCTAACTACATTTAGCTGAAAATGGAAAATGTACTTCGATGTAATTCTCGTTTAATTTTTTTATATTTTCTTCTTTAAAAATAAAAAAAAGTTTTAAAGTCGCTTTCAACTGCATGGTCAGAGCACGACAGGGGTTATACCCTCCATTCGCAGGAAACTCACAAACCTGCTACCCACATTACCCTCACCCAGCCTGGGTTGGGGAGGAATACCAGCTTCACGAAGTCTTCACCTCGCTGAAAGTTGCTTAACTTCCGTGATCTACGAGAACCGGTGGCATCGACGGACGCTGAATTCTTTCTTCTTTTTTTTTAAATTTGGGTTTCAAATCACTTTCAACTGCATGATCGTATCATGAGTGGATTGTTAATACTTAATTTTTTTTAAACAACATTGGGTCGAGGCCTGAAACTCAATAAGCAATAATAAAAATAGTTTTATTTTTTTGTTCAAACGTCTTCTCAATAATATTATGCCTCTCAGTACAATCTGTACGAGTAGTGTACTTTTCGGGAAAGAAAGAGTAGAAAAGAAAGTGTTTGAATCCCGGCGGAAAACAGCTTCTTTCTTTAGGTAATCTGTAGGTCAAGCAGGTAAATATTTTTCGATTTTTTACAGTTCTTCATCACTTTTAGTAAAGTTAAGTTTTAAATTCATCATATATTTGTGTTAATCACTTTGGTGATGTCACAACTTCTCATACTCGCTTTTACTAAATCTACGCTGAAACCGGGACTTGAACCACCGACCTCCAGGTCACAAGTCCGCCGCCTTATCGATCAAGCTACTAAGGTCAGTTATTAGTACTCATTATAATAGGTTGTTGTTATTATTTTCGATTTTAATAAATAGTGAAATAAATGAAGAAATTTTAATGTCACTTCAAATATACCTATAAAAAAATTTTTTTTGCATAGTTGCATACCTATAAAAGAGACTAAAGGAATGTGCACATTTCACAATCCTCTAAAATTCGGAGGTCGAAATACATTGTATACAAGCATCTAATAAAATTTGTACAGAAAAAACCCATTCACTCTGATAACTCTGATTGGACGACAGAGTCACACAAAGAAAGCTGGGAGTGTCACTCGCCTGAAAATCCGTCGAAAAAGGGGACGCCAAAAATGCCGTACAAAAGGCAAATCGCAGATGACAAAAAGAGACGGGATATTTTTGGTCATAAAACACCCCAAAGAGTGGGAATTGCCATCAGTACAAAAAATCCCACAGTCACATGAAAATATTCCTCAGTCACACGCCGAAATTCCCTCGAATCCCAATGACAAAGTTCTGTGCAAGTCCCATAATCCGCCGTATTTTTTCCCTCGAAGAAAATGTGGGGGAACAAGTCTCCCTTCTGCGCTGTGTCTCTTTTCCAGCGTTCCAGAGAAATCCCCCTCAGTCTCTCCCTCGCAATTCCCTTTCCTCGCTGTACCGTATTTTTCTCTTGCTTCTGTTCCCGGGACAAAATTGTCACCGCCCTGTTTTTATTCCCTCTCTTCCCTCCTCGTCTCCTGCTTGTTCCTCGTCTGCAGAATCTTGTCTTCTTGTCCTTGGATTTTTCGCCGTGCGTCTTTTTTCCCCGGAAAAGTCACTCCAAGGAGGGTGGAGCCAAACAGGATCTCGCTTGTATGGTCCGTGGGTGACTGTTCTTTTCTTTTCCTTTTGGTCTCTTTTTCTTTCTATCTGCCCCGTTGTCCTTTGTAATTTTTCTCCTCTGGTGAGGACAGAAGAAATAAACTCGAGAAATCGTGCGATTGTGCAAAAGCGCTTTTCTCGAGAACGAAAGGAGAAACAGAACAGAAAGACCTGTGGAAATGAGGAAAAGGGACGAGAAGATATTTCTGTTTAAAAAAAATGCATAATGGTTTTGTGTCAATCCCTCTAAGAAAACTCTAGATGGTATAAGCACGTCACTATTAACACTGCTTCATATAATAGCACACAAGTTTTTTCACAAAATGTATTATTTAAAAATTAATCTAATTGCATGTCAAATTGAATAGGTGCTACGAGATACTCAAAACACAAAACAAAACAAGTCTTAATAATGGATAAAGTGCATCATCTAAATAAGACTAAGTGCTACACTGCTAGTGCAGCAATACTAAAAGATAGTTAAAGAAAGCTCAAGAAAATATAAGAGCTTTTAAATTACAAGAAATTAAAGACATTGAAGATGAGTATGTATTCAGACTAAAAGAAATTAATATAAAATAAAAAGGATTTATACAACGGTAACAAGAACACAGGATGTAATGAAGAGCAATGCCAAACAGAATTATGATGAAACAAGCCAGAATAAAATTAAAGTAATAATATCGAAGAAGAAAAAGTGAAAAGAAGATACCTACCTGCTTGTATATTAAGAATAAATAACAAGAGAGCTTATGTGAGAATAAATGGCAAAAATAAGAGAAAAGGTCAAACAGAACACTGATGGCATGAATAAGAGAAGAGATAAAAATATGAGAGAGAAGGAAAAAGACAGAAAGGAACAGAGAATATGGATCGAGAGAAAATAAAAATGGAGAATTTGGGAGATGAAGTCAGAAGGAGAGGACAGAGAGGGAGAAAAGAATTTATCTTGCCATGAGGGTCCTCTCCGTCCAAGTACCTTTGCTAGAGAGAAAAGTCCCCTGCAGTTCCGCTCCTAACAGAGGGAAAAGGGAAACTCGGGAAGGATAAGGTGGGAGAAAAAACCGGGAGAAAAAAATGCTCCAGGGTTGACAACCCAGCTAAGCGCATGACCCAAGATGTCTCCTTCCTTCTATCTCTCATTTCTTTCCTTCGCGTTAAAAATCCCTTTTTTTCTCCCTCGCCGCTCTCCCTTCTTCCTGAATCCTGGACACAGCAAAAGTGCTCCTTTTGCCAGAAATGGGAGAAAAAAAGACCTTAAGCATCTGCGTCCCCATCTAACCTTTCTATGACAGTTTGGATAATTTTCTTCGCGTGGCAAGACAGCTTTCGACGACGCGAAAAGTAGAAAAAAAATAAGGGAAAAATTCACCGTGAGTTCAATTTTTTTCAAGTGGTAAATTCCCTTACGGCATCTTTTTGAAAATAGAAACAAATTTGATAGTTTCCCACTATTTTTCGCGGGCATAAATTTTCCGCATGCCTGTAGTAGGTTCAATTTTTTTTTTTTTTTTTTTCGTCTATATCTCATTAGCTTTTTCTCTTTTTTTCCGGACATGCGGTGCTAACGAAGACCTCGCGAGCTGTTGTAGAGGGCCCCAGATAGGTGTCGTTCGTTCATACAATCTTTTGCTTGTTCTCTCTTTACCTCTTAGCATGTTTTCTTCCAAGACATCGCTGAATTATTGATTTGACCTAAATATCAAGAGTGAGAACTCCAACATCGAGGCGGAGGAGCATGTAATATGATAGGTTTCTCCTTCTTTGGAATCTTTGACAAACAAATTTCAGTCTTCTTTTGTGTTCTGTTTCACTGACAGATTGATGCATATATTATGATGATTGCAGTGAATGCAACGATAAATGAACATTTGATATAATTTATAATGAGAAAAAAATTCCTCTTTTCCTTCTAATTTGAAAATTTTGCCATATCCACCAATTTTTCTACTTTCGAAATTATTCAATCAAATATTCAGTAGAATGTACATGATTTTTCTTTATCGTTTATTGGTATATGTAGTGTCGAGTCATCCACATCTCATTTCGTACATTATTGTTTTCTAAATGGAACAATATTTTATGTAGTACATAAAATATATTTTACACATTTAATTGCATCAAAATAATTATATTTTGGGATATTATTATTTTTGTAATTATATTATTAACATTGAAAATATAGAAAGGTACATTATTTTCTTTGTTCCTTCAAAAGATTTTTTTAACAACAGAACAAGGGAGCAATTGAATAAATGTTCAAATTAATGTATCAGTTCTCTTGTTATGTCCCAATAACTTCAAAATGATAGTTAATGTCTTTTTTTTTTAAAATATTACTGTTGCTGTGAAAATTGCACTTTTCAAATATTGGACTTTTTAGTTATTGATATTTCGAGAAAAAAGAATAGATAAAATCAATATAGGTAACTATAGGTATTTTGAAGGTCAATAATTTAACATGCATGTTTTTTTTTTAAACTAATAGTACCTGTAAAAACCTTAACGACATTGTTTGTAATTACTTTATGTTCACAGAATTCACAGTTCAAAGAAGCATAAAAATTTTGTATAAAAGAATACATACTTATCCCGGTAAAAAATGTGTTCAAAAACACACAATATATCGGCCTCTCAATATTTGAAACAAAAAATTGAAAGTTATGCAAAAAATAGCCCAGATGTAAAATTAAACTACAATGTTATTTTCAGATAAAAATATAATACTAATAGAAGCACTGTATGCTATTTTATACTATCTGTAAAATGTATATTCAATTACCACCTATCAAAAGACCTACCTAATTATGATTAATATTATTATGATATTTTACCTTGTTTTGTAAACGGCAACCTTTTTTATCTTTATTCTTATCATCAAAATTATTTTCAACAATTACTCCAAGAATATATTAAAAGTTCAATCATAGCATATCGTTGAATTCTGCATCTATCACATTTGGATCTCCTTTAGATCTGTCCATTTCTGACGTGTTGTATAGTTTGCTTTACGTCTGGATTCTGATTTATATGTTCTGCACATTGAGTGCTTGCAATGGTTGGTCCATTTCCTGGCGGTTTTATACTTTGGTAACTTCTATATTCGCAATTTGGACAGCATTTATCCTGTCTTTGTTGCTTTGTTTGTGCGTGTCAGACCTACATTTTTTTCTTCACTTTCACGTTTCAATAGAATTCATATTTCATAAGGTCGTACAGAATTTGTTAGTTTCCTATCCTCTCGTCACACTCTTTTGGGTTTACGTTTTGATAAAATCTTCCGTAAAAGTATTTTACTTAGATTTGTAATTGTTTCAAGTTATATTTTCTCCACTCTCGGTCATCTCTGCATAATTTCTATTGTTATAATTTGTTCGAGTCATAGATTTGTGGTATCTCTTGTCGCTCCGTTAATTTTTCGGCGGAAACTTTGGGCACTGGAAATCTTGGTTTGATCTATTCCATTTAAAAAAAAATAGTATTACAAATTTTATTTAGATGACTGGTGTTTCACTTAGATGAATTATGGTTGTTCCCTCATAGTAACTGTTTGTTGTTTCAGGTTCCTGTATAACATTCTGATCTATTCTACTTGTGTATCTCATTATACTCAGGTGGATACATTTATTCATTATTTAGTTGAAAGTGTGTGTTAATCAACTGTCACACTAATTAATTGATAACATTAAATCGACGGTTAATTTTATTTTTTGCGGGCCCATGTCAATTTTTATTAGCCACCTTATAATGGCATTACCTACTATAATATCCTATAGAGTCCTGTATCTGTCACGGGCACCATCGTCACTTTCTGACTGTATATGACGTTTCTCTATGTATATGAATCTCTTATTAAGTGGTACTGTTGCATAGATTTACGTTACATAAATTTATTATGCTTACATTTTTTTTCTTCTTCAATTAAATATTTGTGATAGAACGTCGTGTTGGTATTTTTGTATAAATTTTCATTCTACTTTTCATTTACTTGGACTTTGACATTTCTTTACAGTTTGGACTAAACAAAAATCAATTAGAATTCTATTTACATCACCGTAAATAATGAAAGCTAGAAATGTTACAAAAATAAATCACTATTAGTACTACTACCATCATCAAGCACTTGGCCTGGTAGTATATCTGGTAGTATATAACATGTTGGACAGCAAAAGTGTGGCCAGATGTCACCTAGCCAAACCTCCTCTTTCTCTTTCGGATTTAACCCGCGTCTATAAAGGCAGCAATGGACACCACAGCTCTAATGGTGAGTATCTGTCCTAAGTTAGTGGCGAAACTAGTCATCATTATGCTTAAATCAGTTTGACAGCGAAGTGATAAGTTGTAGTTATTCGTACTAGACATGTGTAATGGTACGGTAAATCGTATCCTTATTTACGACAAGGTGTTTTTACAAATTTTAACAAAAGAATATCTAAATTTAAACAATATAAACAGTGTAAAGTGGTAACTAAGTAAAAAGGAAAAAGGAGTTTGAAACAGATCACCAACATCTCTTTTTCAGCATATCGATACCTTTTTGCCAAAATGTGAATTATCCAAAATTTCAATTTTCGTTTTATTTCAGATTCTTAATCAGTTTTAAAAGCTCTTTCGGATGAACTCACGGCCAAGTTTCTATCTAGTATAGTTTTAATTTTAAGTTTTCATTTTTTTGTTCAAAATTTGAGATTTATCCAGCTAAAACGTGAAAAGTTTTTGTTTTACATTATACGAGAATGTGAAAAATCCGATAATATATCGATACCTTTTTGCCAAAATGTGAAATATCCAAAATTTCAATTTTCGCTTTATTTCAGTGTCGCTTTTCACAATTGAGAGGTTGAAAAAGAATTCGCCAAAAAGTGGAAAACGCCATCTTTCTTTGTCTAAGTATTAGCCTTTCTTCCTAGTTTTTCTTTTCAGATGTTCTCATTACTATTTAAACATTAAAGGGTTGTTATTAAAAAACAAAACAACAGGATTTTCAAAGTGCTATATACGTTAGTGCGGCTAAAATATCTTCCATTCGATTCAGGGTTTCAAACTATCTATGACCGGATTCAATTTCCGCCGCAATAACAAATGATGAATTTTCTGTATTCATTAATATAATAGGGCCCGCCAAAAAAAGGAGCCACTCAGAATATCTAGAGAACGGATAAATTTTTTAAAAAATGCTAAAACACGTGTACCATTCTATAGCAGGGGAAACCTTTTCTACTAGGTATTGGTTTTTTATCATTACCAGGGGCGGCCCCAGGGGTGTCAACTTTGGAATCTTAAAAGGAACCACCATATTTGTAAGACATTTCCAAAAAGTAGTTGACATTAAAAAATACAACTTATTTCTTATAAAAAAAATTACTGAAACCTGATGTGAAATGAAATGTACGATATCTCCGACCCTGTTATGATTAAAAATCTCAAACTTGTCTTAAAATGATTTTAATGTCATCTTCTTTTCAAAAATGTATTTCAAATAGGGATATTTCATTTAAGATTCCAAAGTTGACTCCCTTGGGGCCACCCCTGGTAATGATAAAAAAAAAAATCAGAACCTAATAGATAAGGTTTCCCCTCGATATAATGGTACAGGTTTTTTTTTTAGCATTAAAAAAAAAAAAAATAATAATCCGTTCTCTAGATATTTCGAGAGGCTCCTTTTTTCTGGCGGATCCTGTATGAAAAAGTAATAATCCCTAAAAAAATACCCCTTCACAATATAAAAATTACCCGCCCAGTCATCAGCCCAAAAATATTCTGAAATAATGTTTGGGCTCCGCTTCATGTTTACTATCCTCTCATGTACTATCGTTTATTATCTACTCGACTTACACTTAGAGCTATCTTATAGAGATAAGTTAGTAGTAATCAAGTAGTTAGTATTTTCACACGTTTTTGTATGTTTTCAAAAGGAAATAATATAGAGACATTTAGGATAAAATATTTGAAGTAGTATTAGAAATACCCCCAGGCACCTTCTGACAAGAAGGTCTGTTCGTACAGGTATGTCTATCTAAATGTCTGCCTGTATGTCTGTACGTATACGTACAGGTATGTGTCTGTTCTAGGCGCGGCCGGTGGGGAAATGTTTTGGGGGTACTGCATACCGGACTAAAGAATTTATAATAGTTATGCATTAATTTTTCTAGAAATGTGTGATAATTTTTATTGTGTATTGTGTATGACTTGAGAAAATCCTCTCTTTTTTATTTTTCGTCTGGGGTAGCTGGAGCTCCGCAGCTCCTTAGCACCGGCCGCGCCTGGTCTGTTCATATGTCTGAACCTAAGTATGTTTGTATGTCTGTCTGTTTGTCTATGTGTATGTCTACTCAGTGATAAATATGCTTCACTTTACAATTAAAATAACACCTCATAAGGTTATATCCATCATATAATTATGTCTGCCTGTATGTCCGTCTTTTGTTTATCCGTAGGTCTGTCTGTCTGTTTATATGTTTTTTTGTACTTAATGATGTATGTGCTTGACTAAGAATAAAAGGGCGACTCATAAATTTATATACATCAAAGAACTATGTCTGTCGGTCTGCTTTTATGTATGATTTTACTCATTGATCAATTTTATTTTTCATTATGATTAAAATTGCACCTCAATCGTCAATATCTGTAAAGTTCTCTGGAAAATATAAAATTTCTATTAATATTTTTACATCAATTAGTGGGTTTTTTAGAATTATGGGGCTGAAGTGCCCATTTTGGGGCTATATAAATACTCAAAGGCACATCTGCCACCAAAGACGAGAAAAACAAGATCAAATTCATACATCAAAATTGGCCCAGTGGTTTAGGCTGTAGCCCGGTCAAGATCGAATAAGAACATCAAGCAGCAGAAAGTGAAAAATGGTTTTTTTCACCATTGATTATCAACGGTTTAAGTCAAGCGTTTTTGATGATTCTCTTATTAATCTTCATTATTCGAAAGCTTGCTTCTTTTCAGTAAATAATTCATCCTTTGTAGTGTTTTAGTTTTCATTCATCCTTTGTAGTTAGTTATTCCGATACAGAGGAGTGAAATTGGCACTTTGTGATGTGACGTATAATATCTCTTGGTGCCCTCTTCTTAATTTTCGACTTGGCGTTGCGGAACGCCATCGCGTTCTTTAATAATAATCATTATTACAGTTACTATACGCACAAATTATGCACTATTTATTCTTCTTATATGTCGCTTTTCACAAATTTATTGTATTCCATATGGCACTTTTCACATTTTACGTAAACCACTTTTACTTAAAACCCAAAAAATCGGGCGTTTTTCACATTCTGGTTTAGCAGGCAGAGTTTTAGGAGTGGATTTTTCACATTTTGGCTAAACCAACTTTACTTAAAACCCGAAAAATCGGGCGTTTTTCACATTCTGGTTAGTAGGCTGAAGAACAAGAGTGGACAAGTCACTTTTTGGCTAACCTAAACAAAGAAAGATGGAGTTTTTCACTTTTTGGCGAATTCTTTTTCAACCTCTCAATTGTGAAAAGCGACACTATCTCAATAACTAAAGGCATTTCGCAGTTAAAATTATCAGGAATATTTAAAGCAAACAGTTTCAAGTATTATATCCAAATTTGGTATAAATCGTACGTAGGACAACTGAGTAATGAAACTTTTTTTGAAAAAAACAACTTTTTATTTTTTCAAACCTCTCTCCTGAAAAATTTGATTTTGGCGCAATTCACATTTTGGCAAAAAGGTATCGATATGTGTTGTGTGTTTATTTTCATTCCTTCTTCGAAAATAATTGCTCCTAATTTTTGAATAACCCTACCGACAGTTCTGGTATTTTTTAAGAGCAATTATTCTATTACTCATAGTTCTCATTGTAATGATCACGCCTATAGGTATATGGGGGTATATTGCGTAGAAAAAATAATAATGGTAGCAACAAGAACAGCTATTACTCTATTCTCAAATTCCTGATTGTAAACTTTACAATAATTATTTTATTATTGTTTATACTTTATCAAAAGCATTGTTTACATCTCAAAATGTCTGTCTCCCTCTGTCGGCATTTGACTTGGAATTCAAACGACGAGTTTCCTGTTTGTACTACCCGTCAATGTGTTGATGCTCGTTTTGAATTGTTTTGTTTTCTTCCCTTATTCAAGAGTCGTTTTCTTCTTTTAACAACAACAATAATGATAATAATAATTGAGTCTCTTTTTCTTAATCTTTGAACAATAATAAAGTATTTAATTGCCTCTGCTACACAACCCTTCTGGTCCGCGCCGGGATTCTTTTGTTCTTGCTGGTGCTGGGTCCTTTTACTTTTCCGGTCCAACCCGATTTGCATATGGTCCCTTTGCTCCTTTCGGTGTGTGGAATACATTCATTGGGATGGTTACAATAATTTAAACTGGGAAATTTAAACCGACCTCAGTAGCTAGATCGATAAGGTGGCGGACTGGACGTCGATGTTTCAGCGTAGATTTAATAAAGCCAAATTGAGTTAATCCAGGTAGCGTATTAGGGATCCATTGGTTCGAATCGCACACAGAGAATTTTCCTCGTTAATTTGAGATTCTGACCACAATAATAAGATTCTTAGGGATAAGTGGTAGAAAGTGCTTTGAGCAGTAACCTCGCCTGGTGGTTACTTTCCACTAAAAGATTAATTATTTTTACTATACTTTTGCAGGAAACACATGTAGATTTAAAGGGCTTCCGTAGGTCACATGTTAGTCTATTTACTTAGGATCTTGTCTAATATGGGCACGATTATTTTGTTTAAATTGTCCTACAGTTGTAAACCATATGCGTTTTTGTCATCATTTATTTGGTCTCCATTTCTTCGAGGGTTTGAAAAAAAAAATCATTAACACTCTGTTTTTTTTCTTCTTCTTTTTTATAGTTTTGGGCTCTTTTTATAATAATAAAACATTTTTCACCACTAAACGGATCCATACGCTACCTAGATTAGCAGACTAGCGCGTTAACCACTTGACGAATATCAGTGCATCTTTTTCAACTAATACTGTACAAATTTATAGCCTAGTAGAACAATATTAGTTTGTCAACGGGGTTTTAACCTCCATTTGTTGGAAACGCACAAACCAGCGACTCAAATTAACCAGCCTGAGTGATGGTGAGTGATGACGTAAATAGCCAGAGTTTGAATTTGAATGGTCACCCATTCAACTCTCACTGGACGTTGCTTAACTTCAATGAAAAAACAAGAACTGGTGCCATCGACGCTAGCTTGCAACCTTCATTGTACGTTCTCTCTAACTCAAAATCCTGGTAAGCCGAAAATTTCGTTAACTCGAAAGAATTCTTCGGACCTTGTCGAACTTCGCTCCTAATTCAAAATTCCGACAACTGGAAACTCTCTTTTTTTTAAGTGGGGTTTAACGTCGCTTTCAACTGCCATGGTCATATCACGACGGGGGTTTTACCCTCCATTCGCAGGAAACTCACAAACCTGCTACTCACATTGACCTCACCCAGCCTGAGTGGGGCCGGGAAAAGCCAGCGTCACGAGAATTAGAATTTGAATGGTCACCCATCCAAGTCTTAACCTCGCTGGATGTCGCTTAACTTCGGTGTTCTGAAGGGAACCGGTGTATTCAACATGCCATCGACGCTGGCTTACTGGAAACTCTCGATAACTCGAAACTCACGATAACTCGAAATGACATTGCTGTCCCTTGAATTTAGAACCAGCAGGATTCTGCTGTATGAAGCTCCAACACAACTCAAGAGTCATTAGTTAGAGTTCATTAATATTATTAAATCACAGCTAATAACTCATAGTTCTAATCTTCCGAATACTCATTATCTCGCTGATAACACAGGATTTAGGGGCGGGGGGGGACTCTTCTCGAGACAAATAAAGGTCAAGCCTTTGCGTCGGATTAAAAGACAAACTCGTTTGTATAGTGCTCTTTCTTATCTTGAGTTTATCGTCTGTTCAGATGACGCGATGGAATTGGAAATATATTATACAGGGTGTATATTAGCTAGAGAAGAACAGGATTATTAATATAGTTATAGTACTTGTGTTAATCACTTTCGTGGTATCTGCACAACTATACTCAACCTTGAACCACCGACCGCCAGGTTACAAGTCCGCCGCCTTATCGATCAAGCTACTGAGATCGCTTAGGATTACCCAGAGTGTAAATACGACACAGCACAAACTGCTGATTTCACGGCCATGTACTGCTGAAGAACCAAAAACTACGAAGGGAAACGAATTTCTGTACGTATCACTCCAGTTGACCAAATAAACTATCGATCAGGTTTATATTTTTATATCATTAAAAAAAAAAAAAAAAAACCAAATAGTTTACAGTCAAAGGAATCATGTACAAATATGTATATTTATGGTGTACTAAGACCCGAATTATCCCTTAACACACAGTTTGGAACTAGGTACGTTGAATATTATTTATACTATCATAAGTGAGTCTGTAAAATATTCAACAAATTCTAATATTTTTTTTTTTATTTTTATGATCAATTGGATCAAGCTTTATTTACCATTTTTTATATACGAGCAATTAACATAATAATAAGTTATAAGATAAATATAAATAAAGCCTGATCAAGGATTGTCTTTGGCATTCTCTTGTATATTTATTGAGTAGCCGCGTGTTGAGAGCAGTGGACGTCCAGTCAGTAGGTTTAAGATTCATTCCTGGTCAAGTCAATTATTTTCAAACAATTTATGATAATTATGATAAACAGTTCATGAATACTAATGAACAAGGCCACCCTGTATCCTGTTGACTGATTATAACAAAATAATATTTCCGATCGATTCTTCGCGGGACTTTTTGATTTGTCTTTTGGACTTTCCAGGTCAAATATCATCTCTCTCGCCTTTTCTCTCTCTCTCTCTCTCTCTCTCTCTCTCTCTCTTTCTCTCTCACACTTAATAATCAAAATGACTTTAAAATGTCATTGCATGTGTGAACTTATATATCTTAGATTCTCATTTATAAATAGAGATGAAGTAGAAGTACACATTAACATCACAATAACTAGTATAGCATAAAACTTCATTATGTTAATAACATCAAAATATTATTTATTTATTTTCAATACATAGACAGTTAATAGATAAATAATGTACATATATACAGGGTGGACCAAAAAAACGTTTACACCCGTTAATGGTAGATTACTGACGACATTTCCAGGCCGGATCTGCAATCCGTTTTTTCGGATTCGCCTTTATAACTGCACAAAGTGATTTTTTGCAACTTTCTGAAAAAGTCCGACTTTGGCTTATTCTTCAGGTCAGAACTTTTTTCTTGTTCAAGATGAGTTGATTCTGAACAATTTTGCAGAAAGCCAACAAAATTTCGATGTTTCTAGCTACACTACTTTGTTTTTTACGGTTTGGTTTGGCATCTTTTTTGACACCTGAATAGAAAAAAAATTCTCATGTAAATTTTTTACACTTTGAAACACTCAAGATTTGCCCGAGCGAATTTTGGCACAGACATGGGCAAGTTTGATAAAAGTTGGCGGCCAACCCAAGGATGCTAAAAAATAATTTTACGATTTTTTATCACGTGATCTTCTGGGTAAACAAACCAGGTAAGTCTCAAAAAATGATGTTCAAAATCTTAAAAGTGTTGACCGTGTAGAGTCGTCTTGTACTCAAAGAGTAATTAGCTATTTATGTCTGATAATTATTTTCCTTGGAATTAATTAAAGGCCAGTCAAATGAATGATTGTTTGTTTCTCTATGATAGTTTTCAAGCATATTTTTCTGCATTCTATGAAATATTATCTTTAAACTTCTTGAGTTTTTTAGTACAAGTTACATTATTATAATTCGGATGCTGAAATGGCAGATACGCATTTAGCATATGGAGTTGCCAACAAGAACATTTGGGATCACGTGAAAAACATAGTTTACGAAATCTGGTAGCAAGAATCCTGTTGGCATTCGATGACCTGACAGAAAAACCTGGAATCTTCCGCAACATTCGACGGAACATGATGAAGAGGTTCAACCTTTGCATCCAGGAAGGTGGACGCCACTTCCGACAGTTCCTCTAAGAGAATTGAGAAGGAAGAGAGAGAGGAAAGAGAGAGAGGAAAGAGAGAGAGAGAGAGAGAGAGAGAGAGAGAGAGAGAGGCAGAGAGCGAAAAGAGAGAGAGAGAGAAAGGCAAGAAGGTAGAGGGACAGTTCTGAGTTAGAATTAAGGTACTAAAGTCACCATTGGTTTCAAAAATTTGTGTGAGGAGAATCCATAGTGTGTACTATGGCTAAATAAAAAATGGCAACAGTCTTTTTTATTTTGTAGTTATGAATTTTTTGCTGGCTCTGGCGTTCGGACCGGGTGGACTAGCTTACCACTGAGCTAATCGTGAGCGTCTAATCGTTTCTCATTGAACATACTAACACAAAATGTTTTTTTAAATACCTTTTTGTTTATATCAAAATAGTATAAAACATAATAAAGACTGCAAAAGTTTATCAATTTTACAAAATATTATCTTGTTTTTTTTCAAGACTTCTATTGAGAGTTGGCAATCGGTAAATATTTGTTATTTAATTAGTATTGTTTATGATAG
Organism: Bactericera cockerelli; assembly: GCA_024516035.1. Lineage (NCBI taxonomy): Eukaryota > Metazoa > Arthropoda > Insecta > Hemiptera > Triozidae > Bactericera > Bactericera cockerelli. The sequence goes on from CM044962.1 coordinate 23,388,668, forward strand.
AAGAACCTACCTACATATTTACCTGGATTTATTTCATAAACTCTATTTTCGTTTGGAAAATTCGCTAGTTTTTTTTTCTCTCGTAGGGAAGCATAAGAAAAACTATCCTTACATTATCAAGGCAGTCTCTCAGGGGCTTACATGAATAATAATTATGTGTATTGTGATACCAATAGTATCTGATATAACTCAATTTACAGATGGTATTACCCCCAAAAAAAACCATAAGTTGTTGGTGTTACAACAGGTCAGATACAGGTATGAATAAAATATTCCATCAGATTTTTTTGATAATTAAAAAAAATTTGACCGACGAGAAATGAACCTCGGTCATGCGACTAACACTCTTAGCACTACCACATCTAGCTAACACCACTGACAATCTGAGACGCACGAAAAATATCATTTGAATTTTCCTAAACTGGCTGATGAAGGCATGTGAGACCGCGGTATTCAAAAAAAGCAATGTAAACAATTTTTGTAAACAATACAAGACGCCTTTACACAGTCTACAGCTAGAACACTCTTAGGATTTTTGAAGAGTTTTTGGCAAACATCTAATAATTTTTCCCAGAAGATCACGTAATAAAAAATCGTAAAATTATTTTTTAGCATCCTCGGGGCGGCCGCCAACTTTTATCAAATTTGCCCGTGTCTGTGCCAAAATTTGTTCGGACAAATGTCGAGTGTTTTATTTAGTAAAAAAGTTTTTTTGGGTGTTTTTTTTCTGTTCAGTTGTAAAAAAATATGACAAACCAAATCGTAAAAAACAAAGTAGTGTAGCTAGAAACATCGAAATTTTGTTGGCTTTCTGCAAAATTGTTCAGAATCAACTCATCTTAAACAGGAAAAAAGTACTGACCTGAAGAATAAGCCCAAGTCGGACTTTTTCGGAAAGTTGCAAAAAATCACTTTATGCAGTTACGAAGGCGAATCCGAAAAAACGGATTGCAGATCCGGCCTGGAAATGTCGTCAGTAATCTACCATTAACGGGTGTAAACGTTTTTTTGGTCCACCCTGTATAGGTACATGTGAATTAAGTAGTATATGGTAGTAAGTATAATAATAATAATTATTATTGGCATATAGGTTTTAGGCTTGGCTGATCCCATCGCCCAGACGAAAACATCTGCAATCAGTCTTCATAGGTGGAAAGTCGCATACAGAGGATTCCTGTGAGCACAGTTCACAATGTGCAAAAGTTTCCGTTTGGAACCATACTAAAACCCCAAAAGTGTTTTTTTTTTTCACATGATATGCTGGGACCACTAAGGGGAATGGGCCCGGGAGAGAATACGGTGGACTATCAAATCCACCACTGATATTCTCCCCATGTAGTGTCCGAATACGCAGATAGAAATGGGTGTTTGGGGACCCCTTTGGACTTGTAACAATATATTATTATCAATATGTATATAGATCATTTAACATTAATAGGTAAATAACAATTGTTTTTTAATGATGATATTTTTATTCCTTATCTTCTACTAGTCTCTTATATAGTGATAAGATAAACAGTGGCGTCGATTGAAAATAATTTTGGAGATAACACTGTACTCCTAGAATAATTTTTTTACATTTATGTCTTTACATTATGTCAGCCAAATCTATGAATTATAATTATATAAACTGTGGCTGGCTCTTATCTTGTCCTTTATATTGTACCATTGTATTATTTCTGATATAAAAATAAATAAATGAAATACAAAAAAATATTGTAAATATTTGACAGAATACCCCAAGGGTGAAACGTCTGTCCGCCACTGATTGAAAGTTACTAAAGTCATCCCATGGGTGCTGTTGTTTTCCCTATAGAATGACCTCTGTGACATTCATATGATAATGATTATTTGATTAATAGTGAACAGTCGTAATAACTAATTACAATCTGTTTCAATGTGAAGTTCTTGTGAGTCTGTTGAGAGTAAACAAGGTTCGAACCTTATTTCCTTCTCACAAACTGGGTGTCAGTTCTCATTTTCTGAGCTCTTAAAATATATTTTTAAATTGACAGATGGCTGGAAACACAAATGTACATAAATACCTATGTATAACTATTTTAATAAAAACAATAACCACTGTTTAGTGGAAGGTAACCACCAGGCGAGCTCAATCCTGAAAGCATTTTCTACCAACTAACCCTCAGATCTTATTATTATGTGGTCACAAACTCAAATTAGTGAGGAAAAAATTATGCACTGGGTGGGATTCAAACCAACGGATTCCTAAGCTACCTGGATAACCTATTACATACTTGAGTATTTGCATGTGTTAAATACACTTGTTCCTAAGTAATGTTTGGTCGAATTTGATTAATGGGTTAAGAACCTTGCCTACACCTTTTTGCTGACACTATACGTACGCGGTTACTGACCTTTTAGTTATACGTCCCAGTAGCTCACTGGTCAAGGCGTCTGACTGGAAAGCTCGAGGTCGTGGGTTCAAAACCCAGCTGGGACATGAAAAATTGGCAATAGGTGAGTTCGGTGCGAAGATTACCCGCACCTTTTTCGCATGTATGAATTCGGTGCCGCCGAAAAAAGGTGATGTATGAGTTCGGTGCGGTGCTAATGACTTATGAATTGATTGTTTTTTTTAATGTACTCTGTTGCTTGTTAACAGTCATCCTGCTGTTATTAAGTTAGTAGATTATGTTGTAGACAGTTACATTCAGCAAGGTTGTCCATTTCCTCCTTGAAGGCCATGCCTAGGGTTAATAGTAGGGTTAGGTAAAATACAATGAAGGCCATGCCTTGGGTTTATAGTAGGGTTAGGTAAAATATAATGAAGGCCATGCCTTGGGTTTATAGTAGGGTTAGGTAAAATACAATGAAGGCCATGCCTTGGGTTTATAGTAGGGTTAGGTAAAATACAATGAAGGCCATGCCTTGGGTTTATAGTAGGGTTAGGTAAAATACAATGAAGGCCATGCCTTGGGTTTATAGTAGGGTTAGGTAAAATACATTGAAGGCCATGCCTATAAGGAAAAAAATACTATAATTACCTGATCATCAGGGCAAGTACCAGGGCACCGAATTCATACATGACCTTTTTTAGGCGGCACCGAATTCATACATGACCTTTTTTAGGCGGCACCGAACTCATACATTTTTTTATTTTCCGCACCGAACTCATACGTAGCCGAAAAATTATCTTCCGTTTGGGATTTTAACACTTATCTTGGCAGAGAAGGCTACGTATGAGTTCGGTGCGGAAAATAAAAAAATGTATGAGTTCGGTGCCGCCTAAAAAAGGTCATGTATGAATTCGGTGCCGCCTAAAAAAGGTCATGTATGAATTCGGTGCCGCCTAAAAAAGGTCATGTATGAATTCGGTACCCTGGCACTTGTCCTGATGATCAGGTAATTATAGTATTTTTTTCCTTATAGGCATGTCCTTCAATGTATTTTACCTAGCCCTACTATAAACCCAAGGCATGGCCTTCATTGTATTTTACCTAACCCTACTATAAACCCAAGGCATGGCCTTCATTGTATTTTACCTAACCCTACTATAAACCCAAGGCATGGCCTTCATTGTATTTTACCTAACCCTACTATAAACCCAAGGCATGGCCTTCATTGTATTTTACCTAACCCTACTATAAACCCAAGGCATGTCCTTCATTGTATTTTACCTAACCCTACTATAAACCCAAGGCATGGCCTTCATTGTATTTTACCTAACCCTACTATAAACCCAAGGCATGGCCTTCATTGTATTTTACCTAACCCTACTATTAACCCTAGGCATGGCCTTCAAGGAGGAAATGGACAGCCTTGCTGAATGTAACTGTCTACAACATAATCTACTGACTTAATAACAGCAGGATGACTGTTTAACAAGCAACAGAGTACATTATAGAAAAACAATCAATTTATAAGTCATTAGGACCGCACCGAACTCATACATCACCTTTTTTCGGCGGCACCGAATTCATACATGCGAAAAAGGTGCGGGTAATCTTCGCACCGAACTCACCTATTGCCGCAGAGAATTTCAATTTTTAACTTATTATTGGATGGTTGGATGGAAGAGCTCCATCCTGCCACTTTAAATAAAGCGTTTAAAAATTGAAATAATTTTAAATGTTCTGTGGAAGAAAAAATGCTTTAGGATTAATTTTTGGCCAATAGAGTAAAAAAAACTGATGGTATCCAAATATACACATTGCCAAGATAAGGGTTAAACACATAATAGTGCGCCTTGGACGTATAATGGGACTTATTAGTCCTAATCGAACAGACGAGCAGTATAAGTAAGGCGATATTATTATATTTCTTCTCAGTATTAGTCACCGTGGCCGAGTGGACTAGCGCACTAATAGGTTTGCACGCACGGTGACCTGGGTTCGATCCCCAGCGGGGTTAGGATTTTTTCTGCTCTGTACTTACACTTGGATGTCGGGGTTCACCTGTACCCTGTAGGTACCACGTGAATAAAAGTGAGTAGTCACTTTTATGATTACAAAACGACCACTGCAGGCACTTTTAACAGAGTGATATAAAGAATAATGTAAAATAATTCGGAAAAGTAATGATGTGCTACCCACAAAAATTGTGAAGAGGTCTTGTGCTTCAGCACCACAAAGAAATCTTAGATATTTACTTTACTTTTTAACTTTTTTTTTCCTCACTATGTTTTTTTCCTGTTCAAAATTATTGTTTTCAAATTGGTGTTTATTTCTATCCATGTAATTATTTTTGTTGTATACATATAGGTAAATGTCTTTTCTAATAAATAATGATAAATTACATGGCATTGACAACTCATAAATATTGGCGAAGTTACAGAGAGCCTCACAATCTTCCTTGCTCAGAATTTTTTTTTTAAACCCCTAGAGCTCTGTTGAGGCACTGTTAAACACAATGATAATAACACTCTTTAGTGGTATCCACCCGGCGAGGTTAATGCTCAAAGCATTTTTTACCACCTAACCCTCAGAATCTTATTATTACTACCAGTGAACTCTAACACTTCCATATAAAATATACATAATATAAGACCTGTTTGACTGCTGGAGTCGAGGTGCTTTTTAGTCTTACCTCGGCAGTATAAACAAGGTATTATATTCTACTTCCGAGACTAAGGGCGGAATTAATAGACAACATCAATAACTTAAGTCGTTGGTAAGTGTCGGTTTTCCCTACCTTACACAGTAAGCAATCGGTGAGTTAGCGCCACAGAGGTATATTACAAAAACGTCTATTATTTCCGCCCTAAAACTTTAGCCTGTTTTGTCTCAGTATTGTGGAGCTATGTTTATATTGTTTTGACTATTCTCTGAAGTGTTTGGACTGGGCCCCGTGTCTGTTTGATGGGTTTTGCCTGAGCGTCGATGAGAACCTGCTGCTTTGAAACCAACACAAGTATTGATATTTTTTCGAACCAGAACCTGTTTTTTTGAGTAATAGAAAAAAAGAACGTAGGGGAACGCGGGCTGATTGGACACTGTGTTCCCACAGAAACTGTTTCTAATATCCAATAATTAAAAGGTTACAAGTTGATATCTTTTAGTTATCTCTTAGTTATATATGTAACAGGTATCAAAATAGTGCCAGTTGCCAATTTATACTAAAAATATACACATCAATTAAAAAACCTATATATTCGTACCTATATATTTTAAATTATATAGGAATAAAATAGTGCTCAAAAACCCATAGTAATAGTAATCACAATTAAATAAATATTATTATTTACAGAGCTCAAATTGTTACATGGTACTGCCCATAGAGGACGTAAAAAACTAATATTATTATAATTTCAAATTCTTCTCTTGGAGGTTCGCAAACATGATTATTATTATTACTATTAAAGGGCGAGGTTATAGCCTGTGGCTATAACTCTAAAATGGAAAAATAAGCTAATTTTAGCTCCTTAAATATCCGAATATTCTGAAGTCCAGTCTACTGCTAAAATATTTTTTATCGACATAATAATATATTCTTCGGTCATGATTGTCATCGAATTATTCTCCTTGAATTTCCCTTTCCCAGACCTGTGTAAACTGATTGAAGATGAGAATTTTGACAACATTATCGAACTATGATTGCATGTTAAACGCGGGTTTACCCCGTTAACTTATATGTATATAAAAATTGAAAATATAGTTTATCAAAAAACTCAAAAGGGTGCCAACTGGCCCTAGTTCCTCCAAAATGTTCATATTTATATTTGAACCTGTGTATGGCGTGTACAATTGTCATGAACATTACGTTGTATTCTTACATAGAAGATATACCTAATATACAGGGTGGTCCCGAAACATGGGGACAACGGCCTACTGTGATGATTCATGGGACCATTTCCAACAAAAAGGTCGATCTCCCTTGGTTTCGAAAATAACCGCCATTTTGTAGTTTTTTGAAGCAAACAGACTTGCCCTCAGTTCTAGTGCAACAACTTTTAGTTCACATTACTTTTGAAATTAAAAATGGAAGACCAAAGCAACCCGTCGTATTAAAGACGTCATTTTTCAATCCAGATTATGTCCCACGACATTAACAATACAAATATAAATGGACAATAAGAGAAGAACAAAAGAGAAACCTCTAGTGAAATCATACAATAACAAAATTACAAAGAGATAAAAAAAAAATGTCACCTTTCCTTTCATAATCTCATCCCCTTGTCTCTTGCTTTCAGGGGAAGGAGGGGTAGAGCGACGAGGGGCGGGGACTCCCCGGATGCGTCGTGGCGACAACCAATCAGGTTTCAGCACTGACATGATGGAGGTGGTAAGTATTTCCCCTCTCTTCCTTTGCTTTGCGTTGACATATTATCTCTGTCCCCACTCTGTCTACCGAGACGTCCCCTACTTTCAGAGCAGGGAGTGAGGGGGACGGGTCGCGCAGGGGTGATTGAAAATTTCCCCTCAATCTATTTTAATCTTTCAATTCTCTCTTTTTCTCAGAAAAATATACCTATTCTTATTATTATTATTATTATAATAGGTAGGCAAGTTGTTATTAGTGGGAAATAATCAGTTCAGAAGGGTTTATGCTTTATGCTTTCAAAGGCGAGGATTCTCGTTAGAAGATGAGAAATAAGAGGTAAGGGGGGTTTTAAAAGAGGGGGTTTAAAGAGTGGGGTTTCAGACAAATTGTAATTGTAATCGATCAGTGAGTTATTTTACTGTTTCTTTGTGATTGGTAATTTTCGTGATTAACACAAATATGATATTTTTTTAAAAGTTTCCATGTATTTATATATCACAATATATAGCATCTTCAACAAACAATGAGGGTATACCCACCTTGAAAAGATAAAAAAATCTTGTGTTGAAGGTGGGGATAAACTTACCTAAATTTAAACCAATGTACATATACCTACCAGGCTACCATTACCATTATTTTCACTTTTAGGCAATATTTTTAAGTATACTGCAGACACAAAACCACCCCACACGATGTCACAGTCATGTGTCCATATACTATTGGTGTGGTCTCTAGAGCTTCTACCACAGTGATGTTATTAATGTGACAGGACTTTTACGTCCATAGCTAAACCTATATTTATGTCATACACATCCACAGTATTCACTTTCCTTTCGTCACCAGGGCATTCTTAAGAGAGAAAAAAACTATAAGACAAGCTCCAAGACGCGATGGTATGATAAAACTGCGGTTTCTTTATATCGCGTAAAACTAGACCGCACACATTATAAGCGTCATCACGACATTTACCTAATAGCACCGCAAAAAAAAAAAAAAAAAAATGCCGCATATTATTTTTGCAAGCCAAGAGAGAAAAACCGCATCTCGCAAAAATACGTGTCTCTCCTTGCAAATACAGAGTGGTTGATGATGGTGATTTGCAAATATTAAACCGATAAAACCGACGCGGACATTAGGGCCGATCGTTTTGACGAAACCGCACGAATGGGTTTTGTCTCATGGAGAGGAGGTTGTCAAAGTGGGGACAGTCGGGGCCGCGGCCTTTAAGGCAGATTTACGAAACAAGATTAGATAAACTAATCCTCCACTATCCCTAAACACGCCCTCTGGTGGTGGGAATTTCAACCAATCACAGAGCCTTTATATCAGCTGTTTAGTGACAGCTTGGATTAACAAACTCGGATATTTATTCCGGTTTTATAATTCGGCCCTGTCAGAAGTAGGGACAGATCTACGTATAGGATAGCTCTCGGTGGTGGCGCTTACCGTAAGATTAGGCATTAACCTCACCCAGCCTGATGGGTTGATGCTGCGTAAATAGTGCCCATATTAGGGCACCCTCTTTCACACCGTGCACCCTCAAAGTACCTCTCTGTCCCTGTTCACTGGCTCCTCCTGCAATTTGAGAGTGGTGTGAAAGGGAGTGAGGGTGGTGTGAAAGAGAGTGCCTCAGGCATTATTTTCACAGCATCTACCCTGCAGGCTGGATGAGGTTAGGGTCTAATCCTATATGGACAGCACCAGCACCGTGAGATACCTATACCTCAGTAGTCAAGGCGTCTGGCTGGTAATCATGAGTTCGCGGTTTCGATACCCTGCCGAGACATGACACTTGAGATGTTGACCACATAATCATACGTCCTGGACTTTGTGATGTACTAATGGGACTCATTAGTCCTCATCGGACAGTAAAAATATAGGGCGATTTTATTAGGTATTATTATTATTATATCTTACATACGGACATGAAATTTTACTTATTAACACTGCATAAATCAAACATTTTGAAATTATCCATCAGTTTCACCTGCAGGAATATTTTGATAATTTTTCACTGGAAGAAGACTGGCATAGTGTAAACTGATTTTTAACGGTAATTCACATTTCATGTTTTCACCCTAATTCTCACCATGCACGTCGTTGCTTAACTCTTACGATTGCAAGAGTGTATTAAGAGGTGCATGACAAATTATGTAGCCAGCGCTGCTTTCCTTAACGTCTTTGATAATAAATTATTAAAATCATTATCAATTTTAATCAGTCATTAAGTCAAGTTTTTAAATGCACAGTCTGATGATAAAAAAAAAAAAAAAAAAAAAAAAAAAAAAAATGTTGTCATGATAAAGATCGTAGATAGAAGCACTTTATTTAAGCCTCTGTCAAGGTCTTAAGACGTATGCATACATAATTGGGAGATAATTTTACCTGATTAGTTAGTAGTATTAGTGATTAATAGTCTTATTACTAAACTTGTAACTACTAATTGGGAATAATTAGTTAGTCAAGGTGTCACTCTTGGTTTGACTATAAACAGAAAGTGCGAACCTGTAGTTTGGCTTGCCAATACATAGTACTCTAGCCTAATAGGTATAATGAGTAGACCAGTAGACCGAAGGACTATAAACAGGAAGTAGACCAGTAGTTTGGCTTGGAGTAATAGAAACAGGGAGTAGACCACATAATAATGATAATGAGTATTAGCTGAGGGTTAGGTGGTACCTGGTGGTTACCTTCCACTAAAGAGTGTTATCATTATATGCATCTTCTTTTCTACTTGATCGTTTTCAGAATGATATACATCGATATTTATATGACCTAGTTCAACGACTGCGTTAAGAAAAAAAAAAAAAAAAAAAAAAAAACATTCTTCACTCCACCCACTTTCAAAGTTTTGAAAGAGAAATTAAAAAACCAAAAACTCATTAAGCCATCACTTAGACGCTTTCAAAAGTTTGATCAAATATTTTGACAGGACCGTGTCAAAGTCTCGATATTAAACAACCGACGCCATGTCAAATAAGTTTGACATCAAAATACTTGACAGACATATTGGACAGTGGTCAAGAATTTGTAAAGAAGGCTTGTGTATACAGTGTGACTCAGAGGATCTTGTTCTTTTTGGACAAAATAAAGTGTGGCGTTTAAAGATAATTTTCTAAACTAAAATTCAGCATAATAATATACCTTACTTGTTGGGTATTCAGCTATACCTGTAGAATTGTCGAAGTACTCGAAGTTGAAAGAAGTAATTTAAAATGTAATTGACAGTTGATATTTTTAAATATAAAAGTGATTTGACCATGCAGTTAAAAGCGCCCCAACGTTAAAACCAGAAAAAAAATTATTGTTTGTTAAAGAGACTTTCAGAAAAAAAAAAAATGCCAATCTTCTTTTACTCTGTCTTAACCCGCTTGAGCAGGGTCGACGTTGTTCAACCTCATGGTTGAGGTTGGTTTTGGCACATTTTTTTACGACTTCCCAACGGCAACGATTCTATTTGATTTAACGTCCGGGATTAGGACGGGTATTTTACCCTCCTTTTGCTAGGAATCGTATAGCAGCTACCCCCATTAACCTCACCCAGCCTGGCTAGGGCCGGAAATGCCAGCCTCACAATTCTCACATGTACGGAGGGAACAGAGTTTTCTGTGTGTGAAAAATTTGCTCCGACCGAGGATCGAACTTACGATCTCTGGACTACGGGCAGTAGTCACAACCGTTACGCCACGGAGGCTGGGTTACAGCCGTAAAAATGTGCCAAAACCAACCAACCTCAACCATGAGGTTGAACAACGTCCATCCTGCTTGATACAGAGTAAAAGAAGAAGAATAAGATTCATGCAATACATTATTGGTTCGCACATTAATGCATGCAATATTTCTGTCTGTATCCCTCTTCAAGCAAAGGTTTGTCGTTCGATAACCCTGAAATGTCTTAATCAACGTCTCAATCTATTACATCCATTACCTACGCCAGGATTAGAACCGGATTATTCATATGTAACTGGAATGTCCCTATACGCGCTATCTACTGAACCGGAATATCGATTAGTACTTGGAGATTCATGTTTGATCATCAGCCAATGAAATGACAAACGGCCATGTAATGACTCCCTGAGAAGCAATTCATACAGTATGCACAGCAAGGTGGGTTTTAACATATTTCCGAGGAAATGACACTATTTTTAATAATAACACTCTTTAGTGGAAGGTAACCACCAGGCGAGGTTAATGCTCAAAGCATTTTCTACCACCTAACCCTCAGAGTCTTATTATAATGTGGTCTCATCAAGCTCAATTTCATGAAGAAAAAATCATGGATTTCTTCGGATCCCTACGCTATCTGGTTTTTTTCGTTGTTATTAATTTATTATTGATTTTTTTTCTTCAATTAGTTAGGCACTTTAACCAATATTATATAATATGGTCGTTCGTGCCGTTCCTCAAGTTCTATACGAGGTGAAGGAGGTTTACACTTTTCAGAAATGCCATCAATGAGTCCACATCATGTCACGACAGTGATTAACAAAAGTTTGAGTTTGTTTACCATGCCAATCTTCTGAAATGACTTATAACCTACTTAATTCCACATTGACAATGCATGAAGAAGGTAGGGTTCATCAAAGATGGTCTAGGGTCAAGGGATAGGGAACATGCAGATTGTTTTGTATAAATAAAAAATAAAGTGTAAATAAATAACGCATAACCATTTTCACTGAAGTCTTGAAAACACCCATTATTTATTTCAACATTTCAGAGCTATACGGTACAGACTCTACATTTCTTTTACTCTGCTCTACATAACCACTAATAATAAATAACGTTCTTAGTGATGTTATATTTTGTACATATGAAAAAATAGTACCAACGTGGGTACTTATGGGTGGCTAATTGAACAGGTTCTGCAACCACTATTGCTCTTCTCTGATACACAGGTGACCTTTATCGGAGCACACCAGGGTCAGACAGGTGATTTGGATAACAGTTATACGGTTTTAAATAACCGCACACATTATAGAAACACTACAGTGGTTTCCACTTTTCCAAAATATTACCATTAAGATGAAGGTCATTTTTTGTATAACAAGTTAACTTTTTATACAAAAAAATTATATTGTTCGTCAAACTTTCAAGAAACAAGGTCCCAACCCTTTCAAAATTCCTAAACCAGAGTATTTGATTTCCTCCCACTAAATATTAACCTTCTTGCTGGTAGCAGTTACTGATGTTGGTCCAATAGATAGAATATAAATGAAGAAGATTTCAAAAGCAATAACAGAACAGAATATTCTGCAGAGTGATCCAGTTCCAATAGAAAATATGGAGGAGGAACATTTTCAATTTTTGGTTACTTTTAATTTTACTATTATGGGATACATACTAACATACCTATAAGGTATTCCTTGGAGAAAAATAAATTCAAACGGAAAAGTGCTTTGCCACAATGGCCTGAATTGGTTTTTTTTTAAGAAGGTAGTTGTGCACTGGAACCGCTTTCGCGTTACTTCAGAGCACTTTACCTTTAAATCGATGCCATTTCGGAAAAGAAATTATAGGATAAGGAAAGTAAAAACTTTGTCACACTAAATTGGGAACTTAAATTGTGCTTACTATACGTAAATTACTTCGGATGAATTTTAATATTAGAAATCGGACGTATTGTGTCCGTTTTTGTAAAAAAAAAAAAAATATTGCTCCAATTTACATTTTTTTCTATAGAATATAAGTTCAAACCCGCCACTGGTCAGCGCAGATTCTGCCCAACCAGAAAGCTCTCAGATACATCATCAATGCGTCCTTAATAGTCCTGGCCGCCATATTGACTCATTAGCATAATAACATTGTTCTGGTTCTAGCCGTGGTCTTGTTAGCATCTAGTAGACCGGTGAGCAACTTCAAACAGTGGAGCACTCTTCGGTGAATCCACCGGATAGGAGAGTAGCTGACACTGATTTTTACTTTCCTTAACCTACAGAAAGGAGCGTAATGGAATCATCAAGAATTTTGAATAGAGTTTTCATTGTCCAAAATTCGTTTTTTTTATCTGGTTTGATAAACAAAACCAAGTTAGTCACAAAAGTAGTTTTTAGACTTCTTTCCATTGAAGTTTTCTTCTATTCGTATATTGTTTGTTCCTGCTTTGACGTTGACTTGTTCAACGTGAAAAGTCGTCAAATATTAGCAGATGTAGCACTTTACCTACGGGTAGGTACCTATCTATAATGAACCTGTGTCCATCATGAGGTTACAGATTCACGCTCCCACCAGTTTAGTCGCAACCTTAATAGAGACGTCCAAATTCAATTTCTAGTATCTTTTCAAGTCTTGGAACTCCTTCAAGCGAGCATATATGAACTGTAGAAGTACCCACTTCTTAAAGCACAGTTATGTTATAGTTCGCGCAAATGGCGCAGAGTCTTCGTTGGATTATAATTGAAGTTGTACCTAAGTCGTGAGTTTCCATATCTGGGAACCCTGGAAAATTTTCCCCAGGATCTTCAAAGAGAGTGCTTTCTTTTTTTTTAAACTTTCCAATCAATTTTAATACATTACCATACAATGGAAGAGAAAAATAAAGACATGGGTAAATGAAAACTTGGTCCAAAAAATTACTTCAGGGCACTTTATCTTTACATCCATGCTATTGCAGAAACGGAAAAACTCGGTCAGAATTATCCGGTCCGGCTGAGATTTGAATCCGCAACCTCTAGGTCAGCCACCAATGCTCTTAACCACTGAGCCACTTCCATTTCCTTCACCAGATTCGGATGTCGGTTGTTTGTTTACTTCCATTTCCTTTATCAGATTTAGTCCTCTAACACTGAAGAGCTTCTTTTCGCTCGAACGAAAAAGAGAGACGCGCTCATAAATTTGCAGATATTCGTCGTAATATATTCCGCCACATTACTCGCCGGGGCAATTTAAGTAATCAAGACTGTTGTCTTCTGGGTTATGGGGGTCGAACCAATGGTTTCTTCTGGACTTGGTTGAGAATAATGTGAGCTTTATAGTCTTATTGATGCGTATGAACTGGATAGTTTTGCTTGGGAATCAGCTCCATGTGTAGTTACTACAAGTCGAGTATCTTTAAGTATGTGTTATTGATGGTAACACAAAGCCTGCAACCTGCAACCTATCATACTGTATTTTCTGGTATCATTATCTACCCTACACTAACATATATTTTGTATACCTTCATATAATACTTATGTGTATAAAATATAAAATAAGAAACATGGTATAGTTTTGCTTCTGTGCTTACATTTACATAAATACAAAAAATATTTTTCCAGGACAACATGAATTCTATTTTATACCCTCACAAGATGAGCTGAATGTAAATATTAATCAGAATATTAGTTGTAAGGTTGACGATGGTGATAGTCATGATCATGACGATAGCAATGAATATAAGTAGAATGATGATGGTATTGTTCATAGTGCTGATAGTAATGTTGGTGCCGATACTGGTAATCTAAATGATAATGCTGATGCTGTTGATGGTGTTGTGGATAGTGATGAAGGTATTTCTGAAGATGATGGTGTACCAGTGATAGCAATGATGACGATGAAAACACTACTAATGGCATTCATGAGGACAGCCATTCCTCGCCTCTCAGCAATCGTGTAACAATCAAAATGGAATCGGCAGTCACGACCTCATGACCAACCGTGTTGGAACTGTACCTGGAATAAGCAATGAACCAAATGTCACCACGGAGGTGATGGAAACTCTAATGGACATTGCACTTCTCACTGAGTTAGTAATAGTGGTAGAAGAGACAGACATAGTTGTAAATGAACGAAAAATAGTTGTCTCAGAAAAATTGTATGAGTTGTAACAGTGTTGGAAAAAGTAGTAGCAATTTTTTTAAATTTATTAAAGTGTGTCAACATTTTACTGTGATGTTATAAACACTGTAAAAAATTACTTTTTCAATCCAGGTTTAGTCAGAATAGTGAAGATTTGGCGGGTCATAGACAATCCGAAGGCGGGTAATAGACACTTGTTCACGCCTATTCATATTGAAGGGTAGTTGCCATGGTTTTAGGTTTATTATCAAGTTTGATTTCGTGGAGTTTGTTATCGGTCAGGTACCAATCATTATTTCAGATAGAAATATTTTTTTTCCGTAGAAAAGCTTTGAGATCATGGAGCGGAACTTAATTTATTAGGGAAGTGTTATGTTATTGGTTAAAGCTTCTTTGGCAAGACAATCTGCAGCCTCACTTCCAGGTATTCCTATGAGTAGGAAAATTGAATATTATTTCACCAGTAGAATTAGCTGGAGATAAGTTTTCCGTAGTTGTATCATAAAAACTAATCATATATGTTTAGTATAATTATGTATTATTAGTATATTATGTATTAGTTAGAGCAAATTTGTTAATATTTAATTAAAGTTTAATTGATATCTGTTTTACCTTGGCTAATTACTGTACCTATGATAAAAGAGCTATAGCTGGAGATGAGTTTAGTTGTAACTTGATACAAATTTTATCATCATGGGGTAGCAGTATTTATAGTTACCATTTGTAGCAACTCCTTCAAAGACTTTTTTACTTGACAGAGCTGAATTTTTAACATTCAATAATTTGGTGGTGCCAGAAGTTTGCCAACTCCTCAGCCCATTATAAGAGTCTATACTATATATAAACATTTGAAAAAATAAACTGCTAAGGTGCAACAAAAGTTCATTGATGTCAAAAACTCAAAACCACCTAAATTAGTTACTGTTAAAAATTTGATGTTTATAATTTATCTAAATTCAGTAATATTAATAAAATGGCGAACATTTTTTTTTAATAACCTAAAAGATCCTTATGATCGATCCGTCACTGTCCCGGATGGCTGTTATCAGCGCTCTTATCTATGGTATCCAGAGACCCGCTGCAGAACTGAGGTCACTTGACGTGTAACGCTTGAGGGAAGGTATTACAAGATGAAGTGAATGTCAAGTGTTTACATCAGAGAGAAGGAGACCCGCTGGCTGTGTCACTATGACAACACCTGATTGCGTGATTTTCATTCGATATGGACTCTTCGCTTTTGCATTACACGCAGAGTCACGGACAGAAAATTACATACACACTTCACTAATAGTTTACCATGGATGTTGACATACACCAATTTAACTAAATAAAGATAGACATTACTTGTTCTTGGTCAATCAGAGCGCCAAAGCACTTCGCCAAAGAGGCATCGTCATAATAATATAGGCAATGTGAAAATGATGCTGTTAGAGCCTAAAAATATCAAGAAATCGTCTAATATTGTATGTTAATTTGTAATTAGATAATTACAAATTAATATACAATATAAGAGAAGTAAAATAAGAAAAAATAAAAATAATTTTATTTTAAAAGTTCTAGTTCCTAGTTTTAAAGTCCACACAATCTGACTTCTCCGAAACTCCTCTCGACCGCGGAGGTAGAACATTTCAGAACTGACAAAACGTCCAGAATAAATCTACTCGCTTGGACATTCTAAATGCAAACATGTAAAACATTAACATTGTAAACACTCACATTGCAGACAACATCATGGGGAATTCACGGACTTTTGTGTACAGAGTGTAAAAAGAAGTTTGTTCAACAAACACTCAAAAAGAGTAGTAGATAATTTGACCCAGAAATTAGAAAATACTACTTCAAACCGTTCGTGTAGTTTCAAAAAATCCTCTTTTTCATCATATAGATAACAAAAAAGCACCAAATTATTATTGAAAAACCCCGTAAATATCCTATAGTGAAAATAATAGTAACTATTAGAAACTGTTTCTAGAAAAGTATTTTCAAAGGTTTTGTTAACTTAATAGAAAGGAAACACTATAAAGTGCCCGAAAAGACGACATTTATAATTTTGGGCCTTCAAAAGAGTTTTTCATAGCAATTATGGTTTTTTCCAAGGAGCGACGCGGTGGAGATGAGTAAACACTCTGTATACAGTGATGCCAGTGTAATAGTATTAGATGATAGCCGAGTAATTGCTCTTCATAGTAAAATAGGTAATAAGTGCACTTTGCCCGTGGCAATATCGCTGCACAAGGTGTTCGAAAACCTCGGAGTCTACTAGAAAAGTAAGAAAAGAAACTCTAACTTTCGTCAGATATGATTTTTTCTTAAAAAATATAACTTTCATATTATGATATCTGTGAATATAACTGTTGAGTGTTCTAAAAACCTGCGAATTTAGGTATAGAAAAAGTAAAAAAAAAATCCATGACTTTAGGCCGAAAATAGGAATTTTGTTTTCTTGTTAGTGTTTAGTTAATAATGTAATGCAGCCTAATGTAGAATATTAGGTGAATTGGAGACATGACAGTTAAGGAAGTTTTGTTCTAGTCAATTGATCAGAGAAATTACATAAAAAGTCTAAAAAAGGATAAATTTCATAAAGGGTTAAATGCAGAATAAGTGGAGAATAGTACAGTTGGCAGACACAATCTCAGATATTTGGATCAAATTATGAATGATGTACCTAATTTAAATTAGGAAAAAAGATATGAACAAATAAGTATAGATAAGAAGAATGGAAAAAAGGTGGAAACCAACTAACTGGCTGATAAATATTAATGATTGTGTTTGGAACTGTTTACCATTTTAATCAAAGAGCATGAAAGATAATAAAAAATAATCAAAAAAAAAAAAATAATAATAAATAAAAAAAATGGTGTTTTACATCGAGTAGGAATTGTGCTGCTAAAAATGACTGAATTATTTTATCTGTTTTCCAATGTCCCTGAAATTTTTATCCACACTATCAAACCTCGTGGTATTTCTTGCAATCTCCTGACTCGAGTATCATTGTGTAAAGGTTCTTCAAGTTCCCCAACAGTTTGAGTTGTCCAGGAATAGGTACTAGAATATTCACACACATTTCTGCCAAGTCTCTGGCTTGGGTCCAGGATTATTAGAGCTACTTCTAGCTCTTCATGTTTTATGAGTATGACTTGTTTGACTTAACTGATTAGTTCTGTGAATATCTGATGGACAACATCTATGTCAAACGTCAATACATTGATGACAGTCATGTATTTGACATGGAGTTCATCTATGTCAAACTTCAATTCATTAATGGCAATCATGAATCTTACTTGAACAACATCTATGTCAAACTTCAATACATCATTGGCAGTCATGGATTTGACTTGGACTGCGTCTATGGCAGTCCAAAAATATCTGATATTGAAGTTTGACATGGGCTTCAACCATGTCAAACTTCAATACAATGATGGCGGTCATGGATCTGACTTTAACTACATCCATGACAGTTATAGTGATAACTGTTTTACCAAATTGAGTCAAACTAACAAAAATATCATTGATTTAATGTACATAATATATACGTATATTGATTATTAGAGCCACTTTTATTTCTTTGTAGATTATGACTTTTTTAACATACTCAACTGATAGGTTTTGAGTGTAAGTATTAGATTTTCAATTTAGCCATAGACAACATTATTCTGTGGAAGTAAAAGCAATTAGTTTGCCCGATTTATAAGTTTGACAAGGTCTATTACGGACTCAAACTATTAAACTATTATTGTGAATAAATTTTCTTCTCTTTTCCCTCCTTCTCTTTCACTTCTTCTTTTTCTATCATATCGCCTGGTCATCTCTTCCTCTCAGTCTCCTGTTTCCTGTATTCTTATTCTTTATTTAACTTTATAAATATGTACTAATTTTTCTTTATTATCTTATTTCTCCTTCTCCTGATTTTGCTGCTTCTTTCATTCAATTCTGTTCATACTCATTCTCTTACTTGTCCTCCTCCTCTTTCTCAAATGTCTTCTTCTTCTTTATTCTTTACTACTCCTCCTCCTCCTCATCCTTCTTCGGCCATCACTCTTCTTCTTGTGTGTGACTTTGTGTGAAGACACTTTTATTAAATGTTTACACTATTATTATTTCTTACTTTGTAATACAGAATTCCTCTTTGCATGAGGAGGAACACAGCACGCAATCTTCGAGCTTTTCCCTACGTCACGAGTTTCTCTCTCATTCACTCCTTCTCTCTCACTCACTCCTTCTTTCTCACTCGCTCTTTCTCTCTCACTTGCTCTTTCTCTCTCACTCACTCCTTGTCAAGCCAATAATGATGTTGCAAGACGCGATGCAAAATTCATAATAACTATGCTTGCTTCATACCAGGTCTACAAAAATACATGAAAATATTAAGGGTTTTGAAAAAAACTATGTAATCAAAGCATGTGTTTCATACAGAGGTCTAGGACCGAATTATGAAACAAGATTGAGGGCCGAATTATGAAAGAGGACGAAATGTATGATTTGTCAATCTAGGCCACTATACTTGTCTTAACAGCTGATATTTATAAATGCACTGTGATTGCTAGAAAATCTCTCCAGAGGAAGTGTTAAGGTATAGTGTAGGATTAGTTATCCTAATCTTCTTTCATATTTCGGGCCCTAATCTACAACTTGAATTCAGTCAGAAATGGCATCTTTTATACAAGTAGAATTCACAGATTCCTTTTCATCAGAATTTCGTTCCAGTTGCCATCATGTCAAGGAGTAGATAGCGAATTTTTTATATATTTTTGGTCAGAATTATCCGCTCCGGTCGGGATTTGAACCCGCAACCTCCGGGTCAGCTACCAATTCTCTTAACCACTGAGCCACGGAGGTCGACTGAAATTTTTAGATGACTCGATGTTAAAATGATGTCAACTATACGACGTAGTGCACCACCCTGCACGTGAAGATTACGGTAGTTAAAGCTAAAGGCCATGGCACTTGACGAAGTGAGTTGCCATGTGTCGAAAATAGAAATGGCAATTACGAGGAGGTAAATTTCCTTCAGTTTTCTACACGGTTGCTAATGAAGAGGGGGAGGGGTGCTTTTGTTAACAGGGTGTCGCCAGCGAGGCGAGCTTTTTAGATTTTCAGTTTATTCTCATTTCACTTACTTATTTGTTATCTAGATCTCTTTCTTTGTATAGGCGTTCTTCACACCTCGGCCGAGGTGTTTGATTGTTGAAAAGCTTGGTCATTGCATGTGTCATGATTTTGGGGATTCTTGTTAAAAAATAGCTTAAGTCCTTGTTGTTTTTGTTGTTGTTATAACCAGTATGACTACAAGAGTGATGGTCTCCAGCTTACTGCAGTTGGCTCTTTCTAACTCTTGTGTGCGATCATCCATCGAGAGAACCAAATATCAAACTCGAGTCTTTCAATGCCAAATCAAGATAAGACACACAAAGTTCTGCTTACTGACAATTTTTTGAAAAATAATTATGCTAGAAATAAAATTCGATTTTTTTTATACTTGTTTCAAGTGTCATGAAAAGCTTTTTGTTTGGATTTCAAACGTTCTCTTGTATCGAAAGTTTTTGTCCTATTTTTGACACTAACTTTTTATTCATAATATAACTTTTATGATGACGCCCACTTTTCTTTACTTTGTAGTTTGTATTTTCACTTTTATTCTTTTCTTTATTTGATTTCTCTCTCTCTCTCTCTCTCTCTCTCTCTCCCCTCTCTTTCATTTCTTTTTTTTCTCTCTAACTTTATCGTAGACTGTACATTATTTGAATTTTAGGTCATTGGCATTCTGTATTTCATCGTCTCCAGTCTTGCTCAACTTATATTTTTACTTTCTCGCACTTCCTTGTAATTCATTTTGTTACTTTTGCTGTCCTTTTTCCATTTTCTCTCTGAGACTGTCCCGGTTGCTAAGTGGTCGCCCTGTATCCTAGTTGGTCTGGTAATCGAGATATTGTGGATTCGAAACCCAGAAGACGGAATTTTGACCGCTATACATTATACATCTCTACTCCTGGAATAATGGGACTCATTAATAGTCGGGCAGTATAAATGAAGCGATATTATTTGTGTTGGTTACTTATAATCCTGTATGTTTTTTCCATACAATAGCATATTTCTGTTTTTTTTTTTTTTTTTTTTTATAAAAACCCTTTTTTTAAAAAAGATTTCCTCTCCCTCTTACTCTTCATTTATTACCTCTCCTTTAACTCCTTCCCTTATCCAACTTCTCCATCTCCCTTTCCTCTCTCCTTCTCTTCTAATATTTCTCTCTCCTCTCTCCTTCTTCCCTTCTCCTTCCCACTCCTCTTCCCCGCCTTCTCCTTCCGACTCTGCTCTTTCCCCTCCCCCTCCCTTCTCACTCCCCCTCCCTCCTCACTTGACAGTCTGACAACTTGTCATACTCAATTCGTCAATGTCAACTCGGCTCAATAGTATATGCACGAGCTTTCCTGTCCTATCTAATATCTATCATCTATACGTACATACGTAGTGTTCTACTCCTGCCAACAATTAATTATTTTAAAAAAAAAACTGCCTACATTTTTTTACCTCCACTAAAGGCCGCATTGTGAAACAGCATTAGGTTTGATACTCACACTATTATATTATTCATGGGAAAGTGTCCAAGATTAAATCTAATCCTGTTTCATAATTGAGACTATCTGAAAAGTATAATAATTGTGGTTATATTTATGACAGTAGGTAAAACATAATATTTAAACTTGGACGCCATGTCCATGAAATCCGTGCATCAACGTGAGATACCTTTCTCATAGAAACGGATTTTTTTTTCTTTTTAATTTTTTAATTTCATATAAAAAATGCATTATTTCAAATGATATTGAGAAGTAATGCCGGTAAAAATATGTTTGTTTTTTTAAAAAATGGATTTATTTTTCTCCAACTATAACTTTAAACCATATTTGTTAACTACCTACCTGTATCACATTTTTTTTTTATTTCTCTTTTCCAGTGGGCGTCGGTAGCCTCTTGGTTCTTCCGGCCCGAGGGCTCCCCTCAGCCGCTGCCCAGAAACGCCACCCCGCGGTCAAACTCCACAGACTCGCCTGGCAACAGCCTGGCTCCCACTATCTGTACGGTGAGTAATTATTATTATTATTATTTAACTCTTTATTGATCAACTACATAACATTCAACAAAATAGGACATGCTAAAAAAAAAAAAAAATACAATATGTAGTGAACCAAGGGGCGAGGTTAAAGCCTGTGGCTTTCTCTTCCAGTAACTCTTTCTCTTGAGTAACTGGGGAAGACAATTAACGAGTGGTTTGGTCAACTATAGAGCTCCTTTTGAGCAACTTCGGTCAACTATAGAGCTCCTTTTGAGCAACTTCGGTCAACTATAGAGCTCCTTTTGAGCAACTTCGGTCAACTATAGAGCTTCCTTTTGAGCAACTTCGGTCAACTATAGAGCTCCTTTTAAGCAACTTCGGTTAACTATAGAGCTTCCTTTTGAGCAACTTCCGTCAACTATAAAGCTCCTTTTGAGCAACTTCGGTCAACTATAGAGCTCCTTTTGAGCAACTTCGGTCAACTATAGAGCTTCCTTTTGAGCAACTTCGGTCAACAATAGAGCTCCTTTTGAGCAACTTCGGTCAACTATAGAGCCCCTTTTGAGCAACTTCGGTCAACTATAGAGCTCCTTTTGAGCAACTTTGGTCAACTATAGAGCTCCTTTTGAGCAACTTCGGTCAACTATAAAGCTCCTTTTGAGCAACTTCGGTCAACTATATGGGTCATTTTCATTTATCTTGGGCAATTGGATTTTTTCAAGTCATGAACGTTACCTTTTTCCTAAACATTTTTTATGCTCAGAAGACTAAGACAAATACCTTTGAGCAAAAGCTTTCATTTAGAATATTTCTAGCAGCTACCTCTTCACACAAAATTACAAAAACTTAACGTACCAGGTAACGTTCATGACCACGGGTAACGTTCATGACGGTAACGTTCATGAGTAACACGCCACTAAAACAATCTTTTCTCAATAAAAGAATATTCACTCTACAAAAAAAAAATATTGATTGGAAAGAGGGCATGCAGAAGAATCAAAGAAATACATTATATATTAAAGAATCATTACAATTTATTTAAAAAACCGCGTAACGTTCTTGTCAAAAAAAATTAGACCCACCATTGTCCCTCACTGTACTGCATCCAACATCTAACTGACAGGAAATTTCAAAACAAAAACAATGTCATCTCTAAGAAGCAAAATGGCGGCAGCTGCTAGCTTCTCATTATAAGGGTTTTTCAAAATGGTTTACATTTTTTTGGGGGTAACATTCATGACGGAGATTTTTTTTTCTTCGTAGGGACACAACTTTACACGTCTGTAGAATGAGGTGAACATTATTATTTTTATGAAAACTAATGGTCAGATCCTAAATAAACTGTATTTTTCTCATTTATATTGGATTTTGGTGAAAATAATGGGGAGAAATGCATTTTTTTCTATCAGACACAGTAAAATCGTAGACTAAGGGACACCTAAAATATCATGAACGTTACTTACATAACTGGCAATTTTGAGTCTCCACATTAGTTTAAAAGACAATTTATTATTGTAATTTATAAAAAAATTGTTTCCTATGTGATCAAATAGATTTTAGTCATATATCCCTATTATTTTCACATTTATTTAAGGAGAAAGGTTGCGGACTTGATATGCCCAAGATAAATGAAAATGACCCACATAGCTCCTTTTGAGCAACTTCGGTCAACAATAGAGCTCCTTTTGAGCAACTTCGGTCAACTATAGAGCTCCTTTTGAGCAACTTCGGTTAACTATAGAGCTCCTTTTGAGCAACTTGACAACTTCGGTCAACTGTAGAGCTCCTTTTGAGCAACCCTGTATACCAACCCAATCGCATCAAAACGTCAAAGAGCGCCACGACACTAATAGAGTGTAACAAAGACTGGTATAATATAAAGTGGCCTTTGCTCAAGTGACTGTACCAGGTACCAGAGGACATCACTTTCACACCTCCACCTTCCTCATTATTTGTTTCCCCTTAAGGTTTACCCTATTTCAGGGTAGTCTTATTTTCCCCGTGTCACTAGAACGCTAATAATCTCTCTCTCTCGTTCTTTCTCTCTCATCACCTTCCCTTTCTCACTCATACATTATATACTTATATCTTTAGTTCTCTCTGTCCTCCTAACTCTGAGAAGCCCTCCTCTCTCTCTCTCTCTCCCTCCCTCCCTCCCCCCTCTCGCTCTCTCTCTCTCCTCTCTCCACCCTTCTCGCTCCTTCTCTCTTTCTGCCTCTCGCTATATCTTCTCTATATTCTTTCCCCCCCCCCTTCTCCCTATCCCACCCTTGAATCCCATTACAGTCCTGTAATAACTATCACACCTTCCATCAGAGAACAAATGCAGCTCCGTGAAGTTGGCTCGCCCCTAAAACCAATATGAAAACTTTATTAGTCAAAAGTTTGTACTCACTTTGTACTCCTTTGTACCAAAAATTATTTCGCTTGTACCCCTACCGTTTACGAGTTATAAGGGTTGCAAAATGGGCGAGCCAGCTTCACGTGAAGTTGGCTCGCCCCTAAAACCGATATGAACGGTTTATATCTCATAAGTTTGTACTCGGTTTGTACTCCTTTGTACCAACTTTCTTTTTTCTCTACGACCTACCGTTATCGAGATATTGCAAAAACAAAACTGGCAAATTTTCAAGGTCACTCATTTTTTTCTTCGATTCGATTGTACTCGGTTTGTACTCCTTTGTACCGTTTATATTTTTTGTCTGTGACCAACCGTTCTCGAGATATTCAGGTTGCTAGATGGGCGAGCCAGCTTCACGTGAAGTTGGCTCGCCCCTAAAACCGATATGAACGGTTTATGTCTCATAAGTTTGTACTCGGTTTGTACTCCTTTGTACCATTTATATTTTTTGTCTGTGACCAACCGTTCTCGAGATATTGAGAAAAATAGATGTGAAAAAACGCAAGTAAGCATTGTGCGTTCTGAAAGCACCTGCGACAATTTCTCATAAAGGAACATCGCTATGTCATGAGGGGTGCGTTCAAAGCCAAGTATTCGATTTTGTTTTACTTATGTAATACTTTTAATAGATTGAGTATATAAATACTTATCTTCCATACATTTTTTATCGTGTGTACCCTCGCGGTTACCCATTTATGAGGACTTTAGTGCTTGGGGAAAATCAAAGTAAACTCGCAATATCTGTGGAACTAAATGGGTACAAACGACGAAATTTTGCCAATCGTTTTAATATATCAATACACATCTTCCATATAAATTTCATCGTTTGTACCCTCACGGTTACCTATTAATGAAGACTCTGATTGATGCGTTTTTTAAAAGTAAACCCGCAATATCTCTAAAACTAAATGGGTACAAACGACGAAATTTGGCCAATCGTTTTAATATATTAATACACATCTTCCATATAAATTTCATCGTTTGTACCCTCACAGTTACCTATGAATGAAGACTCCAGTTGATGCGGTTTTTAAAAGTAAACCCGCAATATCTCTGGAACTAAATGGGTACAAACGACGAAATTTGGCCAATCGATTGAATATATTAAAACACATCTTCCATATAAATTTCATCGTTTGTACCCTATCGGTTACCTATTAATGAAGACTCTAGTTGATGCGGTTTTTAAAAGTAAACCCGCAATATCTCTGGAACTAAATGGGTACAAACAACGAAATTTGGCCAATCGAATACCTTGATTAAGAATTACCTTCCATATAATTTTCATTGTTTGTACTCCTAGCGTTCTCGAGATAATGAGGAAAATAGATGAGAAAAACGCAAGAAAGCATTGTGCGTTTTGAATGCACCTACACAAATTCCTCGAAAAGGAGCATCGTTATTCGAAGAGGGGTGCGTTCAAAGACATGTACTCGATTTTGTTTTTCTTATGAAATAATTTGAGTAGATTGAACAAGCCAGTGCTGCAGTGGATAATTTCTCGATTAGCTAATCGATTGAATGTATTAGTACTTACCTTCCATATAATTTTCATCGTTTGTACTCACGTGGTTACCCATTTACGAGGACTTTAGTTTTTGCGGTACATCAGAGAAAATATGCAATATCTCTGGAACCAAATGGGTACAAACGATGAAATTAGCCAATCGACGAAATTAGCCAATCGATTAACTTGATTAGTAATACCGTTGATTTTTTTTTAAATCGCATGCATTCTTTTTGATAACCGAGGCCATTCTTAACCCAGTTGTGCGTCAAAAGTGTTTTCCGTTAAAAAGTAACCCTTTATATAAAATGACAGAAAATGAACGAGAACAGCTTATCTTACTATATACTAGATCTATCGATAGCACTTTAGTTCATTCAAATCGGACGTACTGTTCGAAAGATAAGTTCATTCGATTTCCGAAAACATCTAAAATCTCAGATCGAGTCAAATCTAAGCAAAACATGTCGACATACAATCTCTTCTTTAAGGATTTTTTTCAAATTTGAACTGAAGATAGCCAGTGGTGAATAAAGCCTTACCAAGCATTTGGAACCACTTGTTTGCATACTCAGCGAAAGTTGAAGGGGTATTTTATCATATTTGACATTTTGCCTTCAATTCTCATCAAGTATGTAATTTTAGGTATTTCAAACAAAATTTTAGTACCCATTTGGTTCCAGAGATATTGCATACTTTCTCTGATGTACCGCAAAAACTAAAGTCCTCGTAAATGGGTAACCACGTGGGAACAAACGATGAAAATTATATGGAAGGTAAGTACTAATCAAGGTAATCGAATGGCTAAGTTTCGTCGTTTGTACCCATTTGGTTCCAGAGCTATTGCATATCTTCTCTGCTGTACCGCAAAAATTAAAGTCCTCGTAAATGGGTAACCACGTGGGTACAAACGATGAAAATTATATGGAAGGTGAGTACTAATCAAGGTAATCGAATGGCTAAGTTTCGTCGTTTGTACCCATTTGGTTCCAGAGATATTGCATACTTTCTCTGATGTACCGCAAAAACTAAAGTCCTCGTAAATGGGTAACCACGTGGGTACAAACGATGAAAATTATATGGAAGGTAAGTACTAATACATTCAATCGATTAGCTTATCGAGAAATTATCCACTGCAGCACTGACTTGTTCAATCTACTCAAATTATTTCATAAGAAAAACAAAATCGAGTACATGTCTTTGAACGCACCCCTCTTCGAATAACGATGCTCCTTTTCAAGGAATTTGTTTAGGTGCATTCAAAACGCACAATGCTTTCTTGCGTTTTTCTCATCTATTTTCCTCATTATCTCGAGAACGGTAGGAGTACAAACAATGAAAATTATATGGAAGGTAAGTACTAATCAAGGTAATCGATTGGCTAAATTTCGTCGTTTGTACCCATTTGGTTCCAGAGATATTGTATATTTTCTCTGAAGTACCGCAAAAACTAAAGTCCTCGTAAATAGGTAACCACGTGGGTACAAACGATGAAAATTTTATGGAAGGTAATTCTTAATCAAGGTATTCGATTGGCTAAATTTCGTTGTTTGTACCCATTAAGTTCCAGAGATATTGCGGGTTTACTTTTAAAAACCGCATCAACTAGAGTCTTCATTAATAGGTAACCGTGAAGGTACAAACGATGAAATTTATATGGAAGATGTGTTTTAATATATTCAATCGATTGGCCAAATTTTGTCGTTTGTACCCATTTAGTTCCAGAGATATTGCGGGTTTACTTTTAAAAACCGCATCAACTAGAGTCTTCATCAATAGATAACCGTGAGGGTACAAACGATGAAATTTATATGGAAGGTAAGTACTAATCAAGGTAATCGATTGGCTAAATTTCGTCATTTGTACCCATTTGGTTCCAGAGATATTGTATATTTTCTCTGATGTACCGCAAAAACTAAAGTCCTCGTAAATGGGTAACCACGTGGGTACAAACAATGAAAATTTTATGGAAGGTAATTCTTAATCAAGGTATTCGATTGGCCAAATTTCGTTGTTTGTACCCATTTAGTTCCAGAGATATTGCGGGTTTACTTTTAAAAACCGCATCAACTAGAGTCTTCATTCATAGGTAACCGTGAGGGTACAAACGATGAAATTTATATGGAAGATGTGTATTAATATATTAAAACGATTGGCCAAATTTCGTCGTTTGTACCCATTTAGTTCCAGAGATATTGCGGGTTTACTTTGATTTTCCCCAAGCACTAAAGTCCTCATAAATGGGTAACCGCGAGGGTACACACGATAAAAAATGTATGGAAGATAAGTATTTATATACTCCATCTATTAAAAGTATTACATAAGGAAAACAAAATCGAATACTTGGCTTTGAACGCACCCCTCATGACATAGCGATGTTCCTTTATGAGAAATTGTCGCAGGTGCTTTCAGAACGCACAATGCTTACTTGCGTTTTTTCACATCTATTTTTCTCAATATCTCGAGAACGGTTGGTCACAGACAAAAAATATAAATGGTACAAAGGAGTACAAACCGAGTACAAACTTATGAGACATAAACCGTTCATATCGGTTTTAGGGGCGAGCCAACTTCACGTGAAGCTGGCTCGCCCATCTAGCAACCTGAATATCTCGAGAACGGTTGGTCACAGACAAAAAATATAAACGGTACAAAGGAGTACAAACCGAGTACAATCGAATCGAAGAAAAAAATGAGTGACCTTGAAAATTTGCCAGTTTTGTTTTTGCAATATCTCGATAACGGTAGGTCGTAGAGAAAAAAGAAAGTTGGTACAAAGGAGTACAAACCGAGTACAAACTTATGAGATTATAAACCGTACATATCGGTTTTAGGGGCGAGCCAACTTCACGTGAAGCTGGCTCGCCCATCTAGCAACCTGAATATCTCGAGAACGGTTGGTCACAGACAAAAAATATAAACGGTACAAAGGAGTACAAACCGAGTACAATCGAATCGAAGAAAAAAATGAGTGACCTTGAAAATTTGCCAGTTTTTGTTTTTGCAATATCTCGATAACGGTAGGTCGTAGAGAAAAAAGAAAGTTGGTACAAAGGAGTACAAACCGAGAACAAACTTATGAGATATAAACCGTACATATCGGTTTTAGGGGCGAGCCAACTTCACGTGAAGCTGGCTCGCCCATTTTGCAACCCTTATAACTCGTAAACGGTAGGGGTACAAGCGAAATAATTTTTGGTACAAAGGAGTACAAAGTGAGTACAAACTTTTGACTAATAAAGTTTTCATATTGGTTTTAGGGGCGAGCCAACTTCACGGAGCTAACAAATGCTGCACTTCCCACGAGCTAGGTAACTGTTTCAAACATTATAGTTCCGGGGGTACCACATTTGTCTTACTAAAAAGAATCTGATGTATGGTGTGAACAAAAATCCAGTGCCGAGTTCTTATTCAGTCACTTAAGTTAAGCATCGTCCAGCGAGGTTAGGATTTGGATTTGATGACCATTCTAATATTTCTAATTTAATGCTGGCTATTCCCCCGTGATGCTGGCTATTCCAGGCACCACTCAGGCTGTTTGAGTTCAAAATGAGTAGCAAGTTTGTGTGTTTCCAGCAAATAGAGGGTAAATTCTCGTCGTGTTTTGACAGTACAAGTGAAACCGATATTAAAAAACAAAAAATAAAGATAAAAAAATGGTAGTCCGTGACGACATGGCCGTTTTGTTAGACCAGCGAAGTTAAACAACGTCTAGTGTGATGGAGATTTGATGGGTGACCGTCAGGTGCTGAAATATTCGTGTTGTTGCCTGGCTGTTTCCGGCTCAACTCAGACTGGGTGAGGTTATGTAATTAAGCAGGTTTGTAATTTTCCTGTAAGCGAAGTATAAAACGCCCTTTTCCAAACGACCTCGTTTTCAAAGACCAGTATATGAAAAAAAAATAATACATAAAAGCTGATAGCTCTGTTAAAATTTTTATTCACAAATAATTGTGTCATTTGTGTAATGAAAAATCAGGCCGTTTTATTTTTAATATCTAGGAATCCCCTTTGATTTTCTCGTGATTTATTCCTTGCTTGTTAAAATATTATTGCGTGTTAAATATTTATTGAAACTTTTGTTCTACTTAAAAGTGCCGTTAAAAAACCAATGAAATTTTGAAAGAGCGAAAATATTATTGAAATTATGTTTCATTATTGTTTTTAACATTATTTTCATAATATGTATATTTTTTTAATATGACGAACTTACATGTCTCTGTTCTAATAAAGAAGTCATGAAATAATAAACATATATTATGTATTATTGTATATAGGGATTATTCATACATTTGGTGAGATTATATACGTGTACTGACATGCGGTATTACATACTATTATATAATTAATATTCGTAGGCTGATGGGACGAATGGAGCGTGCGATAGCTAATCTAATACTCTTGCCAACTAATCTAATACAGTTAATTAATCCAGTTCTTTTAATTAATCTATAAATGAGTAATACTGGTGACAGGCCACCCTCTCAGCAATTTCATGTTATTAATGTTTAAAAACCGACATCAGTAGCTTGATCGATAAGACGGCGTACTCCTAACTGGAGGTCAGTGGTTCAAAACACAAGTTCAGCAAAGATTTAGGGGCGTATTATGTGCTATAAAACAGGATTAAATATCTAGGTTTAATTAATCCAAGCCACTATCACACAGCTGATATAAATGGGCTCTGGTTGGTTGGAATTCCCACTGGAGGACCTAGTTAATATAATACTAATATACCTAATAGGTAACCTGGTATCCTGGTAACCATACTAATACTAATATGAAAACCTAGTTAATATGATTTCCTATGGTAAACTCTTCCTCCCAACCCTTATCTAATAGAGGATAATTGGGGCTTCTCTTGTAGTACTTCAAAACAATCAGTATCATCATCATCATTATCACCATCATCATCATAATAATAATAAGCAAGTTTGAGAAGTTGTATCATCACGTTGATGATAATTTTCTCTACTCCTTTCTGCGCCACTGTTTCTTATCACTAAAATACCAAAATGGCGGCCATGAGACTATCACAGTGTTATCAGTCGGTTACCTATTATCAGTAATCGATACTGCCGCAAATGATGTCATTTGTGCGGCGGACTAACAAACTATCAATCTAGTGCGCCATTAAAACATGATTGAAATACATATTATAGTTCACAGAATTACCTTTACAACAGAACTACATAATTATCAATTTAAATTTTAATATGAGAGCAATTATATAATTTTAATATAAAAGTAATTAGATTTAACGGAATACATGACGCACTAAATGTCCTAGAATCCTAGATGATTGTCCTATGAAATAACGCGATTATGAAAATGATATTTTTCAAAATCATGAAAAATTCTGAGAAGATGCCTTAATGAATCAGTTGGTCTTTGGTTGTACTCACAAGAGACGGAGGTGAGCCAGGTTCGAACCTGGCTGGGTTTGAAAATTTTATGAAAGTCATTATAAGTGTTTGTGTTAATCACTTTCGTGATGTCATGCACAAAAACTCCGCAGCTTATTTATTATTTACTGAATTTGGGACTTGCAACAAGCAGAAGGGAATTTGACTGTCCGGTGTTTTTTTAATAATAATTATAATTATGAGGAACTTGATGAGACACGTTGAATAACAAAATTGTTACAATTTTTTTAACAAAAAAAATGTTTGTCCATTTATAGAAAAATAATAATTAAAAATGGAGAAAAAAAAAAACAATAATACTTCCCACAACTTCAGACATAATATTTTGAAGTAAAAAATATATGTATAGTCGAACAAGTCATGTTTATTATAGATTTTCTGTTTTATATATAGAGATAATATACCTACATAGGTAATAACCTACATTTTATCCAACATATAATATTTCATGGATTAAAATAATCAATATAATGAATGTCAAGAAATAACATTTAATATAGATTGTATACTAAAACATATTAACAATATCATAAAAACGATTAATAGTATATATAATACATATTTGAATAGTAGATCTAAATATGTATATGCATATGTATATGTATGTACCTAGTATGGATATGACATTGGTTGCGGATTAAAGGGGCGGTGAACTATGTAGATTAATTATCGATTCTTAATTAAAATCTACCTACTTTATTTTGCTGTGACACATCGAGTGGATTAAGAAAATAACTATCTTACGCCTTCAACATGAACACGGTTTATAATTTTATCAATTATTTTTTTTGAAAGAAACCATAATATAATAATATACAAAGAGTTTGAGATAGGAAATATATAGAATATAATGTATCTCTTAAATAATATGCTCCAGGTACATAAAAAATATTTGATATACAAAAGTATATTGCGTTGGTTGTCTTATTAATGATATTCTCAATATCAAATCTGCCAATCTGCCATTATTTGAAAATCAAAGAAGTGTTTTAGGTAGTGTCCATCGAGTGTTGAATACACCAGTTATTCTAAGATCGCTGAAGTGAAGCAACAAACAGCGAGGTGAAGATTTGGTGGGTGAAGCCCAAAATCGAAAATTGGTGATGCTGATGGGTTTCTGGGTGCAAGGTTTATATTCTATGAATAGATTAGAGATAGTAAAAAACTTCCTTCAGACTAACCTTGTCATTAAAGAAAGGTTATTGGCTGTAAGAACAAAAAATTAAATAATATTATATACCTAGAACGAACTGGGGAGGTCAAATTTTCGACAAATACAATACTTCAATTATTATATGATAAGGAAAGTAAAAATACAAAACAAAACTAGCGTGCAGAATTATTTCCTTGAATATTTTTCCCTGGACATTTTTTCATAGCTCACCCCGTATATACAATAGATTTATTACAGCGATGAAAGGTACAGTACTTACTTATGTGATTGATTATATGATAATAATGCTTGTTTCATACAGTGTACTAAAAGACCCTTTTGTATACACCGTGAAAATGTGTTTCTTTAAACAACAGATGTTGGTTAAAAAAATACCAACATTTATAAATAATCTAGTTCTTTTAGATTTTGTTGACATTGACATAGAAGAAACAGTATTAGTATTTTAGTAATGAAAAACATTGCCAATAAGTAAGCAAAATTAAAAAAAGGAAATGCAAAAAAAAAAAAAAAAAAAAAAAAAATGAAAACTAAATTATAAAAAATATAGATTCAACATCACAAAGTTAGTTTAATGAATAAGACAAATATTACCGAATTGCTAAAAAAAAAAAAACAACAAAATTTTCATGCATAAAATGAGCTGCAAGACATGGATCAACCTCACCGCAACCACTACTAATACTGTGGAGGCAAGGGTGGTATGTCGTAAGCGTAACAAAGCACTTAATTATATGTCATTACAGTCGACGGCGAGGCACATTTTAATTAGAGCAAAACTGTTTCCGTGTTGTCGTAATAGCAGATTAAGATCTTTACAGGGGGGAAAAACATATGTAATACAACCTCCCTTCCACCACGGAACACATGTAATACACAATTCTTCCACCCCCTATACCCCCCCCCCTCCTTAGGACGGCATATTGCCCTGTGACCTTATTTTGATTAATACCTGTTATAAAATACATGCATTTAAGGAATATATAGTTAAAGGCGTATGCTGACTGAAATCATAATTACTATACAATACTGAACAATTTATAAAATACTTTCCTTATTATAGGATAAGGAAAGTAAAAACATTGTAAATGGACTATTAGGAAGATAATGAAAACTTAAAAGATTCTTTTAGGTAAACTTGAAAAGATTGATGTTTATTCAAAAGATATTGAATTTATACTATCTAATATTAGAAGAATGCAAGAAAATTTTGCATTTTGTTTTGAATTGAATAGCTACAAAATTTTGCCCGTCAATGATATTTCTATTATTATGAAAAATATAAAAATCATATTAAATCTAGGTGAAAAAGTACCTATACAATTGGTAGTAGGTATTTGTATATTATTTGTTGTTACAAAAGTTATATTCAATTTGATTTGATTTTATACCTATCTTTTCAATTGCTTTATTTAATGAACCTTGGAACAATGGAGGCATCTTCTTTTCATGTGGTTTGAGAACCGAATTGTGGTTTCTCAGCTTATATTGAATTTCATCAATTCTCTTCTCTTGGATTCTTTCTTTGGTCTTTTATTTTGTTTATTTCTACTTTAATATAGTTGACTTTTTTTTCCAAGAGCTGTTGTGTTTACACACAACTCGTTTTCTACACAACAGATAACACCAATTGTGTTTTTTTAGCGTTGTATAGTTGGCGCTATGGTTTTGTTTCACTGTAAAAGTGTAAGTTTGCTGTAATATGAATTGAGTTTGTGTATTTGTATGCGGTGTGTGTTGAACTTACATTTTTTTCAAGATCAATAAATTCACAAAATATTCCATTTGTATAATCCTCGGGCCCCAATTTTTTAATGTCATATGATATCAGCTTCAGTTCTTTCTCTCTATCTCTTTCTGTATAGTTGGTTATAGTGTATCCAAGTTCATTTCTAAATCGAAGAGAGAAATAATGAAAGATTTGAGAGAGAGAGAAAGAGAGAGAGCGTATAAAAAATATTATCACTCCTTTTAATCAACTTTTTTCATATTAAAAAGCCGAAATATTCTCTAGTGGTCAGTATATTCTAATTTACTCGATGGGCGTGGTTCTTCCATTATATATTTTCGGTGTTCCTTCGGATACCTTGGTCGTTAGAGTCGTGATAGCACCAAGATGAATTCACCTCGAAGAGTTTGAAAAAGTCATCTGAGATCTCATCAATTTTGTTGCTACGTTGCGCTGGGAGACTTTATAAAATCTATTAATTGGTTGAATTAGTATTTTGCTTCCTCGATAGTTTTAGGAGGTCCTGATATGGTGGTCATGTAGGTATTGACTATTGGTGCTCGAGTTTGAGAAGCTTTTCGAATCCCATCACCCAATTATTGATTTTTTCGTTCTATACATAAATACTTGCAACATGGATGATGTATTATTGCAATCATGGCAGAAAATCAGGAATTTACACTTGCTTAAGTAAATTCTATGTACCAGTTTATTTTAAATAGTCTATATTTTACTCTTACTTCATCACAGGACGAATTTTGAAATTATCCAACAACAGAGGCAATACTGTGATAATAAAATTATAATTATACAATGGGGAAAGATGTTCAAATCTCATCAATATTTTGCTCTATGATGGCATTTGGGCTGTAGAACAGAAACAATTTAGGGTATGATTCATAATTATCTTTTATTTATAAGTTCAGATAAAACAAGATCAAACAGACTTTTGGTTCATAAAAAGTACACTACCAGTATCCTCAACTTGTGAGGGGCTTTTCAAACAATGACCCAAAAAACTGATAAAATTCAAGGCACAGGAAAATGTCATATTTCAAAATGTCAACAGGAAATGCTAACAGATTCATACCTATTCAAAAGCGTTGTGAAATGTCTAGGTTGCGGACGTCCAGAGCAAAACCGATTGATTTTTCTCTCTCCAAAAAAAGTGTTTGTTTCTTTTTCCTCTTTTATTATTATTTTTTTATTCAATTATGATTGTTATAATAAATTATGCCTATGAACTTAAAAAAGTTTTATAAAATAAAATGACCTCTTGGCACTTGGTCCTTACTTGTGATCCTAGGAGATTGGTCTCCAAGAGATAAACGTGATATGTTTTGAATTCATAAACACAGTATCTATACTGTTTATATTGTTATTCTGGCCACAATATGGGTATTATTGGAACCAGTTCCCGGATTTTTTTA
The DNA here is from genome assembly GCA_024516035.1 of Bactericera cockerelli. Lineage (NCBI taxonomy): Eukaryota > Metazoa > Arthropoda > Insecta > Hemiptera > Triozidae > Bactericera > Bactericera cockerelli. The sequence goes on from CM044962.1 coordinate 23,423,879, forward strand.
ATAATTACTGATAGTTCCTCTAGATTGTAAAGTGGCCACTATCGATTTTTATATCTCTTCTACATGTTATAGAATATTGTGTTCTCTCTCTCTCTCTCTCTCTCTCTCTCTCTCTCTCTCTCATTGATTGGTTCACTCCCACTCACGTTTTGAACTTTGTGAAGAATTTTAAGGACGATGCGGTTTTTGTGTTCGGTTTGACAACAATAATATCATATCTACTACTCATATTAGTTATAACGTTTATGATAATTTAATAGTGAGTATTATAATATTTACATGGAAAATTTTCTCATACATGTTACTTTCATGTAGGTAAAAGTGTGAGAAAATAATATTTAAAAAAGCAAAATCAAGATTAAATTATTTTAATGCTTTATACACACACCGAAATAAAAAAGTCATTTTAAATGGTCCGAAATGAGTGCATATAAAAGCTCAAAATAAAATCACAATCGAATCCGATCCGATTGAACAAAGACAGTTCCGAATGATCGACCACGCTCGCTCTCTGGAAAGTCCAAGACAATTAGAAAGTTCAAGTTCATACTCAGCTTAAGCTTAATCCTGGCTTACATGATCGCTAATTATTAATTATTCAGGAATGTCAAGAATTTGAAAAGAAAAATATCGCGCATTCGAGAACATATCATTAGACTGTGTCCATTGTCATTGGTCAACTTGCGAAAAGGTCAAAACATGATATGGTTCTATTTCTGACTGTATGAGCAGAACAGTTATGTGAGCTATCTGAACAATCAGGGATGGACTGAAAGAAAAACGATTAAGTAAGTAATTCTATCAGCAATATACTCAGATGTATTTTTTTCTCTATCCTTATGAAATACCACCAATACATTATTTTACTTTTCCATACAACCAGAACCACAGCGTTTATCTCTATAGGTAGTACTTTAAATTCTTAGAGCCAGCACAATTTTACCAGCGTCTCTTTCTTACTGGCCATTATTTATTCCAAGACGGTCTGACAGACCCCGCCGGACCCAAGAAACCTTGACTCGACGCCCAGCGGCTGCGCAATGACAGGCTAGGGCGGGCATGACATTGTCAAGCGATTGGACACCTCACCTGACGGCACGGAAAGTATAAGAGAGAATCAGATGTTAATTATGCTCGGCGGGCCAGCAGGAGAATGAAATATTAAATGATAAAAATCGCGACTGTTGTGAGACTCTGCGCGTTTGCTATTCTCGACATAATTATAGGGTACACGGAGCTGAGGACTTGGGACTCACCAAGCAGGGCCGGGAGTAGTTTGTTTTCAAGAAGTGACCTGTATCGTATAGTAAAAAACGCAAACATAATTTACGAGATGCAACAATTTCAAAGACCAGTCAGAATTCTAAAGTGAATTTTATTATTATCCCCTTAAATGAATGGCTGGAAATATAAATTGAAATAACAAATTTATTAACAGTAATCTTAATGCTGGAAATTCACGATTGTTCTTATGATCTTTATGCCTAAAATAAAACTGAATTGGCATCTTCTTGCATCTTATGCATAACTAATTTGGAGCATATCGGTAGAATTTTTTAAAAAGAATAAGAAAAGTAGACATTTGCATTACACACGACTCGCATTACAGTCCTTTGTTAGGCACTAAATTTATAACTCGTCATCAAGCACGGCCCTCCTTAAAAGCGCCCTGCAATCTACCGGGCAATTACAGGTTACACGACGCGAAACTATTCCCAGTCTTCCAATCCTTTTGGAGTGTACATTATCATATTAAATCACGAACGTTTTGTGCTCTTCCATCGTCCATCCCTCTACACTAGTATATGGGTGACGAGACTGAAGTACTGGATGAAGAAGTGAGGGAAGTAAAAAGAGAGAATGGAGGAGATTACAAATAAATAGGAAAGACAAGAAGGAAGAACCAGGAGATATAATCAAAGAACAGACGGAGATTTAAATAAAATGAGTTCATCCCTCTACACTAGCATGGTTGACATGGCTGAATTAATGGATGAAGATGTGAGGGAGATAAAGAGAATGGAGGAGATTATAAATAAATAGGAAAGACAAGAAGGAAGAAAGAGGAGATATGATCAAAGAAAACAGACCAAAAGAAAAGTTGTTTTAATTTAACCTTATATGCTCAGCGATCTTCGCATTATTGCAATAGTATTGAAACCTGTACGACCTGTAGGTCCATGAATTGATTTCTTTTCTTTTATTTTTTTTTTTTTACGTGAAAAATACTAAACACACCATCAGAAATACCTTACCACCAATCTTTTCTCACAAATTCCAAAGACGAACAATTATTGTATCGTTCATAGTACACTCTCCTCCATGCATTACGAGTAAAATACTAGTATATCATCAATATACATTTTTATATACTCATCTATATCCTCGTTCGCTATCAGGACACTTTGCTTTTGATGAACTGCTGTAACGAAACACAACAGAGACGGGAACCTTGCATGCAACACGACTTGTCTTTCGACAATAGCGGGTTACAGGGTGGCTAATAGTGACCAGTGCATTGCCATTGTTGTCACACTCGCACTGAAATCTTGTCTAAAATAGGTGATCAAATCCTCAGCTCTAAATTTTGATTTCCCTGAATGAGCTTTAATTGGGCTTCTTCTAGAAAGGGTAAGGGTGTGAGTGGTGAACGAAAATATCCATCAGGATTTGTAGCTTTTAGAATGATTACAGTAAAAAATCTCCAAAAGCAATAGTAAAGAAGTAATAATATGTTATCCCGGCCAAAAAACTGGTTCTTATTTGAAGTCCACTATATCTAATTTATATAAGTTTGACTAAGAATATGTACAATATTAGAATAATTATATTATTTTAGTCTATCTACAAACCTCAGTAGCTTGATCGATAATGCGGCGGACTTGTAATCTGGAGGTCAGGCTCAAGTCCCAGTTTCAGCGTAGATAGTAAAGCGAGATTGAGTAGTTGTGATACTTACTTACATATTTTCGTCCATCCTGTATTCATCTGCCACCAGAGCTACCCTGTAGATTGTGCTATCATGTCCACACGGGGAGGTCTCCGGGTGTTTGCCTGTATCGCGTGACAACACATCCACAAAATGGCAGAGGTTGAGTTTGAAACTTCCACTCTCTGTTGTTACCCTATTAATTATAGTCTATCCAACTATTCATCTACACAAAACACTGTGATTGTGCACAGGGAAGTGTTTTGTTTCTCCTCCTCCTCACTATTCTCTTTTTCATTATTCCTCTTTTCTACTCTTCTCCTTCATCTACTCCTACTATTTTCTAATTAGTCTCTTTTTGTACTTTGTCCCTCGTCTTTGTGCTCTTTTTCTCCCTCCGCGAATGTGTTTCCAACATTAAATTTCTCTTTTTGTTTCTTCGTCCTATCCTCAAATCTCTTTGTATAAAAAAATCATCGATATTCTCTTAATTTTATGTAGTACTAGCGGGCTGTCGCCCGCTTTGCGGGCCGAGGCATGGCCGTGAAAGCAAAAAATCGTTTTTCGTCAATGGCATGTGTTGTAGTGGGAGTTTCGAAAAATCCCGTCTTATTGCACATCTAGACTATAAGACAAAGCTACCTACCAAATTTCAGCTTCCTAGGACTTACGGTTTGGGCTGTAGAGCGATGATCAGTCAGTGGTCAGTGGTCAGTGGTCAGTGAGTGTCTTTGACATTTATATATAGAGATTCTAGCCAGTTGCAGGAGGTATCTTTGCCTTCCACAAATTTCATCCTCCTTCATTACGTGCCTTTTGTATTTTTTGCCTTTTATTTACATTCAATTGTTTTTAATCCTATTCTATCATTATTTTATATCTCATTAAAAAAAAGGCATTTTAACGAACTCGAGGATTTCAATGACATTGGAAAGATCCAGAAGGAAAGCGACAATTACGATCCTATGATTGGGTTCGAAGACAATTTCTTCAATTCTCTGCCGTGCACTTGAGTCCTCGTAATTATGGGTTAGAGCCAGGCGGGAACCGAAAATTAGGATATTGCCCATATGATTTCATGAAGATTGAAATCCTTGATCAGAAATGAAAGGAAAAGAATTATTCAGAAATTGAAATTGAGGTAGTTGTTTTTTGATAGAAATGACGGTGTGGTTCAGTTAGAAGACAAAATAGTTTTTAGTTGTCGGTTCTTTATTTTGAACCTCAGCAATTGGACTGATTCATGATGACTTTAATTTTAATGCAGTTTTGTAAATTTTGTATTTTTCATAGATTCAGATAAAAAAAGTTTATAACTATAATTATTTATTTTATTATTGATTAAGTTAACGACAGTTTATTTATGTCGTGACCTCAAAGTATGATCGGTACCTATCATACATTAGGAATGTTTTACTTTTATCCCTAATGAATCTCTTCCACCCGACCTAAAGGGTTGGGTGAAAGAGATTGCCACAGGCAATAATCCCGCCCTTTTAAGTAGGACATTATTGTTATTTTCTTTTTTTTTACTTATTGATTTTGTCATTTGTTAGTTTTTTTTTTTTTTTTTTTTTTTTTTTCTTTTCTTAATTTTCTAATGTTACCATTGTACTTCGTCCTCCTAATAAAGCTTTAAAAAAAATGAAATTTTACTAAAGAATATATCAGTATAAACAGAAAAATGATGTTGTACTGGTAGATTACTTAGTAAAAATAGATTCAAAATAAAAAGATAGGTATAGTTTGAAACAGAATAAGTGTATTATTATGTTTCCATTCCAACCCTGTTTTCTGATGGAGATGACATCTAACCCTACCATTACACGCCTAGCACTCATAGACATACACCAGGCCTACGATATGAGTCCCCTATAATTTTCCTCTTGTTCTGAGCGGAGATAGACTTCTGAAACTTCTGTTCAGGGCAGACGCACAAAGAGACAAACCTGAAACGTGCATGGAGACGTCGTATATGATTAGGATCTAATTATCTGGTGGGTATGCCACAGGGTACTCTGTAAGGACCCCAATTTTGTTCAGAACGTGACATTGGAAGATTGGATTCTCTCTCTGCGTCTTACTTCTGATAGTTTTGTCATTCTCTAAAACCTTCTCTGTGGAATGAATATCCTTTATGATTGCTTCTTGTGGAAGTGTTTCGACCAAGTACGGAAGCGAATTATGAGAAAAGTGATGAACCTTTGTGTTCCAGGCTTCTAGGAGGTTGCTAATTTTTTCACATCCTTTTTTTAATGTGCTTCGATGAGAGTTTGATACTTATAATTTCTTCTTCTTTTCTGTGTTATTATATAAATATATTTCTTCTTCAATATTCATTAAAAAATCAAGTGATTTTATTTTAAAAATACATACATCATGTTAAACAATTTTCCTTCACATCATAGCCCATGGCCTCTAAAACATTGGTACAGTATGTTTTTTTTATCATTATTGTATCGAATATCCTCTGTGCCGATTGCGGACAAGGCTGTAAATAATCTTGGTATAAAAATACTGAAACTCGATTATTTCATTTTCAATCATCACAATGATAATCCTAATAAATTTTACATTAAAAGTAATTTTTATTCTATAAAATACAGAAAAGTCTATAAATGTATAACCATATTAAGAGTCCATTCAAAGAGAACAGTTTCTTTGAAAATATCAAGTATATCAACAGCTAATTTCCCTCACTTTGCTACATTGATACACAAGAAATTGGTCTCATTAACGTCGTAATCTAAGATAATGAGACACCGTGCCCCGTGTGGACTTGAAGAAAAACATCATTTACATGAATCTAATCATTGTGTAATTCGTTTGTCCTTGCTGCCTGTGACCGTAGCCTGTCTCGAATGTCAATTCCGAAGGCTAGGAGATCAACTTTGGCCCCGGCATGAAATGGATTCCAATTTAGATGTCATTGGTTATGGAGAATGACTTGGGACATGCTTCTGACTCTCACCTTAGCTATTTTTATTTCTTCTTCTGTTGTTTTTTTTTTTCAATTTATTCTAAATTATAGCTTTGGCCACAATTTTTGTTGTTGTGCATGTTATAAGATCGAGAAACATTGGGCGATTGGGAACACTGGTTCTTCTTTTACAGTAAAAGTTTTTTGGTATTTTCTAAATATACCTATTTTACCACCTCTATTTTATTATCACCTTTGTATACTTATTCGTATACCGAAACTAACAAATTCATCTGTTTGCGTACGTATGTTTGAGGATGTATAATATTATCTTATATTTTTAATATCTAATTTTTTTACGTACCATGTATTCAAAAGGCAATTTCAAAATTTCTTTTCTTCTAATGAAAATGAAATTAGAGAAAGATTTTATCCAATAAAAAAAATAATAAAAAAAAAAAAATAATAATAAAAAAAACTTAATAAAAAAAAACTCTATACCATTAGCCAAACCAAGTCACCCTCACCTATACTACAATCTGTCAGACCTATGTATGATTCACAGAAGCTGTTTTCCTATTATTTTGATTGTTTCATGGAATGTCTGATGTGAGCGCGTCTGAATCAAATTATTTATCAAGATCTCAGTTGTGGTTTTTAGTGGTATTCGGAATTTTGGGTTTCGGATCGGTCATCGAACAAAGACTGTAATGACTTTTCAGATCTTTTATTTTGGGTTTTCAACACTTGAGACTGCCATGTAAGTCAGTGTAGACACTGCGTCATGTGGACTTTTGTATTCAATATCAATTTTCTCGTAGTGAATTCAATTTCTACCAGACAATTCAACTTTAATTTTCGGAAGACAAATCCAATATCTATTTTGGTGTAGTAGCGATGTAATAAACCACATGTGTTGAAAGTAAGTGGTACCTACTCATCTCAGGATTTTTTGGAACCAGAAGAACAACACATCACTAAAACTGATTCGTATGGCAGAATAAAGTCAAATATTTAGTTTTTCAGTTTGCAGTAGATATTATATTACTTATAATCCCGCCTTTTATTTAGGATATACTATTATTATTTTCTTCTTGATTTATTTTTCAACCTATTTCATCATTTCTTTATTTTTTTTTTTTTTTTTCTCTTTTTTTTTATACTGTAAATATTGTACACAAGCGGGCTGTCGCCCGCTTTGCGGGCCGAGGCATGGCCGTGAAAGCAAAAAATCCTTTTTCGCCAATGGCAGGTGTTGTAGTGGGAGTTTCGAAAAATCCCGTCTTATTGCACATCTAGACTATAAGACAAAGCTACCTACCAAATTTCAGCTTCCTAGGACTTACGGTTTGGGCTGTAGAGCGATGATCAGTCAGTGGTCAGTGAGTGACTTTGACATTTATATATTAAGATTACTTTGTCCACCTAATAAAGATTAAAATAATAATTATAGCACGGATTAGGAATGTGTAATTGACAAACTTTTAATTTAATAATGTCAGAAATCGTAAATCAACATTATCATGACAGCTATTTCGTCTATAAACCATCAAAATTGTCAAAAATCAAAATTAATGAGAATTTAACAATCAAATTCAAATAGTTAAAAAGATTACTATCCTTACTCTCATACTCAAAAGAATCAATAGTAACGCATCAACGACTCGAGATTTCTGATGTTTGTGTACCAAATCGACACACTTCTAACCCTCCTGAATCAAATCGAAGGTCTTAATTGTGCTCATCAGAAACTTCCTTGTCTCTGATTTATACATCGTTCACATCTTCATTATTTTGGATATGGTTTAAGCATTGTTCACACCAGTAATGATGATAACATTAGGATATGCTTTAATAATAATTATTGTTCACACCAATAATAAAATATCTCCAAATATGTTCGGAAACCAGATTTCGCTGACTCATGTTCTCAGAGCATCAATATTCTCCATCACAATATTGAACATTGTGGGTATTTTAAAATGAAATGTCTTCGTCGTCGGATGTACAGGATGCAACTAGGCTCTGAAATGGAGAAGAAACATCATCACAATAAAACCCAAAAATGTCCATGAATATTTTAAATATACTATGTACTTTATATAATAATTTTTTTGATTGTTTATAATGTTTAGAGAACCTAGGAATTGAAAGTATCCCTTAATATTTTTTTTTTCATCAGTGTTGTTGATAATAAAATTTTGTTATTAGGATCACCCATGGCAGTGTAAGAATGTTTATAGGTACAAGCATAATGATAGTAAGTTCTTTCACCTCACCAGATGAAGAAGGGATTGTAACTTAAACAGATATTATTTCTGATAGATGTGTAACGTGCTGTCTCCCAGTTTCACCCAGTATTTTTTCACAACAATAAGAAGGTCTCCTCTTGATGTGACGAGTTACTTCTAACGTTACCGTTTTCCAGACAGCAATAGTCTAAATCAATAGCCCTGATGATATGTTGAATGTTGGTCTACAGCCTGATTGAATTCTCTCTGTCCCTTGTCAGAAATTCAGAGAGAAAAGGACTTCCATTCGATTCATAAGTGTTGATTTTCTTGTGTGATCGATGAGACAATTATTTTGATGGCAGGAGATTGTGATTCTCAATTTTTTTATCGAGTCATTATCATCCATGTCTTTACATATTATAATTGTTCCTCTCGACAATAACATCGAGGGCATAACGATGTCTACATCACACGTTGCTGCCTTCACAGAAGTTCCTGATGATTTCACAATAGATACTCAAAATAATGGTTGTGCTGATACTGATGAATATAAAGTAGATGATGATCATCATCAGGAGTAGATCACGGTGAGCTCTTGTCATTTTCCTCAACAATAGGCATGACTGCAAGCTAAGAAGTCATCAAAACAATCGTGTTGTTGATGTCTCGTTTGATGCCTTGTTGATGTGATGTTGACGTTTTGTGGATATGTTGTTGACGTCTTGTTCTGTTAGTTGTTTAACTACTGTTGTGAGTGGGATGAGACCGCTGCTGTTAGCATCCTGTTGTCCAGTATTTCTTGGGCGTAATTTTTTCCGTTATAGAGTTGAAACCGTAGGAAAAAAACATTGAGCTGAGTGGCTACATTGGTTTTCGTCTGATCTTTAATATAATGGAATGACCTTTATCTTGAGAGACTTTTTTATTTTTTTATTCAGTTCGTCGTAAAAATGATGGGCTCATCATAGTTCAGCGCTGTATACAAAAGACCTAACCATTGGTTGGTAAGTAATGACATACAATTTACCAGGAACAATCTCTCAGAAGTCCAGGTTTCTAAAATCTAAAGCTAATGTGAAAATTAAATTTACTTTTATTGTACATAGAACAAGTTTTTCAATATTTTGGAAGACAGAAATAATAATATCCCCATTGTAAATTACAACTTCAAATCGAACCCTAAGGAAAAAGAATCAACCTCTCCCACTTCCATTTACTCTTTCGTTAATTATCTGAAAAGTTGGAAAATTATTCCAAAGTTCAACTCTCCGTTACTCGAAAACATGAAAATTAAAGAACGAGTTCATGCAAATTTTAATTTTAAATAAAGAAAAAGAAGAATAATTTTCAATATTTTACACAAATAAAAACCGAGGGGTGAAATTTGTTTCGGGAACAAAAGATGTTTTATAAAAAGTCCTGGTGGCTTCATGAGGTTGACGATCTGTTTGAATGAGAAAATTTGGGAATATTTTTAACAGCTTCGTGATATCCTCTTTCTTGCATTTCTAACAAATATTTTTCATGTCTCCTCCTAAACTTCCTTGTGCCGTTTCATAGTCAAATCCTAGAAGATTTGGTAAAACAGCAATTTTTGTCAGGAGTATATTTTGTAATCGAACTTTTTTTATTATTATATAGGTACCTTTATTTTAATTTATTTTAGTCTCTAATTATTGATTTTTTTATTATTTTATTTTGATTTGTAATCTATGTTGTATAATGTGTGTACAGTACACCCATCAATTTTTTTTTTTTTTAAATATAAATTTCACCTTGCCAAGACCACCCTTATCAACTTATCATGATCTGAAACATCACCACCAACAAGAGAAGCATGTTTCACATCTTCATCATTCACATCTCCTGTCTCCCTTGTCCTGTCATCCACCTTTACGTCCCTAACTTTCAATCTCAGAGTTAGTAAGAGAGAGAGAGAGATTTTAGAGAGAAAGGGGCAAGGAGGAGTGAATCAAGGGAGCAAAATATGCAAAAAGGGGTAAGAAATATTACGAGCACAGGTCTCCCCTTTCTCTCATATCGTGAATTTGAGGGGAGGGGGTTCTTGCATTAAATATGAATAATGAATCACATAACTTTATTAAGATAGCAACCGATCTCTCTCTCTCCCTCTCCTCCCCCTTCTCTATGTGAGATGCCTTTTTTTTGCTTCCTCAATATTTCGGGTTTTGTTCACTCTACTGAAATTTCTGTCATCCATCTTCGTGAATGAATTTTAATACACCAAATTATTTATCAATCGATCGCATGACATTAATTTCTTTCTAGGTTTATTTTTACTAGATATAAAAATATAGGATACAACATTGGCAGATCAGGTGTTTTTTGATTATCTGGCCGTCAGAAAGCTCTCCAATCATGTAGTATTGTAGTGTACACCGCATTGTTCCAAAAAAATTGTTATCTCCCAAGGATACCTTAATATTTCCTTGTGCCAATGGGATAAATTAAGCCTTTCTTAAACAAATGTACATAGAAATGTTTCAATTTAATATTTTCAATACAGTGTTGCTTGTTTTTTGCCACTTGCTCTGCATGCTCCCTAATTTTAAAAACTGGGTTCGATTCTCATTAGAGAAAAGTATTACTTTCTTGCTTTGTGGTTGTACTTGCTCTCACACTCGTGAGGATAATTGAGATGCTCAGTAGTACAAGTAAATGGTGTTAAAAGATAACTTTTGTCTAAAAAATCGCAAGAATGTTGTACACAAATTACGAGGAAAGCAATGTGCTCTCTATTTGCCGCCATCTTCATTTTTGAAGTTGTGATGGAAGAGACTTAATTTTCCGCTCGCTCTGGTTTATAACTCTTTTTTTTTACTCTTTCTCTTCCTCTCCTCTTTCTCTTCCTCTCCTCTTTCTCTTCTTCTACACATGATATTTTCTCCTCTGTCCCTTCTCCTTCACACTCCTTTACTTTCTCCTTCATACAATTTACTCCTTTTCTGTACATATTTCACCCTAATTTTTGGTTCTCTTTTCGTAATGCCAGGAATGCATGGTGAAATGCATGCTGGGTATTCTGGGCAATGCCTTGCGTGTACAGTGGGGTCAGTGAAAATACAGACTTACCAAGAATTGGTAGTCGATGTGGTTACGCCGAGGGTGGGGCACTAGATTTTTAGTTTGAACAATCCAGCGCGTGGATCCGTGATCTATCGGTCAGATCCAACATCCCTCCCAATGCTTGGATTTTAATTTTGACCACTTAGATTTTGACCACTTAGATAGTAATAAGACTCTGAGGAGTCTGAGATTGATTCGAAATGAATTCGAAGTGAATAGCTTGATCGATAATTCTTCGGACTTGTAATCTCGAGGTTAGTGGTTCAAGTTCCAAGTTAAACAGAACTATTTTGATTAATACAGATCAAGCAAAACGCTAGTTTTGCAACGCCAAGATAAACAAAACGAGCGTGCTATATCAAGCAAAACGCTAGTTTTGCAACGCCAAGATAAACAAAACGAGCGTGCTATACTTACGCTAAACCGAGTTCGTATGTATTTTCTTTTGTAATTTTGACCTTCTTAAATAAAACTTCTTAATCTTTTTTCTTCATATTCGTGTTTTCCTCGTCGAATAGAAGATGACTACTTTTTATTTGACCTTTTTCTGACACCCCTAACCGCTTTTACGAGCACCCCCAAAATTAGTAAAAGATTCATACTTTATTTTTTTTTATTATTTTTTTTTTTTTCCGCATTCGACTTACCACGGGCATATGGTTCAAGTTAAAATTATGACATTTTGGTTATGGGTTCTTAATGCTTGCAGCTCGAGGTTTTAACAAAAAAAAAACTTCCGCGGTCACTCGGCGGCGCTTTGGCGGTATTGCCTGTATCTCAAATGCGGCTGATAAGTATGTTTATTATTTGACCAATTTACAGCTTTTTTTATTCTGTGTAATTTTTTTATAACTATAACCATTTATGAGTTATAACATTTTTTGTTGATTTTTGACGTTCACCGACTTTTCTTCACGTAATCACATGTATCGCTATTAAGGCTTTATTCTATCGAGCTGAAACTTTCAGAACATATTCCTGAGTCTTGTCAGATGATTCCTCGTCAGAATAGCCGTCTTCAAAAAATGTACGGTTTTTGAGTTATAAGCTCCTTAAGTCATTGGTAGCGCACAATACAGTATGTTTCAGAAAAGGTGGCCACCCCCTCGTAACTTTTGAACGCGAAGGAATTTTTCAATTCTGTAAAGTCCTAGGTATAGGAAGTGCCCTATGGCCCATCCTGTAGTCATATTTATTTTTGGCCCCGGTCGGCCCTTCCGGCTTTTAGGCCATATTTTTTCATTTTTCTCGCGAATTTTAAATGGAATGCTATATTTTTTATTCCTGTTAATTAAAGTCTAAGATAGGCTGAGTATAGTGAGCTTTTCAAATTTTCAAAAACCTTATCAGGGGCGGAGCTAGTAGGGTGCAAGTTTCAAAACTGTTACACCCTGTATTTCAGCGTTAGTTAGATTTTTTAGTACTTTTTTTATGTTCATAGGTTCAAAATATTGTTTTACACCATATGAAATCAAAAAAATATTCTTGTTTACTTCTAATCAGGGTAATAGTAAGGTTTTTGTAAAAGTACTTTTTTTCTCACGTCAATTTTTCCGTAAATTAATGGTGTTCTCGAAATTGGCATTTTAAGAGGTGAAAGTCTGCAGTGACATATGTTTTTTATGCTTGAAATCGAAAGAAAACTTAACGGAGAAGCGATTAAGATCATAAAAAAAGCCATTTAACCTGCTAGTTTTTTCACGACAGTGTCCGGTAAAGTGGGTGAATTTCGTATTGGATTTTTTTTTGTTGAGGAAACACAATTGGCATAGAAAATAAATAATATCTAATAAGGGAATAATACTTCAATAAGCATAACTAAATGCGAAATTAAATGAAAATTATTTATTCTAAATCAGTGCCGGATATTTTTTTTTTTTCTCTCTCTCTCTCTCTCTCTTTTTTTTTTACTTTTCAAAGTTCAAGTTGTATCAAAAATAATTATCGGATAATGCTGCTTCTAAAGTCGGCCTAGGGGTCCCCTCTTGAGACAATTTTAGTTGGTAAGTTGGTAAAATCTGTAGAAAACACATTGTCAATAATTCTGGAGTCAGTCCGATGGCGCTTTGAATGCAACGATTCTTGTAGGATCACCGAAGTTAAGCAACGTCTAGCGAGGAGAAGACTTCGTGATGCTGGTATTCCGGCCTAACCCAGGCTGGGTGAGATAAATGTGTTTAGGAGGTTGGTGAGTTTCTTGCGAATGGATGGTAACACCCCCGTTAAGATATGACCATGCAGTTGAAACGCGATATTAAACCCAGATTAAAAAAAAATCATACTGTTGTTGCTAGTAATGAATACCAGGTCTCTAAATAAAAATCTAATTATCTCGAAATTTAAGAGAAAAAAATACCAGGTCAAGTACCAAACTCTTGAGGGTGAAAATTAAACCAATTCAATTAAGAGGAGAAGAGGGAGAGAAAAAGAGAGAGAGAGAGAGAAAAAAATTATCCGGCACTGATTTAGAAGAAATAATCTTCATTTAATTTCGCATTTAGTTATGTTAATTGAAGTATTATTCCCTTATTAGATGTTATTTATTTTCTATGCCAATTGTGTTTCCTCAACAAAAAAAATCCAATACGAAATTCACCCACTTTACCGGACACTGTCGTGAAAAACTAGCAGGTTAAATGGCTTTTTTTATGATCTTTATCGCTTCTCCGTTAAGTTTTCTTTAGATTTCAAGCATAAAAAACATATGTCACTGCAGACTTTCACCTCTTAAAATGCCAATTTCGAGAACACCATTAATTTACGGAAAAATTGACGTGAGAAAAAAAGTACTTTTACAAAAACCTTACTATGACCCTGATTAGAAGTAAACAAGAATATTTTTTTGATTTCATATGGTGTAAAACAATATTTTGAACCTATGAACATAAAAAAAGTACTAAAAAATCTAACTAAAGCTGAAATACAGGGTGTAACAGTTTTGAAACTTGCACCCTACTAGCTCCGCCCCTGATAAGGTTTTTGAAAATTTGAAATGCTCATTATACTCAGCCTAACTTAGACTTTAATTAACAGGAATAAAAAATATAGCATTCCATTTAAAATTCGCGAGAAAAATGAAAAAATATGGCCTAAAAGCCGGAAGGGCCGACCGAGGCCAAAAATAAATATGACCACAGGATGGGCCATAGGGCACTTCCTATACCTAGGACTTTACAGAATTGAAAAATTCCGTCGCGTTCAAAAGTTACGAGGGGGTGGCCACCTTTTATGAAACATACTGTATAATTTCGATTAGAGTACCTATGTTCTCCGAGTATCAGAGCTCAGGGATTCCTCAAATGAAATATACGTAATGGCTGTGTTTGCTGCCTTTCTTTCTTCGATCTTTTTTAGATTATTTGGTCTTATAGATGAATGTATTTTTCTTCGTCTAGCTTTTTTTAAAGATATGAGTGAGATTATTCAATAAAATATCTAATATCTTTAACAATATCATATTGAAAATACCTACTTGATCTAATGCACATAATAATTATGTATGATTTTATTTGTGGTGAAGCCCAAGGCCTCTTCACAATTTTTTGTGGGTAGCGCTGCATTACTAAGAGCCTCCTTCACATTTCGAATTATTCTATTACATTAATTTCTTTTTACTCTGGTAATGCCGCCACTGGTCGCGTTACTCATACAAGTAACTACACATTTTTCCTCACGAGGTATGAGTGGACCCCAAACATCCAAGTACAGAGCAGAAAAATTCCTGCCCCGCTGGGAATCGAACCCAGGTCACCATGTGTGCAATGCCTAGCGCGCTAACTCACTCTGCCACGGTGACTACTTAATGTACATTACAGTTTTTTATACATTACAAATTATATTATTAATTTGTAATGTATAAAAAACTAAAACATTTAGGTATAGAGTACTAAATTAAAATAATGTACGATGTACGAGGCTATAAAAAAAACACACACACAACGACTATTTACTTGTTAAGGTCATCTTAAGTTTTAGTATTTTGAAAATATGTAGGCCTGCAAGCCGAGATTCGGCGATTTGAGTTTTGTTTGACAATATCGCATCAACCATACGGAAAATTCAGATCCTCGGAGAATTGAGATCCTCCCTAAGCAATCTAAGCATGCATACATAACACACATACATAACGGGAATAGTTAATGTAAAAACAATTTCACGAAATTTCGTTGTTACGCATTTGATTTCTGAGAATTACCGATCCATAAAAATGCTTGACTTTACATAACTAAACACAAGAGAAGGGTAAACAAATCATAAAAGATTATTCCAATCGGTATCTGTGTAGTACCTACTTTTTTGCGAAAAAACCAAAAGAGAACTGGTTTTCTTTTGTTGTTTCATTGACCGATGATACTATAGTATATCCATTTCATTATGATAGTTGAGAATCATCACGACAAAATACGAGAACCAATCAGATTCCAGAATATCTTACAATGTTGCAGTCCTAAAAATATCTATTTTCAGTACACTCTCTCACTCGTTGCGATTAAAAGGAGCTCTACTATACAAAGGTCGGAAGGGTACGTTTGGTGCAGGTAATATTTAAAAGTTTTCGCACATGTTTGACTTGGTTCACAGTGCATGGATTACATAATAAATATAATATTTACTTCTTCATTTTTCTATTGTTTATATTTAGATTGTTTTATAAACATGTAGCTACCTACTACCTAAATAATTAATCTGGTTATGATCAGTAGATCAGTCAGTTCTCACTTGTATTTGATATGAGGATTGGGCTAATAGCTTTATCCCTCTTATGGAGTAGGTAAATCATTTTTGTACGTATTATCTTTATTAAAAAAAAAATGTAGTTTGGTTTTATTATTAATTTATAGGTAAATGAAGAAATAGTAGTCAAACCTATTAGGAAAAATACAAATGAATCACTTCGGTGAAAATCAATGGTTGGGGAAATACACGCAAAATCATGCTGGTATTATTTAGTATTTTAATAATAAAAATCACAATAAAAATCATCATACCTATATGTACTGCATCACATAATATTATTACCTAGGTACTTGGTTATCGATCAGAAATTTATGATTTTGAATGTTTGAATCTACATAATATGTAGATACATATATATTGTATCAACCTTAAGGTTGAAAGAAAATGCACAAGGAAGTATTGTGCAATGCACCTTCCTGCACTTAAGATTCTTTACTTCTGTAGTCTTTGCAGTTTTGGCAACCCCGCCTACGATTTTAATAAGTCATAGCTATCATAATGAAAGGGATATACTATAGTTGAGTTATTTAGGGTGAACGTGTGATATTCAAAACAATATTGATAAATCATAAGAGAGTGTACCTACTCTTTCTATTTTAAAGAATTTGCTTCATGCGTGTACAGCTGTACACTGTACATAATTTTTAAAAGTATTTGATTTCCGAATTCATGCAATTTTTTACTTTCCTTATCCTATAATATACATTCCTTATTGTCGAAAATTTGGTCTACCCTGTATTTCACATTTCTGGACGAATCATAGCCTCAGGATACCATAAAAATTGTTTTCGTCCATTGGTCCGTGCGTCCGCCTGTCTGTGAACGAGATATCTCGAGAACGGTACAACCTAGAGACTTAAAATTTGGTATGGAAGTTGATTTTATAATATACCACACGAATCTTTTAGTGGCAGAAGCTGACATCTTTTCAACTGATAAGAAAAGTGTGGTGGTGTCACACCAGTTTATTCTCTTTTTAATTAGTTGTTTTGTAATGCGTTTTCGAACGACTTACCCACTTTGGTAATATTTTGCCGAAATTAAAAATAAAAAAATAAATAAGAACCGATTGTCCTGAAAATCCATACTATCGGATTCCCCATTAATACATGAGGAAAAATTATCACTCAATTTCCGTAACCCACTGGCAGGATAGGCCAACCATGGACCAAAAATCCTAAGGAACAACTAGAAAGAAGAAACCCGGTGTAATAAGCTTAAAGGAAAAAATTAAGGGTGCAATATTTTAGATATATTGTACCGAAGAATAGAGATGATGAGAAAGGAAAAGTTTAAGACACCAATATTTCCAAGGATATAATTAGTTCTACCTTGGTGCTCGTGTGAAGTTATAGAAAATTGCAAAAAAATGTAACATACCAAAAATATCTGATATCCCCCAAAAATACACTTCGTGTGCAAAAGACGCCAAGAAAATTAGAATCCTTCAAATATAATTAATTACCTTAAAATATTTCTAAAAAGGAACTGATATCAAATGAATGCCAAGTTCTCCTAAACTGGAAATCATTTGCCCAGAAAGAAGTCTCAAGCACAGAAATCAAACTGAGGATTGGACATGACATTTCCCATTAATCTACGATTTACCAACGCTAAAAGTTAACATTAAAAATCTTGGCAAGTTGAAAGCATTTTTTTAATTTTTGAAACTTGCCAAGATTTTTAATGTTAACTTTTAGCGTTGGTAAATCGTAGATTAATGGGAAATGTCATGTCCAATCCTCAGTTTGATTTCTGTGCTTGAGACTTCTTTCTGGGCAAATGATTTCCAGTTTAGGAGAACTTGGCATTCATTTGATATCAGTTCCTTTTTAGAAATATTTTAAGGTAATTAATTATATTTGAAGGATTCTAATTTTCTTGGCGTCTTTTGCACACGAAGTGTATTTTTGGGGGATATATTTTACGATAAACCTATACTATAATACATGTATCAGAAGAGGTATTTTTTACAGGGAAACTTTGTTACCCAATTTTCTATACCATGTGTAATATAATAGCTATCATTGTTGTTATTATACAGGGTGGACCAAAAAAAACGTTTACACCCGTTAATGGTAGATTACTGACGACATTTCCAGGCCGGATCTGCAATCCGTTTTTTCGGATTCGCCTTCGTAAACTGCACAAAGTGATTTTTTGCAACCTTCCGAAAAAGTCCGACTTTGGTTTATTCTTCAGGTCAGTACTTTTTTCCTGTTTAAGATGAGTTGATTCTGAACAATTTTGCAGAAAGCCAACAAAATTTCGATGTTTCTAGCTACACTACTTTGTTTTTTACGATTTGGTTTGTCATATTTTTTTACACCTGAACAGAAAAAAACACCCAAAAATTTTTTTTTACTAAATAAAACACTCGACATTTGTCCGAACAAATTTTGGCACAGACATGGGCAAGTTTGATAAAAGTTGGCGGCCGCCCCGAGGATGCTAAAAAATAATTTTACGATTTTTTATCACGTGATCTTCTGGGAAAAAATATTAGATGTTTGCCAAAAACTCTTCAAAAATCCTAAGAGTTTTCTAGCTGTAGACTGTGTAAGGGCGTCTTGTATTGTTTACATTGCTTTTTTTGAATACCGCGGTCTCACATGCCTTCATCAGCCAGTTTAGGAAAATTCAAATGATAAATTTTGTGCTTCTCAGATTGTGAGTGGTGTTAGCAAGATGTGGTAGTGCTAAGACTGTTGGTCGCATGACCGAAGTTCAATTCTCGACGGTCAATATTATTTTAATTATCAAAAAAATCTGATGGAATATTTTATTCATACCTGTATCTGACCTGTTGTAACACCAACAACTTATGGTTTTTTTGGTGGTAATACCATCTGTAAATTGAGTTATATCAGATACTATTGGTATCACAATACACATAATTATTATTCATGTAAGCCCCTGAGAGACTGCCTTGATAATGTAATGATGGTTTTCTTATGCTTCCCTACGAGAGAAAAAAAACTAGCGAATTTTCCAAACGAAAATAGAATTTATGAAATAAATCCAGGTAAATATGTAGGTAGGTTCTTCTATCATAAACAATACTAATTAAATAACAAAATATTTACCGATTTCCAACTCTTAATAGAAGTCTTGAAAAGAACAAGATAATATTTTGTAAAATTAATAAACTTTTGCAGTCTTTATTATGTTTTATACTATTTTGATATAAACAAAAAGGTATTTAAAAAAACATTTTGTGTTAGTATGTTCAATGAGAAACGATTAGACGCGCACGATTAGCTCAGTGGTAAGCTAGTCCACCCGGTCCGAACGCCAGAGCCAGCAAAAAATTCATGACTACAAAATAAAAAAGACTGTTGCCATTTTTTATCCATAGTACATACTATGGATTCTCCTCACACAATTTTTTGAAACCAATGGTGACTTTAGTACCTTAGTTCTAACTCAGAACCTTCTTGCCTTTTTCTCTCTATCTCTTTTTCGCTATCTGCCTCTCTCTCTCTCTCTCTCTCTCTCTCTCTCTCTCTCTCTCTCTCTCTCTCTCTCTCTCTCTCTCTCTCTCTCTCTCCTTCTCAATTCCCTTAGAGGAACTGTTGGAAGTGGCGTCCACCTTCCTGGATGCAAAGGTTGAACCTCTTCATCATGTTCCGTCGAATGTTGCGGAAGATTCCAGGTTTTTCTGTCAGGTCATCGAATGCCAACAGGATTCTTGCTACCAGATTTCGTAAACTATGTTTTTCACGTGATCCCAAATGTTCCTGTTGGCAACTCCATATGCTAAATGCGTATCTGCCATTTCAGCATCCGAATAATAACAATTATGTAACTTGTACTAAAAAAACTCAAGAAGTTTAAAGATAAAATTTCATAGAATGCAGAAAAATATGCTTGAAAACTATCATCGAGAAACAAACAATCATTCATTTGACTGGCCTTTAATTAATTCCAAGGAAAATAATTATCAGACATAAATAGCTAATTACTCTTTGAGTACAAGACGACCCTACACGGTCAACACTTTTAAGATTTTGAACATCATTTTTTGAGACTTACCTGGTTTGTTTACCCAGAAGACCACGTGATAAAAAATCGTAAAATTATTTTTTAGCATCCTTGGGTTAGCCGCCAACTTTTATCAAACTTGCCCGTGTCTGTGCCAAAATTTGCTCGGGCAAATCTTGAGTGTTTCAAAGTGTAAAAAATTTACATGCGAACTTTTTTTCTATTCAGGTGTCAAAAAAGATGCCAAATCAAACCGTAAAAAACAAAGTAGTGTAGCTAGAAACATCGAAATTTTGTTGGCTTTCTGCAGAATTGTTCAGAATCAACTCATCTTAAACAGGAAAAAAGTTCTGACCTGAAGAATAAGCCAAAGTCGGACTTTTTCAGAAAGTTGCAAAAAATCACTTTGTGCAGTTATAAAGGCGAATCCGAAAAAACGGATTGCAGATCCGTCCTAGAAATGTCGTCAGTAATCTACCATTAACGGGTGTAAACGTTTTTTTGGTCCACCCTGTATATCTATCATACACACAGATATGTTTTTATTGATCCATTTTCTAGACAATATGCGAAGGCAAATTTTCTCCCAATCTAAACAAAATGTTTGAAATTCTTCTCATTCTATGGATAAAACTTGTTATTTAAAATGATAATACAATGATAATTTACTCCATGTATATTGTATATCGACATTCATAAGTTTATTCATATATGTGTACATCAGCCTCACATTTTCTGCAGCTTCATTATTTCCAGATTCCTGGTAATGGGCAAGGATATTTTGACTATTGTCATTCCTCAGAAGCTATCTATTAATAATTATTATTATTAACAGCATCCGTATAATATCCTCATCAGTGTTAATGTAAGAATATTATTATTATATTTTATTCTCATTCAATACCCATTCTTATAATATCACCTAATTTCTACTGAAATAATGAGTCCTATTATTCAAGAGGTAACCCCAAAATATATTATTTGTATCATGAGGTCAAAATCCCCATGATAGGATAACTTGTCATGTCCAGCTCGCGACTCTGGATCAATAGACCGACCTCCGGATTGATCACTGAACTATCGGGGAACATGAGTCAAGAGAAAAACGTTTGTTTCAATAACATCTAAAAAAAATAATATGCATGTTTGGATGGTCTTGGAAAATAAGAAAACTTTACTAGTTGGTTTTTGGACAGAGATCTTTCAATCAACAGGACGCAGTGTTCTTGGGTACAGACCAATAATGTAGGGTTAATACAATAGTAAATGTAGGATTTACAACATAAAAGTTGGATTTCCAACAATGCTTGACGTCTGCCTATCGCCATTTCCCTTGAAAATCAGTAGTACCTTGGTGTTTTTTTGCAAACAGTTGGTAGTATTCATTTCGACGTGCAAGACGCCCTTGTCAATACCTGTGAGAACATGCACAGGTGGCGAGTTTTCGTGTTCGTCTTCATTTTCATGACGGCCAAACTGAAGGAAAAAAGATGCTTTTGAAAAGAGAGGGGGGATGAAAGGAGACAGGGAGATTGGACTATGATGAGAGGGTGAATTTTGTGAAAGAAAGATGATATTATACTTAAAAGTGTATGTGAGAGAGATGTATAAGGAGAGAAAGAGAGCGAAGGTATGTCAGGAGTAGAGAGAGAAAGTGAGAGGGATAGGAAATGTATATAACTCGTGTTTTCTTATACTTTATGTTGCATGATCCCACCTCCTTTATAATGGCACCTCACTCTAGATATAGGTATTATTATTGTCATTAATTGAAAAAAAGTTGTATTTACAGCAAATTTCATAGGTACATTGAAACATTTACATAATATTGAAAATATCAAAACAAAACTTGATCGAGAGTATTGTTCTCTTCCCCAAAACCCTATCATTGAATAGTACTATCTTGTGGAGATGACAAAAATACCACTGTATAGTACTCTCTTAGTGGATATGACAAAACTACCATTGTATAGTACTCTCTTAGTGGAGATGACAAAACTACCATTGTATAGTACTCTCTTAGTGGAGATGACAATAGTACAATTGTATAGTACTCTCTTAGTGGAGATGACAAAACTGCCATTTTATAGTATACTAGTACTCTCTTAGTGGTGATGAAAAAACTACCATTGTAAAATACTCTCTTAGTAGAGATGACAAAACTACCATTGTATAGTACTCTCTTAGTGGAGATGACAAAACTACCTTTGTAAAATACTCTTTTGATAAAGATGACTATGAAAAGTGCACTTAGGGAAGGTTCAGTCAATAAATAATCCAACAGATCGATTAGTAAGAGTTCAGGGAAGTGAGAAGCTGTATTTATTGAACAATCTTTTTCTGGTTCCTTCTGTCGTTGTTATTTGAATCATATTTGACATTATTTTTCCTTTTTTTTTTCAGGTAAGTTGATCAATCTTAGTATCACGATTGGTGAGTGATTCATCTTAAAAACTTAATTTGAGACAAGACTCAAATTTATAGGGACAAAAGAAAGTAATTAATATACGGTGATTTTTTTTTATCGCAGCTGTTAAAATAAAAAAATCTGTAGGAATCATTGGAAAAAAAACTTATTCATAATTTTAAAATGCTACATACAATGTATAGTCACAATGAAATCTAAGACATTGTGGCAATATGTATATTTTATTAAACAATCAAAAGTTCTTTTACACTATGCTTTTTACTTTGTACATCGTATAAAACTTTTGAAATACATAGGTACTTTAGTTTCATTATGTAATCCTAATTCTACTTAATTCTTGACTTTCTGAATTTTTGAAAAGTATTAATTATTTTTCAGCATGTAATTCATTCGTTGAAAAAATAAGTTCAACTCGCCCCTTAGTTCAAGAGGTTTGGACTTATGGCTAGTGTATTTTTCATTTGAGTTTTCAAGAGGACTTTGTGTAAATCAGTTGGTCTTATTTTTTCCAATTAAATTTTAGTCAAATGGATGAGGAAGGGGTTATCATATTATAAACTTTATGTTCTTTTAGTCCAGTGACGGTTACCACTTAACATGAAAATTTCATAATGATAGTGAAATTGATGGGAGTTTTTCAATACGTTTTGTCATTCTACAATAATAAAGTGAATATTCTTATATGATCATTTTCTTTAATAAACTAGATAAAATGAAATGTTTCATGTTTCTCTCTTTTCTCTATCTTTCTCTTATTTAGCGCATTGCCTCCTATAAGACTCTGAGGCTTAGGTGGCAGAAAATGCTCTGAGAATTAACCTCGCATAGCGGTTTCTTTCCACTAAAGAGTGTTATTATTATTATTCTTTATCATAATTATTATTATAAGAAACTTTGCTAGAATGCCAGGCAAAAAGTCCCGCCCTTTAGACATCTCTCTTCTACTGCTCCACAGTATTCAGAAATCCCTCCACTTTTCTGTACACAAGGAGTGCTGTGTATATTGACACAAGAGCTCAGTACTCGTGGATTAAGGTAGTGAGGAGTAGGAGGGTCAAAGTGGAGGAGGAGACCTATGTTCAAGTGATTTAATGAACAATATTGCTCCACCATGAAGAACAAGGGAGGCAGAGGGATGGAGGTAGCAAAAAACTTGAAGTTCTGTTGATAAGTGCTTAATCAACAAATATTTTCAACTTTGTGTAACTTTGAACCAGTGCTGGATGTAAGGACGGTTTTATTTGAAGATATTCTTTGTAAAGCCTCTATTTTCAAAATAATAGGGGACCTTTGAACTTTGAACAACTGTCGATTCTGATGTAAAATTAATTCTGATGTAAAGTTTATAGATTTTTTTTTTGGCAGTGGACCAAAAATAAGACCATACCACCACATATTATTTCGGAATTTGTGTACGAAATGAAAACAAGGTACAACACAATAATTGTACATAGAAGTTAGATATAATTGAAATATTTAGAACATCAACAGCAAGAGAATTGGAGATACATTTGTATAATATTATGTCATAATATTTTAATTATATTTAAATGACTTGTAAATTTGTTGATGGGCTTTCATTATAGACATTGGTATTGTGTTGTTTTCAATTGTAATTTTTGTAAACATAAACACTTTGTTCGTTTAGCATCCCTATTATTATCTCTGCAAAACACGTCATTATTTAAAAATATTACGTAATAAAATATACTACATACTTTGTTTATCTTGAAAGAATGATTCACCTAACAAAATCATATTTAATCATGTAATATTCGTTTAGTTGTATCACAGAGAAAGGGTGGTTTATCTTCACATTTGTTGAAAGGAAAAAGTACAAATCCCCCCCTGATGTGATCTCTCTAATGACTTCGATTGTATTCAAGTAAAACTCTGAGTCTCATTTCTCTTGTCTGGTTCTGGGCTTTTGAGACTATTTGAATAAAGTCCTACTGCAGAAGTCCTTGAACCCACTCTTCATCGTATCTTGTTCTTAATAGCTCTCGAAAGCTGGATCTCCCTCAAGGTACTCTTCTGAGTCCCATTCTAGGGAACTCTCGAAAACATTTGGAGAATGTCTGAAAACAGAGAGAAGCAGAGAGAAAGAGGGGTGAGAGGGAGGAAGTGAAAGTAAATGTATAATATGTAGGAGCTACTTCATTATATTTTTTTTATATATACTGCAATTTAATCTATTTTTTTATGAGGTTTTTTTTTTCCTATCTCTTCCTCTTGTATTAGAGAGGTAAACGTGAGTCACCATAGTATAGAAAAAAAACATGGCATTGTTGTTAGTTACAGGGACGAAATTCTAAAAACCTCAACAGCAAATACACTAACCAGTCAAATTTAGAAGGAAATGTACAAAAAAAAATCAATTTGTAAATACTCTAATATAACAAGTAAACTGAATTAGAAAGAGAACTAGAAAGATAAGAAGAGCTAGAACGATAAAGAGAGAGAAACAGTAAAAATTGTTGATATTTTCGTTAAACATTTAAGGGTTTCCCAGTGTCCCATGCCTTTTATCAGGGTATAATACAATAGGGTAGTTTTACTGATGATGATACTGGTATTGTACTGAATTTTATGTATGACACTACATCAACTTATTATTGAATTCAGTGACACCCTGTATTTAGCGTTTCGAAACAGTCATTACGTGAAATTGACACAGACTAATCGTAGTTGGCAAGTACGATTAACGATTAGGTATAGAATAGAATATACCTTGTTTATACTGCCGAGGTAAGACTGAAAAGCCCCTTTACTCCAGTAGTCAAACAGGTCTTATACATTTTATAGGATAAACATAATACTCGTAGACATTTATAGGTATACATTATACTCGTAGGTACTTTAGCCAAAAATACATAATTATGTATACATAGATATGTACGGTTGTAAGTTTGCTGAAACGTAGCTCATATACCTACGTAGCTTTAAAAAAATAATTGCACATGTTTCTTTTAATTACAATGAGTTAATGACAAATTTTTCGAAAGGACTGTTAATATTTCGTGAAGTATGAATATTGGCGTATTTACGAGCACAAATAGGTATGTGAGCTAAGAAGTACTTCTATGAAGCCAACGAACAGTTCAGGACTTTAGGTACTAGAAATACTATACTCAGAGGTACTAGAAAAACTGTAAGGAATCTACCTTATGAAGATGGATCTGGATTACCAGTGATCTACTGATAATATGTATAATGGTACCTATACCATTATTTCTTCTTCGTAGTGATGTCCGTCTGTTGATTGAATATTAAATGCTCAGGACAGTTGAACATTTATATTGGACTCTTACCTGATGTGCATGCATATCATACCTTCCTAAGTTCTAAGGTTTGGATGGAAGAGATTGCCAGAGGCAATAACCCCGCCTTTAGCTAGGACATATGTTTCTATTCTCTTACATTTTTACTGTATATACGAGTATTTGTTCCATTTTTTTTTTTTTTTTCATTGTTAAAATAATTATTTGTTTTGTACATATGTCCATTTATATCTAAAAAAGTGTTGAATAATAAGTATACTAAACGAATATACCGTCTAACTTCTTACAAGGATGCAAAACAAAGTATGGTTTAGTAGTGGTGAAGAATCGTCTTTACATCTCTCTACAAAAACACCTAGCGCATATTTCCAAATCCCTGGAGAACAATAAATTTAAGAGGAAAAAAAATCATAAAAAAGCTACTTTCTTCCGCACAGTGGCCACGTAATAATATCACCGGGAAATTTATATGCTGGCCAAGAGGTAAAACCCCTTTTCTACAAAGCGATGTCTAATTTGTATACAAAAATATGTAAAAGAGGAAAATGTGGAGATGTAAGAAATGGAGAGAGGGGAGATTGAGCAGAAGTGAGGGGACGGAGAGTTAGGAGAATTGAGAGCAGGGAGGAAGAGTTAGGAGATGTGAGAGAGCAGAGAGGAAGAGTTAGGAGATGTGAGAGAGAAGGGAGGAAGAGTTAGGAGAAGTGAGAGAGTAATATATTGGCAGGAATGGCCAGGTTCTTTTTTCTAAAGTCCAGCTTTGAATGGGACCCCAGGGATCGAACCTTAATTTGGATATTTGTATGTTTTCCTCACACGGAAAGGAGTGCAGCCAATTTGAAAAATATGAGCTGAGAAGGAGCTAAACATGAAGGAGAGGGGGTACAGATGAGTGTAATAGAGAGAGAGAGAGAGAGAGAGAAAGAGAGAGAAAGAGAGAGAAAGAAGAATAATAGAGAGTAGCCGAGGGAGGGACAACTAAAGAGGGTATAGGAGTGATATGGAAAGTAAGTGAGAATTTTTTTAATTTAATTTATTTATTTCTGTAAGGTACAATTTACATGTTCTGAACACAATTAATACCATAAAATATATAAAACATGTTTGACTGCTGGAGTAAAGGGACTTTTCGTTCTTACCTCGGCAGTATAAACAAGGTATATTCTATTCTATTAAAAACTACACCTTAAACACATATTATGAACAAAAATGTTCATATCAAGCGAAACGGTCGTTTCCCGTGTTTGACAGAAATAAGAAGGAGGAGAAAGAGAGAGAAAAGACTGTTTATGCAAAGTCCTCAATAAGAGACCTAATCCGACTTTGGAAAGCGACTAGTCACTAGACAATTTAACAAAATAATATACCTAAAGTTTTCTTCATAGTTATCAGTGTTATTACAATCAAACCATCCAGGTTTGTTATTAGTGTTATTACAATATAAGAGAACTCAAGTGACCAGAATTTTTCTCTTATATCCAGGAGTCACAAATAGAGGTTTTTTTCCCTTATGGAGCAGTAAATTTGACCTGGACTTCGTTCAGTTCTCTAATATCCTGGTTCGACTATATAAATACTTGCCTTTCTTTAGCTGTATACAAAAAGAAGGAATTTTTATCATATAATTTTATTCTTTCATATTATACTTATTCATGCATTCTTTTCTTATGGCTCCCTCGAGACTGTATTAACACGGCCCGGGACTGAATTACCTCGCCAAGTAGCTGCTAGGTACGGAATGCTAATACTGACGAGGCAGGGGTGTTATTTATTTTTATTCCAGGGAAATATTGGGCCATTTGTTGAGGACGGCCCTCGAAAGATGGCCCTCAAGGCTGAAGGGTCACGGTGGAATATTTTAATATGCGGACACGGCCAATCTAGGAACAAAAGGCAATTTGAAAAGTGTTTTGTAAGGTCCTCGAGGTGAAAGCTGGGTCCCATTTAGGCACATGCTGTTTTCATTGTATTTAATAGAAAGCTATGAAAACATTGGTGCTCATTTTTAGGAAATGATATATTTAAAAATAGGGTATATTTAAAAATAATAATGTGTACGATCTAATACATAAGTGTTGTGGACTGTAAGTATTGATTGACCTTCTCTATTTATAACCAATTTGATTGATATTCCCACCAGAGGGCGTCCTAAGGGATAGTGGAGCATTAGGTAATCTACTATAGTTAAATATATTATTATTTTAATCTTTATAAGGAGGACATATTTGAAGTATAAAAAAAAGAAGATAAAATAGTATGAAAAAATAGTAAATATAGAAGAAGATAATACTAGTGTCCTAAGTAAAGGGCGGACATATTTGGCTGTGGCAATCTCTTCCACCCAACCCCTATATGTACTTAATGTATGCAGTCTAAGCTAAGCTACTCTATGTGTAGCGTAGCAACATTTCACTTGAAAACAGAAGCCATCATGTCAGGCCGTGTGGGCTAGGAAGATGGATATTAGAATAAAAGCTCTGGGTCCCTGGAGACGTTTTGTCTACCAGCGGGAGTGGCAGTCTTCCAGAAGATAGAGGGGAGGGGGGGGGGGGGTATTCCTGAAAATACAGTACATGCGACATAGCAAAAGGAGGAAGGGGGGGGTATTCCAGAACCTGCGGTTAGGATAAGATATAGCGAGAACATGGAGAGAATATTTGTGAAACTGTGGTTAAGAATAGAGATGACATTGCATGGGAGGCATAGATCAGTGTATAGTGGTATCAAGAATTTATGCATAAAATAGAATACAAGTTTGTTTTCATAAAATGGAATAGAATAATAGTTTTATTATAATAAAATATAACCACAGTTTTTTTTAAAGAAATGTAGATTTTTTTATAAAATAGAATTGTAGTTTTTTCATATGAAAATAAAGGAATAGAATTGCATTTTCCTTATTAAATAGAATAATATTATAGTTTGTTTATAAAATTTAATAGAATTATAGTTTCTTAATAAAATCACTGGAACGTAATATTTTGTTTATGAAATAGAATAGAATTATGGTTTGTTTATAAAATTAATGCATGCAATATTACAGTTTGTAATTAAAATGGAATCTGTACCTACAATAATCGTACTATAATCGTTTGATTACAAAGTGGAGAATGTTTATAAAATCCTTGATCAAATTATTGTACATCTTGTATTATTAAAACTTCATTTATAAGAGAATATATTGGTAGATATTATTTTAATTAAATATTATAGACTTGTATAAACTAGATTAGATAATAAAAAATGTGATCTTCTCTCTTTATCTTCATCTTCTTTCGAGCGTCTTCCCTAACCCTGATGTCATTTCCCTGCAGTTCTCACACAATTCTTCCCATCTCTCTCTCTCTCACTCCCTCCCTGTCTTTCCTTAACACTTTGGAAAACGGTTTGACAGATTAAAATGGGACCCGCGGGACCCTGTGTCTGGGTGCGAAATGCTCAGTGGTGTGTCGTGAAGGGTTAATATCATCAACCAGTGTCGTACACGGAGGATATCCTGGATGTTAGGTAAGTATAATTAATACATTAATATGTAATGTTATATAAAACTAGGATTCTTTTAAATTAAATTTTCACCCACCGACTTAAGTTTCGCCCAACTCGTACGCTTGATCACGATGAGGTGAAAATTTATTTTAAAAGAATCCTAGTTTTATATAATATTACATACACCTAACAATTTGGATTTCTAATATGAACCTAATAACAAATAATCCTGGATGTTTTCATTTTCATTATCTGTTTTAGAATTATTTGTTTTTAAGGGCCGAATTTTGAAACAGGGGGACTAAGTGGACGGTGATCCCTTAACACACCCTCTAGTGGGAATTTCAACCAATCACATCGCACTATAGCCTGAGTTAAGTGATAGTGTCTTAGATTGAACTCAACCATGAGGTTGAACAACTAAAAGAAGAAAGGATTGGGTCCAATTCTCGAAGTTTCTTTCGTAATCAATGTTTCGGCTCCTTCCGTGTCTATTCGACAGAGTCCAATGCTCTAGGTTCCTATTGTGTCAAATATTTCAGGCTGCTTCCATATCCAATGTTTTGCGCTGCTTCCGTTTCTTCTTTTGACTTAACAAATTATTTGACACTTAAAAGCAATATCGTGTATCGCAACCCTGCCTTTGTCTACAGTGTGAGCGACCTGTATTAGCCGACATTGGCGAACATTTTGCAACAAACTGATTTTCATTGTTTGTCATTAATTTCTTTATGGTGATGCTTGTTCGTAAATTGGCCTGTGGGTTTACATCATAACTAAAATTACATGAAACGCATGGTCGCATGGGAACTATGTTTTCCATTACCTTGAACTCTGCCGCGCTGTCTCTCTGTAAAGGCGTTCTTCACACCTTCTCGCCCATCAGAGGGAAAGCATACTACGGGGTGGGCAGTGGGTAGGCTACAACACAGACCACAAGCGTCTACAGTAACTCCTGTTTCATGGCTACGAAAAACACTCATCTTTAAATACATAAAGTATAGGTATCTACAATAGAGACAACATCAGTAAGGATTCAAATGGTATAATTGCCAAAATTGTTTCCAGTTTAGTCAAAATAAAGCCTAACTTTTGCTTAGAGTGTGAGAGTAAATGAACTCATAGTAAACGGACTCTTAAGTCTCTTTTTTGCAGGATAAACAGACTATTGTATGTATTATACAGGCAAAAATATCTTCAAACTTGTACGCACAGATAAAAAGGTATTGCGAGGCACCTTAAAAAAAATCTACATGTTAAAAAATAACATAAATTTCAATATAAGCATAATCAAACAACAGAGTCGACTTTTTGTTTATTAGCAAAAAATAATAATGATATTATTATCTGAAAAAGAAAAGGAAATTTGGAAGGAATACAGAGAGAGAGAGAGAGAGAGAGAGAGAGAGAGAGAGAGAGAGAGAGAGAGAGATGAGTCAATAAAGTTTTCACATATTTCAAAATTTTGAAAAATAAGAGAAAAAAGAATTACCGAGTCATAGGGGAAAATTTCAGGCAGTTTTTTGTCAGGGAGATATTATTAATAAAATAATACACTTACATAATATATACTATAGTAGAAGCAAAAAAAGGTAATGTCACAGTGTATGGGATAAGCATGTAAACCATTTATGGCGTTGCTCCGGACTTCTCGTGAGGGGCTACGGACTTCCTGAGGAGTCCAAATGCGAAAAAATTAGCGAAGGGACTAGAGACCAAATCATGGTCTCTATCACGTGTCTGAGAAAATCGTAAGGTTATATTTGGGATGTATCAAAGAGGTCGATGGCGCGTTGAATACACCGGTTCTCGGTGGACCACTGTAGCTAGGCAATGTCTAGCGAGTTAAGACTTCGTGATGCTGACATTCCGCTCCAACCCATTCTGGGTGAGGTTAATGTGGGTAACAGGTTTGTGAGCGAATGGGGTTAACACCCCCTTCGTTATGTGACCATGCAGTTGAAAGTGACGTTAAACCCTAAAATAGGCCATTTAGGAATGTCTATATGTAATTCTGTAGATCTGTAAAGCTTGTGTATTTATAAATCACCCACACAAAACAATAAGATGCGACCGTATGACACAACAAAAGGGCATTTGACCAAGCGGAATCCAACATGGGAAGCGAGGACAGTCTCATTTTGAAAATGGCTTTCAAAAAACAAAACGGAAAAATCACATCCACCCATCCCTGGCAGCGGATGTGAAACCCGTCATCAATTCTAATTTGAACACACAATAATGAAATGAAAAGAATAGAAATATTTCACCCCGTTTTTTTTATTTTACTCTCAAATGGAAATCGTCAGCACATTTCGCGTCCCCCCCATTAGGGTATTTAACCCTTTAATCTGAATATGAAAGGGCTTTCATCCGCAAAGGCCCACCCCCTCGGTAGCCTTCGGATCCCGCGCTCGTTATATCGGCAGCGCGGCTCTAGGTCGCAGCTTTGTGGGAAGCAGTGGAAAATACAAAAACGAACACAATACTTCTGATTCCTAATATTTACCTATTAGAAATTGCTCGGAAGTCTGTACAAAGAAATATGACGTCGACCCTGCTTAAGCGGGATAAGACAAAGTAAATGAAGAAGAAGAAATTGCTCTGAAGTTAATCTTTATAAAACCGACCAGTATGCATTGAATATAGGTTTTGCTTGAAATATACCTACGCATCAACGAACGTTTTGCGACAGAAAAGACACCAGAGTAAGAAGGTCTGCATTCTCCAATGAAGGCAAGTGGTACTTATTTCTTTACGCCTTTGCCTTCGTTTTTTCTGTCTGTGTCATACATCAAAAGGACCTGTATCTGGGACATAAAACAAATAGAAATAAGCTCTCATTACTACCGGTGGCTCAGTGATAGCACTGTATGAATCCAGGCATTCTAGAGAGGTCGTAGGTTCCAGAGGTTCACTCTGGACATGAGAAGTTACTCCCGTCGAGAGGTCTAGTCGAGCAGTACAATTTAGCTGATATTACTGTGGGAATTACGGAAAGGATAATGTGGGTAGCTAGTACAATTCCCAGCGAATGGAGGGTAAAATCCCGTCCTAATCCAGGACGTCATATTATTATAACCAACCTACCTCAACCATGAGGTTGAAAAACTTCGACCCTGCTAGAGCGGGATAAGACAGAGTAGAAGAAGAAGATTAGGAATTCCGGAAAGGTGGCGCAAATCCTGTGTCGTATTCCTTATAGTTTTCTTTTCATTGTGTAAGCTGCAATTGCTGCAAGTCTCTCTGTAATGTTCTAGTTTGCAGCAATTATTGTTTAATTAATTGCTGCATCATTTGAGTCTCCCTGATTTTCAAAAGCCACCCTTTCTCTCCTCCTTCACCCCCCCCCCTACCCTTTTACGGGATTATTAATTTGTCTCTCGAAAATTTCTCCTCATTGTCCATCTCTCTCTCTCTGCATTGTGCTTTTCATTACAAATAATAATCAC
The DNA here is from genome assembly GCA_024516035.1 of Bactericera cockerelli. NCBI lineage: Eukaryota > Metazoa > Arthropoda > Insecta > Hemiptera > Triozidae > Bactericera > Bactericera cockerelli. Next base: position 23,456,417 of record CM044962.1, read on the forward strand.
AAATATTTCCCAGCAAGCGCCAATCAGAGCTCGGGAAAGCTTCATCAAATGCCCCTTTGGATGACTCTTGACGATCTCATAATAGGGAGTTAAAAATATGATGGCCTTTTTGTGAAAGGGTTAGATGATCGAGTCAATTTTGCTGTTGGAAATTCTTATTATATTCTCGTTTAAGTTGTGCACTGCCCTTCGATCAATAGTGTGAATTGAAAGCTGGATAATAATATCCCCTTATTTATACTGCCCGATTATACCAATCACAGTAGCCTGATCGATAAGGCAGCGAGCCTGGAGGTCGGTGGTTCAAGTCCCAGTTTCAGGGTGGATTCAGTTCTGCGACTTTGAGTAGGAATGATATCACGAAAGTGATTAACACAAACATGGTAACTATACTACCTGATTATTACTAGTGTTTCCCATTATTCCAACAGTAAGCCCAAGTGCCCAAGACGTATTATTATGTGGTCAAATTCCAAATCGGGAAGCTATCCTCCCACTTTGTCATATTCCGGCTTGCTTTCGAAACCGCGTCCTCTGAATTACCAGTCGCCTGGAGCACTGAGCTACAGGCACATACATAGAATTTTTGTTTTCTAATAGTTACAATAGCCACCTTGAGAAAAGTCAGTATAGAAGTGGACACATACGACTTTTACTAACTTGGTTCTGGGTGCCCTTGTCAATAATTTTTAGCCTCGTGCATTTCATGATATTCCATTATCATAACTTGATGAAAATTTCATGTTTGGCGACCATTGAACACAATGATACTACTCAATGTTGAAGAATATTTTAATAGAATACATAACTTATACATCCTATTTCTTTTGATTGTCGAATAAGTAATGGTTTTACAAACCTGAAGAATACAATGGAATAACTTCTATTCTAAGGCATTTTACAAAAAATGTGTCAAAACATCACAGTGGTGTGAAACAACATTAAGGTCCCTCAAATCAAACACTCAGGTAGTCGTGATAAATTCAATGTCACCCTGCGTTCCATTTATTTGAGTCAAGTACCTACCCCATATCACACTTTGAGTCAAGTAGCTCATGTTCAAATACCACCCAATTCACTTTTTGAGCTAAGAATCCCCATTTCACGATGTGTCAAGTGGCCCCGTTTGACACCATGTGTCAAGTACCCTATTGTCACCGAGACTCAAGTGACCCCACTCTACAGTACTTGGCTGAGCCACCTCATTGTCATCTTGAGGCACACGAATCTGCAATTACAGTGGAATTTTTCCTTTCTTGGAATTTTTGGTTCCTGACACATTCTAGATTCTAGGTCATAGGACACAGACCCAGAAGTAGTTCTAGTTTGGTCTAAAAAAGGTGATTTTTCAGTGATTTTAAAATATGACCTTGCCTATACGTATATAAGACTGACCTCAGTAGCTTGATCAATAGGACGGCGGACTCTTCAACTGGATCAAGTCCCAGTTTCAGCATATTTATATTCAGTTTTAATACAGCGAGTTTAAGTTGTTGTGATGTCACGAAAATGATTCACACTAATATGATAACTTTATACGTATAGAAAGTCATGTGGTTAAGCTCAGTGGTTAAGCACTCGCTTGCCATGCGGAAGGTCCCGGGTTCGATCGCCGTGCCAACAAAATATTGTGTTCTTAATTTGGTTACATTTGTTTGTAAGGGATACCTTCCGGTGCCCTCGTGTTGATCCAGCACCTAAATGGGAAGTACTGTGTCACTTCTCGCCCATCAGAGGGGAGTCATACTAAGAATTAATGAGCAAGCTACAACACAGACCACAAGCGTCAACTACTGTTTCATAGCTATGAAATAATCTCCATGTCTGAAGTATGAAGCCTTTTAAATCCATTGCCATGCCACACTGTTCTATACGTATTAGACCAGTTATTATTAAACTTGTGTAGATGTAAAGATCTATTTTTTTTTTTTTTTTTTTTTTTAATTTTTTAGGATATTTCTAAAATTTATTATAATGTGGCTTCTCTGTTTGTGGCTACTCAAAAAGTATGTGGTGTTAGGAGAGTATCTATATATATAAAATCCATTTACATTCATTCATAATCAACGCAGAGCCTAAACGGCTGGGCCGATTGACTTGAAATTTTGCAGGAAGCTTCTCCTTATGATGTAGGGGCGTACTAAGAACGGATTTTTTTTTTTAAGGAAACAGGGGTTCTCAACTTACGGCCAAAAATTAACATTTATAGGTAATCAACGCAGAGCCTAAACGGCTGGGCTGATTGACTTGAACTTTTGCAGAAAGCTTCCCCTTATGATGTAAAGGCGTACTAAGAACGGATTTTTTGAAGGAAACAGGGGTTCTCAACTTATGGCCCAAAATTAACATTTATAGATAATCAACGCAGAGCCTAAACGGCTGAGCCGATTGACTTGAACTTTTGCAGAAAGCTTTCCCTTATGATGTAGGGGCGTATTAAGAACGGATTTTTTTTTAAGGAAACAGGGGTTCTCAACTTACGGCCAAAAATTAACGTTTATAGATAATCAACGCAGAGCCTAAACGGCTGAGCCGATTGACTTGAAATTTTGCAGGAAGCTTCCCCTTATGATGTAGGGGCGTACTAAGAACGGATTTTTTTAAAAGGAAACAGGGGTTCTCAACTTATGGTCAAAATTAGTCATTTTTAGAGTGTTGTCAGATTCTCAAAAAGGGTTGAGCTGAATGACTTGAAATTAGGCAGACAACTTCTTTCAGTGATGAAGAAGCTTACTATGAAAGGATTTTTCAAAGATAACAGGGGTCCTCAACTTATGGACAAAAGTAGACATTTTAGCGTCTTTCAAGATTCTCAAAACGGTTGAGCCGAATGACTTGAAATTTGGCAGACAGCTTCTTTTGTGATGTAGGGGAATAATAAGAAACAAATTTTAAAAGAAAATAGGGGTTCTCAACTTACGGTCAAGCTGGATGGCGAATACTATGTTTTTCGATTCATGAAAGATACTCTCCGTTCATACATTTGGCCGTCCACTTTGAAAATGGACAAAGGGTAGTTTTTACAACCGAAAATGTTCAACAGAGAATTGACAACCCGCCCAAAACAACATTAATGGCGTTTTTCCAACTATGCAACCAGGATGAATTTGCAAAGACTCTTTTTTATAATGAGGTACCAGCATTTTATGTGTGGAAAAACAACATGTTCCAAAGAAGGAAAAAAAGATCAATTGTTCCAGGACATGTTCTCAGTGTAAAGAAAGACCACGTACTTGGTAGAGTTTATACCGTACATCCGAATGACTCAGAATGTTTCTACCTACGATTACTTCTACATAAAGTGCGAGGACCTGCTTCATTCAGAAGCCTCAAAATGGTAGGCGGCATTGAATACCCTGCGTTCCATGCTGCATGCCTAGCCATGGGTTTGTTACTTGATGATGCGCCAGCAATGTGAACTTTATTACCAACAGAACTTATTTGGCAGAAATTTCATACAACACGTTTCAAATGAGGTCTTTCGTCTCTGAAAAAGTGCCATTTCTCAATAGTGAACAGAGATACGTGTATGAAACTGTGCTTCAGAGCGTCACTTCATCTATTGATTCTGTAGGTAATAATTTGTTCTTCCTAGATGCTCCAGGTGGAACTGGAAAAACATTCTTAATAAACCTTTTGTTAGCTACAATACGCAAAGATGGAAATATTGCCATTGCTGTTGCATCGTCCGGTATTGCCGCCACACTGATAGAAGGAGGCCGCACTGCTCATTCTGCTTTGAAATTGCCGCTCAATTTAAATTCAGTAGATACACTAAGCTGTACTATTGGAAAGCAAAGTGATATGGCCAAAGTCCTCAGGGATTGCAAATTGATCGTATATGATGAATGTTTAAGATGGGAAGAGGCCGGATGGCGTAACAAATGTTGCTTGGGAGAGGGGACGTGCGCTGGTGTGGGATGCAACCTGTTCTGATTCGCTAGCGAGAACTAACAGAAACGATGCTGAAGGACCTGGATTTTCCTCTGAGAACGCTGCACGCAAAAAGCACTTGAAATACTCAAGGATTAAAGACAATTATAGCTTTCTTGCGTTCTCAGTTGAAACGTTGGGTCCTTGGGCAGCTGAGTCGATTTATTTTCTAAAAAAGATTGGCTCTGCCCTTCGGCGCGTTTCTGGTGATTCTCGCTCGCATCAGTTCCTGATACAAAAAATATCACAGGCCATCCAAAGGGGCAATAGCTCGAGCATCAGAGGCACGCTTCCTCTCGGTAGTGAGATGGAAGAAATATTTTACCTTTGAAATATAAATATATGTACAATGACTCATAAAACTGGCTTAGAGACACTGGACTGTACTCTACAAGACATTTGGGTGTTAAAAATCTTATGGGTGGTAAAACTGTGCTACTGTCTGGAGATTTTAGACAAACTTTACCCGTTGTTCCACGTGGAACAAGAGCTGACGAAGTGAAGGCATGTTTAAAGTCATCCATTTTGTGGCCACAGATAACTGTACTTTTTTCATTAAATTTGAATATGCTGTACAACTTCACGCTGATCAAAATGCAGAAGTTTTTTCGAAGCTTTTGCTTCGGATAGGTGATGGACAGTTACCTGAACAAAATGAAAAAATTGTAATTCCTACCGAACACTGTCAGTTATTAGTCGATTACAACACCTTCCTAGACACTATCTACCCCAATCTAGATGACCCAAGTGTTGTTGTCCCTTTTTGGCTAAAGATAAGGGCCATACTGACACCAAAGAATAATAATGCTCTGGAAATTAATAATGACTTATTAAAAAGAATGCCTTCTGAACTATCAACTTACGAATCCGTAGACACTGTTGTGGAAGAGGAAGAAGCAATCCATTACCCAACCGAATTTCTTAAGACACTAAATCCTCCTGGCTTGCCACCCCATCGGCTATGCCTTAAGGTTGGAGCACCAATAATATTACTCAGAAATCTGACACCCCCGAAATTGTGTAACGGCACGCGGCTTCAAATTACATTCTTAAAAAAAAAAAAAAAAAAACATTATCGAGGCAGTTATATTCACAGGGGCTGGTGCAGGTGAAACGGTATATGTACACAGGATTTTTTTGTCGGCGCGGGGGTTCGAACCCGGGACCTTCCGCATGGCAAGCGAGTGCTTAACCACTGAGCTATTTGTGTGCTCATCTATTCATTAGCAACTATGCACTTGGGTTCTAATGTGATTTTCGACTACCACTTTAATTTCAAAAGAGTTCAATTCCCCATAAAACTATGTTTTCCCATGACGATAAATAAGGCACAGGGGCAAACTCTCGAGCTAGCTGGAATTGACCTTAGAACAGATTGCTTCTCCCACGGTCAGCTCTATGTTGCTTTTTCAAGAGTAAGGTCTGCCAAGTCCCTCATTGTGTTACAGCCAGATGGTATAACAAAGAACCTGGTGTATAAAGAAGTGCTTCAATAACCATAAAACTTATGCAGCGGCGGTGGCCATGCCTTAACTAAAATGTGGCCGTGCCTTGGCCACGCGAAGCGGGCGTAGCCCGCTAGTAAATCTATATTTTATCCATCAAAGTGTCAAAAAATAATCACACCGTTGCTCAGAAGGAGAGAGCGATAGAGTAAATGCCCAAGGCACTGACATTCTTCGGGAAATACAGAATTCGTTTTAGGACTATATATGATCTCAAAAATTATTGTAACCATATTATCAAATGTCAATATTTATTATTATTTTATCAAAATGCTTATACAGTAGGTACCAGGGCCGGAGGAAGACCTGTATTTCGATGGTGGGGGGGAGGTTTAGGGGTAGGTATAGAATTGAAAATTAAGAGTGACCTACAAAGTGGGGGGCTTGGGAAACCCCCCCCCCCCTTTCTTACAGCCCTGGTAGTTACTCTTGTATTATCATCAGTCATTATCATCATCATCTTTTTTGTTACCATCGACCAAATTATAACTTGTTATAACCATAATTTTGAAAATTTTACCAATTAACTCACGCTAAATACCTAGAAGGATAGGAAATTCTTTTACAGATTGATGAGGCTTGGCTCGATATGTCATACCAGATGGCCTTACAAAAAGAATCTTGGTTGCAGCCTGCGTTTTATTTTAGGTATTTCATTTTTTCTTATGATTGGTTTTTTTTTTTATAGCATCACTTGTTTTTAGTTCCTTGGTTTTTTTATTGTTTCATGCCCTCGGGTATCCGGATGAGTTGTTTGTTTTTGGGATTTTGTAAATTATGTTGCCAAGTTTTGAAAGTTTGAAGTTTTTTTTTTCTATCACTACTTTGATATTGTTTGTTTCCTTCTAATCCGTTCTCATTACTTCTCTTAAATTGTTCTTCTATTTCACTCCTTAGTATTATTTGTTTTTCCAACTTTTCATTTCCTTCCTGTTCTTTCTCTATCATTTTCTCTCTCTTTTCTCTCTCTTTCTCCTTCTTTCTTAGTCTCTCTCTCTCTGTCTCTCTCCATAACTGTTCCATAATTTGGTCCTTAATCGTAATCTTTTCCAATCGAAACACTGACACTTATAATACTGAACCAGTATGTGTACAACTCTTATTTTCATCCCAAGCCATTCCGTTCCCCATATGCTTTCCAATCAAAATATAAATTGGACCCCTCCCTCAAAATTAAGGTCCTCTATAACTCTATAGGGTGTATCAGGATTTGACCCAATTAATAAGGACGGCCATGACAAGGCAGTATTGAGCTGGAACCCCACAGCACCCCAGATGTTGCCGTAATTTGAAAATAAGGTCTTGAGGGGTTTTTTTGAAAAGGTATATCTCGAGAACGAACATTATATCTTTATCTCATAAAATATATAAGACTGGTCTAACTTGTGGAGTAAAAGGACTTTTCAGTCTTATCTCGGCAGTATAAACAAGGTATATTCTATTCTATTCTATATCTTTCCAGAATTTATAAACAAAAAAAAGTATCTCTGTATATCTCAGAACTGCGTGTTGTACCTATATGTTCTCACGAGTTCTTGTATCACAAATGAGTCAGTGATGAGTATAGGAAAAAGCCGTATCATGTATTATTATGTTCTTAAGGTAAAATAGAGGGTTATGCAGTTGTTTGAATTTACGAAATATATACTCATAGATCACTCATAATCGTTGCCTAATCATGAAAGTCACACCAGCCAGCGTAGATGGCATGTTGAATACACCGGTTCCCTTCAGAACACCGAAGATAAGCGACATCCAGCGAGGTTAAGACTTGGATGGGTGACCATTCAAATTCTAATTCTCGTGACGCTGGCTTTTCCCGGCCCCACTCAGGCTGGGTGAGGTCAAAATGAATAGCAGGTTTGTGAGTTTCCTGCGAATGGAGGGTAAAACCCCCGTGGTGATATGACCATGGCAGTTGAAAGCGACGTTAAACCCCACTTAAAAGAAAAGTCACACCTCCTCAAATTAATATAAAAAAACATGAATTTATCTTTTTTTAAGAAACTGTCCTCTCACCACCGTGATATAGGTATCTGTGCCTAACTCACGGACACGGTATTATTATTATTATTATTATTATTATGATACTTATTTTACGAGGTGACTCCAAAATCTAGTAGCTTTCCTTGAAGGGTTTATTTGAAAGTTAGATTGCGGTATTTATAATCACAACCTAGGCAACGCAAATACATAGATACCAGTTTTCAGAATGTATTTTTCTTTTAAACTAAACAAGATGACAATGTATTCTCTAGCCTAACTTACCCAGCTCTACCCTATCACACGTCCCCTCTCCATCTTAATTAAATCATAGAGAAGATAAATAAAACCATCTTCTATCAGTTGTAGGGATGAGAGGAGAGGGTCTGTCACTCTTTAGAAATTACTCAATTAAAAAGACACATGAGGAGTAGAAGGAGGAAGAGGAGAAAGAGGAGAAGGAGAAGGAGGAGGAAAGGGAGAGGAAAGGAGGAAGAGGCAGAGGAAAAGGAGGGGGCAAAGGAGATAAAAGAAAAGGAGGAGGAGGAGGGGGAGAAGGAAGAGGAAGAGGAGGAAAAGGAGGAAAAAGAGGAGGAAGAGGAGAATAAGGAAAAGGAAAAGGGGGAGCATAAAATGGCCTCTTTTGTGACTCAAAAACCTAGCTGCTTTCAGAACAAAAATGTTGCCCTTTAATATTATATGCTTTCAGAAGGAGAGACATTAGGCTATGACACATGAGAGAGAAAGGCAATTTCTACTCGAAGAAAGACAACAAAACAAGATCCCACGATGTGAAATTTAACGCAATTCCGTGTTTCATTAGTTTCCCCCTATACTATACACAACCCCGCCAAAACAGAAAACCCATAGAAAGATTAGATAAAGGTAGAAAGAAAATTGAGCAAGAGAGAGACTAAGAAGAACGAGAGAAGAGAGGGAATAGAGAAAGAGGAGGGACGAAGAGAGCGTAAGAGAGGAAAGAAAGAGAAGATAGAAGATTTACCAAATAAATCATAGCGGCGTAAAGGAAAATTTATTACTCTTCATAAGTCTTTGTCATCGAGGATATTTCCTCTCCCGCTTTCTCCTTATTCTTTTATCTCTCTCTCTCTCTCTTCTTAACTAGGTTCTTCCTGTCGTAAATGAAAATACATATTTCTCTCTCCACCTATCTCTCTCCCTCTCTCCACCAAAAATAATCTCAACTAGCAGAGATAATAAGACTGGACCAAATTAATGTCATAACAGTGTTATCTCTACACGACACATGTGGCATTCGGAGAAAACTCAGAGAGGAGATACTGGAGTGGAGACAGCAAAGTCCCAGGTCCCACTACCACAACAGACAAGAACTATCAAATTAAAAGATTAGGTACGAGAATATGAAAAATGAACAAAGAAAATGTCCTCAACTTTTTATCAACTCAATTTTGATAACAGTGGCTGCTTATAATACTTTCTCTGAAGTTATAATTATACTCCAACTCGCCTTACTAAATATTAACCATACTTAGTGCGATTCCAGGCTTTATCATAATACTTTTCCATGCCTAGCATAACCCGTTCTATTATTATTATCGTGATCTTGTCATGCTTATCATAATCCTGTACCATTCTTATCTTTATCCTGTTTCATGTTTATCATAATTCTGTTCCATCAAAATACAGTTCCATACTTATCATGATCCTGTTCTTTTCTTATCATAATTCTGTTCAATGCTTATCAGATTCATGATCCATGCTTATCATGATCCTGTTCCATGCTTATCATAATCCTATTTTATGCTCTAACATAATCCTGTTCCATGCTTATCATATTCCTGTTCTATGCTTATCAGAATCATACTTCATGCTTATCATAATCATGTTCCATTCTTATCAAAATCCTGTTCCATACTTATCATGATTCTATTCCATGCTTATCATATTCCGGTTCTATGCTTATCAGAATCATACTTCATGCTTAATATGATAATGTTCCATGCTTCTCAGAATCATGTTCCTTGCTTATCATAATCATGTTCTATGCTCATCAGAGTTATGTTCCATACTTATCATAATCCTGTTCCATGCTTATCAGAGACATGTTCAAAATTGTTCATATTCCATGCTTATCATCATCCTGTTTCTTGTTTCAGAGCATCCGCTGCACAGTTCCCGCCTGTACGTGTGACTGTTTCACCCCGGGCAAGATGCACCTCCGGTACTGTGACACTTGCAACCACGGCTGGGTCCCCCACGGTAAGTCTCCTCTGTTCATTGAAATATTCAACCTACACAGGGGTTAAACCGTTCATTTGTTTAAATAAAAAAATAAAAGGATAGTTAAGGAGAGCACAATAAGATCAGTGGTTGAATACCTGCCCGGCAAGCGGAAGGTGCCAGGCTTGAACCCCAGAGCATAAAAAAATATTGTATTCAAAATTTGGTTATAGTTGTTTCTAATCGATATCTTTCGTTCTTTTGGTGCGCTCATGTTGACCCAGCACCTAAATGGAAAGTATTGTGTAACTTCTCGCTTATCCGAGGTGAGACATACAGACATACTACGGAATGAGTAAGCTACAACACAGACCACAACATGAAGAGTAGCTGCTGTTTCATGGCTACGAAAAAAAGCTGTGAAACACTCATCTTGATGAAAGTACTTATTTCTTTGTAGTAAAGCACAGGGCCTTTTCGCAATTTTTATAGATTTTACAGCATTTCAAGAATAAGAGTACAATGAAGTTCAGGAGGCAATGATAAGGGAGATAGATAAGGGAGGGCTGGGTGTGGGTGTGTATGTGTGTGAAAGAGAGAGATTGAAGGAGTATGTCTGTGTGTGAGGGAGAAAGAGAGAGAGAGAGGAGCAATAAGGTTAGGGAGAAATCTCAGTGAAGATAATAAACAAGAAGAAAACAGTAAAAGACAGAATAAAAGAAATCATTTGGATAAGTTGTTATGATGTGAGTGATGGTGCTTTGTCCCTGGAGAACAGGATTGGATAGGGACAAAGAGGGAGTAGAAATATGGATAGAAACGTTGTGTAGGGAAAGAAGGATAGGGACGACTAAGGGACCAGGAGAGAGTAGGAACGTTAGAAGTGAGAGCAGGGTAGATGATGCATCTATAAACTCATCCTACATACGAAGCCACCACCCTTAACCACAACAACCTTAGTGAATAAATAATACTAGCCAGGACTTGATAGAAGCGAGGATATTACAAGATTGTGCGGCACAAAGAGAACTGACACCACCGTGGCTCAGTGGTTAAGAGCATTGGTTAATGACCCGGAGGTTGCGGGTTCGAATCTCGGCTAGAGCGTAAAATTCTGATCGAGTTATAAATCAGCTAGTGCATTCAAAGACTTTATTTTGTGATAAACTCTGAAATAAATGAGGAACCCTATTGTCCAGAGATCGTGAGATTGACACCCCCTCCCCCCCCCCCCCCCCAATATTTTTTGTTTTTTCCGGCCTAACCCAGGCTGAGTGAGGTTAATGTGTGTAGCTAGCAAGATAGAGGAAGCAAGATCCCACCGAATAGAGGAAAATTTCGCGTCCTTTATCTCTTAAATCACGTTCACACCAAATAAAATCAACTGGTGAACTGGTCACAATAGCTCTAAGCAGGTTGCATTGTTAATTGTGAGGGTTACACTGAAAATCTTACAACCAGGTCAGGTAATAATTCGAACAACTCCATTAGTAAACTGGTAAAATAATGAATGACACAGACATGTCAAAGTCAAATCAGTTAATCAGTAGAAAAGAAAAGTGAATTATGAAACATGAAAGTATATTTCACATTTCGCGCCCCATGTTCTGCTTTACAAAAAGTTAATGGGGCTTTGAATTGAAGGAGAGAAAAATCACGAGGACCCTCTGTCAGAAACGACAAGAAGAAAATAGATGAATTATTAAGAGAAACAGAAGTTAGGAGAAACCACACCAAGACAGAAGATATATTATGATGGACTTAGTGATATTAAATATCCAAATTCATCTGAGCTGTCTAAATAATTGAATTTTAGAGTGGGGCCGTTTCTGGACAAAGGACGTATCTCTGCGAAGATGTGAAAATTTAATGCTGAGAACTTTTGCGGGGAGAATGTAGGGTTGTTAATCTTTTGAGTAAACGATGGGTAAGAAGGGTAAGCTTTTTGGGGCAAATATTCAAATTGGCATGACAAGTACAATGTGTGTTGGATCTTTGTTGTTTCATGTTTGGGTTTTAAATTTTGATATAACAAGCTATTATTTTATGATTACAATAGCAAATTTCATTATATTTTGTTGCCTATAGTTTATAGGTGTGTATCATAATTATATTGTGTAGAATGGATTATGCCATTTCTTTTCATTGTCTTCCTCATTTCAACATTATCTTCTCCCGTTTTATTATCTCTAGATTATCCAGTCAATTCCTACTAAGTTTATTCCTATGACTGGACTTCACCAAGGCAAACACCTGGCAATTTCCATTTTGCCAAATAAGCCAAATAATTAGCGAGAAAGTCTATTTCTTGTCATCGCAATTTGTATTTTTTGCCTTTATTGCTGTATGAAGGATGCGTGTGATAACCTCTTTTGTAATATCTTTTTTTCCGTTCTCCTTCACCATCCTTTTCTCCTTATTCTCGTTCTACTTCTTTTTCTTGTACATCTTTTACTCCCTTCCTACTTTATCTCCTCTTTCTTCTACTTATCCACCATTCAATCTTTCTTTTCTGATGTCTTTTCACATTTCATTAAGAGTCTCATCTACTTTGTCTGCTTTGATTTTCTTTTGTTTTATGGCTGACTCTCCTCTACTCTTCTGGGTTGAACTTTCTTATATATTTTTATTTTTTTCGATACACCCCTCTTTATTATTTCTACTCTTATTTATAACACATCTTTCTCTATTACTTTTATCTCTTTATTTTTTTTCCTTCTTCTTATCTTGTTTTCTTCATGTCCTTTTTTTGCAACCATGTTCTTTCATTGATATCCGTTTCTCAAGCTCTTCTTTATTACTAATTTCTATATTAAACACTTCTATTGCAGCAGTTTATTTTTCTTATATCGGTAATCTGTAAGATATTTAAATGTCCGACCAATAAATAAGTGACTTTTATCTTTATTATGTTCCATTTATTTTAGTTACGGCACAAATGGACAAATTATAATACTTGTTCCTTTTTTATCTATAGACAATATTACTATCGCTTGTATCAGAAATATCTACATCATATTTTTATATATATTATGTAGTCTACCTATGATCTCCTAATTTACCCATTCATTCTCCTAAGTTATGAACATTTATAAATTTAGGTAATAAAACCTATTAATTTTAGTAATTTTTATTTGTTTGTCTTAAAGCATGTCCATGATTTTATCTTTTACCAGGATCTGTTTGTTCATTAATGATGCACATGATAGCATCTAGCACGCTTTGGTATGTAGGCCCATGTGGTCCGTTGGGTAACTTTATCTACATATATTGAACAGTATGTAATATAAACTGAATGTATATAAATTATACCTAATTATATACACATCTACGAGAGTACATTGTACTGAGAGGGAAAAGTACCTAGCTTTTCTTTATATTATTATTTTTATTTTTAAGAAGAAATCAACCGAATTTTATCTTTCTTTTTTTTTAATGAGGACAGTAACACTCAGAAGAGATCCTTTCTCCTCATTTGTTCTTTTCTGCATATTTGTTAGATTATTAATTGTAGCATTATGTAGGTACAATAGTACTTAAAATGTACCTATGTTTGTATTTATCATATCAATATTTCAAACTGAATCCTTGATGATTTGTATGGAGATGTCCATCATTGCCTTGAGATCATATTTCTTGAAAAATCAGGCACTGAACAATACGCAAATTAATATTTAGAGTAATAGCAATTTTCAAAAACCAACAGATGTAGAAGAAAATCTGCTGAGGAACGTAGACATAAACACTGATACTAATAGTATTACTAGTGAGGATATAGCTGATGACAATGATATTACATTCACCCAGGAGACCTGTGAAGAACTCTAACAACAGATGAGAATGAATGAGACGAGATAGAGGAGTGATGATGAATATTAGATGATAAATAATAAATAAATATTATCATAAGACTGGGCACCCCCCGTGGGGAGAGAGAGCGAGAGAGAGAGAGAGAGAGGCTAATTAATTCATAATATTTTTTATATTGTCGAGTATTATGGATTTGAGAAGAGAAATATATCCTCAGGAAACCTTATGTACAAAAAATTCTTAGTCCTGTTGTGCTGTGATAAATTCTATGTTTTCTTTCATTATTTGTAAGTTAGATTGTTAGTACCACCAATGTTTTTGTGCATGTGACAAACTTTGTAATATCTTAACTCGACAATCGGAAGTCCTATTGAGCTGATTTTTTTTGGTATGATTCTTCATGATTGATTTAAAAATGCAAGCAATTAAAACTATCTTCTCCCTTTCCTATAACAAAGTGTCTTGACATCTAATTATTTATAATAATTTTATTTATACTTCCCCTTTTAATTATGTCCATGCAATTATAATACCTGTTTCGTACCTTCCACAATAAGATGGTTCCTACTTTCTACAGTATTCTACATATACATTTCCTATGAACAATATTGGTTTTCAAATTGTAAGGTCTATAATTTGAATATTACCTATAGGTAATATTCAAATTATATTTGAATAGGTACATAATGATATATTACGGCCAAATCATCTACCCATGTATAATCCGACAGTTATGTAAACGGTATATTCAAAGCCATATTTATATACTAACAAACTATGTATGTTTACTATGTATGTATGTTTAAACTATATATATGTATGTTTACTTGTTTAAGTATAATCCCAACATCTCTGCATGGGATAATATTTGAAGAACTAAGTCATTCAGGAGATTTACGAAATATAAATGAATGAGTTTCTTCTCAGTCAAGTTATCCAGAAAAAATTCAAGTTCAAGGATGATTTATACTAATAATAATAGTTCTAGTAGGCATTACACAACTTTGGTGTTTCATTCATAAGTTGAAATGACGAGGTGTTTAAACTCTTCTCAATATTTAAGGATAAGGTCTAATACACTTCTTCGTCTCAATATTTAAGTATAAGGTCTAGTCTCCACACTTCTTCTTTTCAATATTTAAGGATAAGGTCTAGTCTCCACACTTCTTCTTCTCAATATTTAAGGATAAGGTCTAGTCTCTATACTTCTTCCATAGTTACAATCCTAGGAGGGGTTTGCATCAGCATCAAGTTTCATTAGTATTATTTTGATTTTAAATATTTCCCTGTTTTTTTTCCTCTCATAAAACTCTCATGTGAGTTGTCTTTTTTTATTTGTTCAATATAGGTACTCTTTCCTTGGTCTTCCTGATGGATTCTTTCCTTCTATCTTCCGTTCTATTACGGTATGAAGCAACCCATCATGTCTCAAGATGTGACCTATCTTCTCTTCTTAAACTTGATATTCTTCGGTAGTTGTCTTTTTTTCTCAATTATTTTCAGTAATTCTTTGTTGCATATTTTGTAAGACCATTAATTTTTTTTCTTTTTTTGAAGGTCCACATCTCAAATGCTTCAAAATGATTTTCTCACTAATGCTCCATGTGAAAAGCTTATTTATTAGAATGTTTTGGAGTATTTCAGGAAAAGATATAATCATTTACCAAAATCTGTCGCTAGAGTTTCTAAATAACCCATAGGATAAAACTCTAGAATTTACTCTTTCTCCACTTAACATTAAATCATTAATTAATTTCTCTCTCTCTCTCTCTCTCTCTTTCTCTTTCTCTCTCCCTTGTACAAATGATGCAACTATGACAGTGCTATTTTTTTTACAAGGCTAAAGAGAAAGGAAAGGCCTCCTTTTTGCAAGAGGCGCCTGGCGGCAAATTGTTCAGGGTGTGACGAAAGATGAAAGATGTGCTTACAATATTTTAATATTTAAAAAAAATATTTTTTTTATATTATTTTTTATCACTGAACTAGAAAAAAGAAGCAGTTTTGTACCCGTACCCGTTTTGGTCATACCCGTTCCGGTTATAAATAAAATATACCCGGTTACAACACTGCTTTTATGTATATAATATAATATATCATACATATAATAGCCTAAACATAAATATGTAGTACATTATTCAGGAATTTAATATTGAAATTTATCAACATTATACTAGTAATTTTTGCCGCGCTTGGGACTCAAACCATCGACCACCAGGTTATAAGTCCGCCGCCTTATGAATAAATTACTGAGGAATTGAGGTCTGTATTTTTTTTTTCTTCAATATTATTCTTGTAAGATTTCAATTTTAATGTGTTTTGTAAAGATTTTTTTAAAACCAATATTGTATTATAGGTTAATACCATCAAAAACAGAGAAGAAAAAACTATTTTACGGCCAGATCTTTTTTCTGACTCAGTATAAACTCTCTCCCCCCTGTCGCTATGGCAAGAGGTCCTGTGTTCATATCTGCGTGTTTTCATTAGTTGTGTAAACAAGGATAGCAGGGACTGCCCGTGACAGATTCTTGGCGGAGGCTTTTTTTTGGCTGGAGAGTGGGCGACAGCACAATGCGAACTTTGATTGAAATATACATAATACAGGCAAACCTGGATATTAGAGGAACCTGGATATTAGAGAAACCTGGATATAAGAGGAAACTGGATATTAGAGAAACCTGGATATAAGAGGAAACTGGATATTAGACATGTAGATAGAAGAGAAAACTGGATATAAGAGAAACCTGTGGATAGAAGATAAACCTGGATAAAATAGAAAACTGGATATTGGAGAAACCTAGATACAAGAGAAATCTGGATTAAGAGAAAACTGGATACACGAGAAAAGATCAAGAGCGCTGGATGAAATATTTTACCTATAATTTTAATGTTATGTATTTTATTTATTATGTTGTATTAATTTTAAAATAAAGTCCGAGAAAACTATGAGAGAACAACGTTCAGCCCCAATAGTATCAAAAACCCTGCATCCCTCAGAACAAGTCACATTCGTCCCTTTTATCAAAGTGCTGATATTGATTATCCTGTGGACACCCTGAGGGATAAAAAGGGTTAATTCATCCTGAATGAAAAATAGGAGATGGCAAATTGAAAAATTGAAGGGTAAATCGAACGCGATTAGGACGCAAAGAAGTGGGGCCTTTGCTTTTCAAATGAGGCTTCCTAAGAATATCTCGTCCCTATCTTTCCAAAGATGTTTCCTTGTAAAGAAACAATCGGGACTTGAGACTTTTTCTACGAAGAAAAGACTTGAATTTTAACCTAAATAGGTTATAATTCTCCAACAAAGATACTTTGTTGTGTAACTTCATAATAATATAAATGAAAAAAATCAACTTGTCATAATATAAGTGAATACGGAATGTGCAAAGGTTTCAACTGTCAAAAAATATATTTATTTCTATTGGAAATATAAAAGACATTGTCGTCTGGTCTGGTAATCCAGAGGTCGCGAGTTCAAAACCCAGCCGGATCATGAAGTCAACCTTTCATTATGCGAATTTGACAGCATCATTTTTTTTCTTCTAAACATCTAGTTCATTCGAGAAGGGGGTTTCACCTTCCACTCCCTGGAATCACACATACCAGTTAGTTACCATTATTAAACTGATAGGTAAACTCACAAACCAGCTAATCAAATTAACTACACCCAGTCTGAGTGGGACCAGGAATAGGCAGCAATTACGAGGGTTCAAATTTGAAGGGTCACCCATCCAAGTACTAACCTCGATGGACGTTCCTTAACTTAAGTGACCTAATGAGAATAAAATTGTTGTATTCAACGTGCCATCGACGCTGGCTAAATAATTTAATTTTAAATGGGTACATAATGGAACCTTCTGTTCCTACCCGTATACCCCGGGGGGAGCGATAGTAACCGTCTATCTGCACACGTTTCAGCCAACAGAGACGTTTATAAATTGATTTTTTAAGCAAATTTTAATAAAATTGTTCACAGGATACAGCTTCGAGAAGAGGAAAAGGGGGAGAAAATAATATACATGGAAGATAAAGGAGTGGAGGACAGGAAATTGATAAATATTGACACTCCAGAAGAAATTTTGAGTCCCATCTGATGAATATTTGAGGCTCTTATATTATTATGTTGTGGAGAAGAAGAGGGAAGTAATGGGAAAGGGGCGAGAGAATGAAAAGAAAGGAAAGGATGTAAGAATTAGGAAGAGGAGGAAGGAGGAATTGGAAAAGAAGGAGAAAAGAAAAAGAGGAGCATGAGAGCTGGATAAGTGATGGATGAATACTGCGAGGAAGAACTCATGCAAGGAAGAAACGGAGAAGAAGGAATAGTAAAAAGAGGTAGAAGAAATGGAAGAAGGGAAGAGATGGAAAAGGAAAAGAAAGAGGAAAATATGATAGAGAATAAGTGTATGGATGAACAATGAACATAGGAAAGTAACGGATTAAAAGGAATAATAGGTAGAGGGAAAGAAGAAGGAGAAATAGAATAAGGAAGAGAAATTAAAGGATGTAGAAAGAGGAGGAAAGAAAATAGGAGACTAAGGAGCTAATGGAGAAAAGGTTCGAAAAAGTCCACAGGGAAGCAATGGAGAAAAAGGAATAAAAATATGAGATATAGAAGTAGAAGAATATTAGGGACGAGGAAGAGGAGTAGATATGGAATACAAAGAAATGATAAGATAGGGGAGGAGGAGGAGGAGGAAGTGATGAAGAATAATGAAGGAACATATAAGATTACAAGAAGAAGAAGGAGAAATGAAAGAAAGGAGAAAGGGAATAACAAAAATAAAAGAAGTGTAATGCATAATAAGAAAGATGATTTTGTCCTGAGAGATCTTGTCAAGCTGAAAAGAGCTTTCAAAATTATTATTCCAATTCGAGTTGCTTCAATTTATAATAATATGGTCCCAGCCGCTGGCGCTGACAGTATACAAGTGGTTCACAATATGCCTGGTGGTCATGGAAAGGTTTGAACATGAAAAATTTCCCAATATGCCTCACATAAATCTAGTTGTTACATAAGAATAGATTCCCAAATTGAGTCTTGAAAGAATCTATAACTATCTTTAAAAAAGAGTTTTATAAATAAATTGAAAAATATTTTATTACCAAGGCATGATATTGAAATTTTGAGAACCTCTCTATTTTAGCACACATTTTGACAGTCAACACAAGATCAATCTATTTGAAAAATGCATTTTGAGGGATGCAGCTGCAGAAAACAATCTATCTTCATATTATAATAGGACAGTATGGAAGATTTAGATACAAGGAAAGAGGAATAGGTAATAACTGATTATAGAGTGGGAAACTAAATAATAGTCTGAAGTATTGATAAGAAATGAAAATAATGATTATTATACATATTTATGTGGAAATAACAACATTAGGTATATAATATATATCAATCAAGCTCGCCGGTAGGCGAGCGCTCGTCAAGTAGCGCCAGCCAACCGGCCTATATTAACACGAAACAGAGTTTATATGTATTTTGTTTTATTGTTTTCGCCCACATCCCGCGAACTTTTATCAATTTTTATTTCAAATTCGTAATGAGACGCGAAAGTAGATTGTGTTTCACGGAAGCGCGAGGTTCCTACGTACAGTTAAAGTCGTTTTCTGGCCACGCCGAAAATCTTGAATTTCATAAAATTATTCATACGGGTTTTTTTTTTTTTCAGACCAATTTTCTGTCAAGGGTACAGCAACGTGTGCTTATCGTGGAAAGACGTGAGATACGTTTTTGGAAAGGGAATTTTTATTTCTGCATACCTTTTATAGTTTCAAGTATTTATTTTTTATAGGATAGGAGATATAGCCTTTTACAAGAAAACCATATTTCTTTTTTCTTTTTTTTTCTGGTTATTTTGGAGCTGCGATTGTGATATTTTTTGAAATTCTTAATTATAAAGAATAATATTTTGACATAACCAAAGTATTACACTGGACCGAAATTGAGTTATAGCCTTTTACAAGAAAACCGGATTTCTTTTTTCTTTTTTTTTCTAGATATCCTAGATATGTATTTTTAGTGTTTTAAGAAAGATCTAGTTAATGGGAACGAGCACACTTAATTTCAGATGGTTGAAACAAGTAGAAAAGTATTTAAAACCCTCTAAAGGAATATCTATAATGAACCCCGGAGCCACGCCTATTTATCCCAAGTGGATGACTGAAAGTTCTTTCTAAAGGTCTAATTACGCAAAATTTTACTACGATGTAAATAAAATTTTAAAAAAATCAGCGACAGTGTGAGACATAAAAAGAAAAAACTGAATTTTAATTTATGAGAGTAACAAAAAATCTTCACCTCACACAGAACTTAATCTATGCTGTTTGCGTCCTCGCTTCATCCAAGCTGCCAACAGACCGACTTATCAGAACGGGAATAATAACGTCCTATAACTTCGTTAAAAGATTTCTACATCACGATAATATTATCATAACAATCATAATAATATTTCAAAGGTAAAACATTTCTTCAAACTCACTACTGAGAGGAAGCATACCTCTGATATTATTAGAAAAGTATAAATATTGGCCACTAAGATGCAGAATATTTATTAATGTAGATCAAGTGATAAATTTAATATAATAAAATATTAGTCGACGATCACAGAGTAGTCTCTGTGATCGTCGACTGGTGTAGGTAAAACACAAAGTTTGCAAGGTGACCTGGGTTCGAATCCCGGCTAGGTATAATTTTTTTTTACTCTGTACTTTGGATGGCCGGTTTTCTGTTATATCTCGTGAGAAAAAAACAGTAGTTACTAGTTTGAGTCAACCTCCTATGACCGTTTAATTTCGATTGAAGTGAGTATGGTTTAACTCGATCAACATTGATATGTCACAATCTAACTATCGGTCTACCTATACTATGTATGTAACGTGATATAAGTTGCATATTTTGTCCAATCGAGCTGAAATTTTCAGGGTATGTTTCATGGATACATGACTGTTTGCCTATTAATTAATAATTATTAAATGTATACCTAGCCAGCCTCCGTGACTTAATGGTTGTGACTACTGCCCGTAGTCCAGAGTTCCCGAGTTCAACTCTCGGTTGGGGCAGACTTTTTGACGAAAATTCTGTTTCATCCAAACACGTGAGGCTGGCATTTCCGGCCCTACCCAGGCTGGGTGAGGTTCATGTGGGTAGCTGGTACGATTCCCAGCGAATGGAGGTTAAAACCCCCGTCCACACTATCTCAGTCAGGACGTTAAAACCAAATAGAATCAACTGGTCACAATAGATCTAATTAGGTCGCAGTGTTAATTGTAAGGGTTTCATTGGAAACCCTGCAACCAGGTCAGATAATAATAATAAAAATATATAATCTAGAACAATTTCTTACATTTTCTGTTTATACTGATTATGCTGAAATGACACCATGTTTAGCAACTTACCGACCTCAGTAGCTTGATCGATAAGGCAGTGGACTTGTAACTTAGAGGTCGGTGGTTCAAGTCCCGGTTTCAGCGTATATTTAGTAAAGCGAGTGTGAGTAGTTGTGACTTAACTTTAATGTTTAGGAACTTGATGTTAGGCAAATATATGGGTCATAATTTCTTAAAGCCATAGTAAGAAACAGTTTCAAACAATCGGACGGTTTAGGGAAGTGTAGATTGTGTAGGTAACTCAGTTAATAAACTAGGAAGTGGAACTTCTAATTTATTGAAACACTAGCGGTTTACACCCGCCGCTTTGCCAGCCCATCACACATACACAACACACCACACCACACCACCACACACAACACACACCACACACAAATCACACACACACACATCACACAAAAAAAACCTAAAACTTTCTCCCTTTGAGTTGATATGTCGTCACTTCAAATTTCAAAAAAAAAAATGTCATTTAGGTCACAATATTTTA
Organism: Bactericera cockerelli; assembly: GCA_024516035.1. Taxonomy (NCBI): domain Eukaryota; kingdom Metazoa; phylum Arthropoda; class Insecta; order Hemiptera; family Triozidae; genus Bactericera; species Bactericera cockerelli. The sequence goes on from CM044962.1 coordinate 23,477,729, forward strand.
CGTGTTACCCATTCATTTTTTTTACCTTACCTGGCGTAGCTCAAGAACGGCTCATCAGAAATTCGCGATCGATATGTCAATTGAAAGCTCAAACCCTTGCCTAAAACTTTCTGGCTTTGAGTTGATAGGTCGTTGCGACAAATTTCGAGAAAAAATGTCATTTAGGTTTAAAAACGTAAAAAAATTGTGTCGCCCTTCCAAATTTTAGGACTCGCCTTTTTCACCGGGGCTGGATATATTTAAAACCAAAACACCTAACAAATTTTGTGAACCGAGATTTATATCCTGTACACATTCAGAATGCAAAAATGTGAGATTTAGTTAGTGTACTGAATGATGAAAGAACCGGTGCTTTTGTACTTGGTTCTTGAGTAATTACTCAAATTCACTATTCCATTTACATCCGCTCTCAGAATCTCAAAAACCAAGTACCGGTTCTATAAAATACTCGGTCTTACCCATCTCTAATTATTGCCAACAATACTGAAACGGGGTACTTTTCTGTTAGTGAATCTAGCAGTGGGTTCCAAAATTTGAAAAGATCAACAAAATTGCTGAGTGCTTTTTAGTGTCACTGAAAGGATCACACTTGTTATCTCAAGATTTCTCCTCTCTTCAGAAAGTATACTATAAAATTTTCTCTCAGCATCTTTCTAAAGTTTCTTTTTTGTTTGCGGGGCTTGGTGGAAAAAGGGCGTAAGTCGATTTACGCCCTTTTTGCATCACTGATTGAGGAAAATCAATTAAATCAAAAAGTAGTGATATCCCCCAAAAACACTTCGTGTAAAAGTAGTCGTCAAGTGTTGGAATAATTAAAAAGAACTGATATCAAAAACGTCAATTTTCTATGTTTCAAGGAATTATTTTTCACGTAATTAGTCACACAACAAAATAATACTCTTGAAAGAACCATGTTGTATAGGTAGTTACAGAACCACGTTCTTGACTACTGCACACTGTTTTGTTAGCAGATTACTACACATAAATATCAGAACAAAACAGTGTGCAGTAGTCAAGAACGTGGTTCTGTAACTACCTATACAACATGGTTCTTTCAAGAGTATTATTTTGTTGTGTGACTAATTACGTGAAAAATAATTCCTTGAAACATAGAAAATTGACGTTTTTGATATCAGTTCTTTTTAATTATTCCAACACTTGACGACTACTTTTACACGAAGTGTTTTTGGGGGATCAATAGTAAACATGGATAATAACTGGGTTCATAAAAGGAAAGAACATTAAATAAAAGATATCTTCGAATGATGTTGAAATTTAACATACAAAACAACATAATATAACAAGAAAACTCCATAAAGAACTCTCAGTGGAAATGAATGACCCCAAGGAAATGTAGGATGAAAAATGATGAACTGACTCATGACTGATGATAAGAAAATAATGAATTGAAAAAGGTTTTCTTTTTTAAATCTAAAAATTCCATTGTGCATTATAAAATCACGCATCTTACACAAATATTAATAACATAAAAGAGAAGACAATTTCTTGAAAATTAACTTCTTATTCCAAAAGGTTTAATTATTTACAAAGTCCATGACTCATACCATTTTTGTCATAGGTACATAATATTATATGAATAATATATTTAATTATAAAGTAAACTATTTTTGATATGCTTGAAGTACTTTATGAATTACGAAAAAAAATCTGTCACCAACAACATGAGACTGATTTATTTATCTTCCGATGAGATAAAGACATTGTGCAAGTCTAAAAGACTTTTAAAAGTCTTTAGACTTTCCCATTATACCTACATTTTTCGATAAAGTTTTCAAACATTTACAAACTTTGACCATAAATTAACAGATTTATCTTTTGTTTTTCTTCACATTTGGCTGGAGGAATCTCTTGAATAGACTCTTATCGTTTAAGGATAGTTATTATTATAACTTGGACTGCTAACCATTATGGTGGAGGACTGATTGACAGGTGATCCTCACTAATGAAAAAGTCCTTTACTTATGATTTATTAACATGCAGTTGAAAGTGGATTACAAACTATGCCAATATATTATTGGGTTTACTATCAGAAATTGAATCAATAACTAATTTAATTTTTGAAAAAGTATGTAGACTTTGTAGAAGAATCATTAATGGAACTTATAAAACTCGACATCTTTAGGTTACATTTTCAAGTCTCAACGGTTGATACAACCACCAATGCATGACTTCTAATCAGCTGAATTCGATCTTTGATAACTGGGGTGCATACAAATCAGCTGAAATTAAATGCCATCTATAATTGAATCGGTGAGTGGAAAAAGGTAACAATCGACATTTTTTTCAAAAATGAGATTTTTGCGGATTTGAATTATACTTGCGAAGACTCATCTACTGAGTACAAGAAAGAAACAAATTTCATTCTCGAAGCCTGAGTATTTACGCGTCCAAAAATTTGTTTAGTAGAAAAAAGAAACAATTCCATCAATTGTTTCTTTCTTGCACTCATTTAGACTGCGCATGTGTGTTACTTGTTTGTATAACACACATGCGTGATTTTTTTTGTGTATTTTTAATTATTTGTTTTCTTAATGATATCATTACAACAAGTTATTTGTTTCAATTCAGTCAAGTTTTTTTTTGTGAAAAGTTCTATTTGTTAATAATTTGTGGTTGAAATCATGGTCCATAAGCGGCGCGCTAAAATTTTTTATACAAAACTGAACGAAATTACTGAAACCTGCCAAAAAGACCCACACTCATATGGGGTAGTATTTGATTTCATGCAAAATCTCCCATTATCAGCAACACCCGTACAGGAAATGTTTTATTTGCGAAAAACGTGGCATTTCGTATTTTGCATACACAGTTTAGGAGATGGGAAATCAAAATATTACACTTACTCCGAGGGGACTGCCAAAAAAGGACCCGATGAAGTATGTTCCTTCTTGTATCATCACATTCAAGAGTTTGTACCATCCGATGTTGAAACCCTATATGTTTTCAGTGACGCATGTGGTGGTCAAAATAGGAATCATACGTTAATCCGTCTTCTGTTAACCCTAACAATGAATGGCCGATTTAAGATGATTAAACAATATTTTCCAGTTTAAGTGAATAGTTTCTTGTCATGCGACAGGAATTTCGCCACAATAAAGAGAGCGATTAAAAGGTATGACAGGATTTATTTGCCCTCAGAATATGACATGATTATTTCAGAAGCCAAGAAAACGGGAGATTTGTTTTTTGTATTCAGTGTTAAGACTGATGATGTGCTTAACTTCAGACTGGTGGCCTTCTTATTCCAAGAAATGTCCTAAAGCTATAAATAGCAATGAGAAGTTCTCGATTAGTCAATACAGGGACTTTACGTACAAATCTGATGAGAAAGGTTATGTCACAACAACCTGTTTCCTTGATGGCCTGATTCACATTTTTATTCACCTGATCACACTTTTTACTTGGCGAAAGATAGGACCTTAAGATCAGTACTATTACCAGATCAAAAGACGTACCTCTTGTTTGTCCCTATCAAACAGAAGAAATTAGATGACTTGGTTAAGCTACTTCCGTACATTCCTACAGACAAACGGTACTTCTATGAAACTTTGATCGCTAGGGGGGGGTACAATGGGGGAAAACGACACTGACGAGGACTGAAATATCTCAAATTTAGGTATATGAAACTTTGTTGGTTGGGTCGGAGGGACAAAAAGTAGGGAAAGGGGGTAAAATCTTATAATTAGGAAGACTACAATATATCACTTTAATGTTAATTTTGTATAAGAAGTGTTCTTTTTTTGTTTTATTGATATTTTCTTAATAAATCCTTTCATTTTCTTAAGAAAAAATACTTGTTTTTCATTTTAGTGGAAAAAGGAAACAATTTTGAAAACTTTGAGCAGCCAAAACTTTTTTTTTAAGCATACTAGAGTTTTATAATTAAAGAACATCATTCATGAAGTCTTTAGGAATAGTATCATGTAAAAATTATAACGAAAATGTTCATGGTTTTCCTGGAATCACGTTTTATGTCGCTCCTGAAAAGTTGAGTTCAATGCAATTGTTACCTTTTTCCACTCACCGATTCAATTCGAGGTTTAGGTTCAATGAAAGAACCAGGTTGTAGCTGAAATATTGCTCTCAGGTCATATGCCTTTCTCAGCGTTTCTACAGAAGTGCGGCGGAAGTCCAAATTGTTTGAGTTACAGGTCTTCGGGTAGCGGCTGAGGGATTGAAATTTTTGGTGTGCTCATTAACTGAATGAGAAGGCAAGATAAATGAAACTTGGGGACAAATTATTATTATTATTTAACACTTTATTGGTCAACTACATGATACATACAAACAAATAGAACATGAAAAAAAAGAACACAATCTTAATAATTATATAAATGTCAAAGACACTCACTGACCACTGACCACTGACTGATCATCGCTCTACAGCCCAAACCGTAAGTCCTAGGAAGCTGAAATTTGGTAGGTAGCTTTGTCTTATAGTCTAGATGTGCAATAAGACGGGATTTTTCGAAACTCCCACTACAACACCTGCCATTGGCGAAAAAGGATTTTTTGCTTTCACGGCCATGCCTCGGCCCGCAAAGCGGGCGACAGCCCGCTAGTAGAATATACGTAGTGAACCAAGGGGCGAGGTTAAAGCCTGTGGCTTTCTCTTTCACCGAACCCCAATTATTAAACATGTTCAATCAAGTTTTATTTACAAATGACATACAAATTAAAAAAATACTATTAATTATACATTATACAAGCCAAACCATCCCTGATATACGATACTGCGCTGTAATTGGTTGTAATCCTATTTCATTATTTGGCACTTGGTCATTTCATAATAGGTATTGAAGAAGACTTTGAGTTCATTTATTAAGTCTGCATTAGGACCAATGTAGGCTATCTCCAATGTTTCTTACTTCTCATTTAATATACCGTATAAACTTCATTATTTTCTTCTTTCATCTCTTTCTCCTCTTCATTTAATTTCGTCGGTCCTTCTTTTCTGTCATATCTCATTTAATGGGGGGTCGAAAAATTATTTCTCCAGCCTCCACAATCAACTGTGTGAGTGTTCCCTGTATAATTCTTTGGTTTGGCAGGTGCAATGACGTGTGCTATTTGTAAATTGTTACTGTATGGTACATAGGTCTATACTATTTCTGGATACCCTTCACGCACAACCTGAGAACCAAGGTTTATTTTGGTTAACTACCGAGAGTTCAAGTTTAAGTCAAGTTTAAATTAAACCTTTCTTGTAGTTTAAATAAAATTAATTCAAGTTTATTTTTATTATTATTAATATATACGCTGTAGACGCTTGTGGTCTGTGTCATAGCTTGTCCATCTCGTATAGTATGCCTCCCCTCTGATGGGTGAGAAGTGACACACTACTTCTCATTGGTTAGCTGGCTCAAAACGAGCGCGCCGGAAGATATCTCTTACAAAAAACTGAATCATATTTAGGATCAAATTCTTTGACAGCTCTGGGATTTTTACCCGGGACCTTCCGCATGGAAAGTGAGTATGAGTACCTTAACACTGAGCTAATCGTTCGCTCAAACCTTGAAACTGAAATACCACAAGCCGCCACTGCGTTGTGGTGTATTACCTCCAGAGTTAGCTGGCTGAAAAGAACATATAAAATATACAGCTTAAAGAAACTGGCCACTACTTGCATTGTCAGATTTTTATCAGTTTGAATTTTTTGATACGCTCGCCGGGCTCAGGATGGTTTCAATTATTATTAAGCTGGCTAGAATTTTTCTGATGTCCTCACTGTTTCCTGTGAGGATTATAATTACCTGGCTAATATTAAAGAATAGTAATTATACCCATACACAATCCTCTATTTAGCATATTTCGTCAGAGAAAGAAAAAAAAAAACTTTAAATTAGTTTTGATGATCAGCCACCAGGGCCGATTTTAAAGGTCGACCGCAGTTTGATCGAACTGACCTTGGTGTTTTGTTTGATTTTAATGTCTGTAATTTTCAGTTTAATGAGGTGAATTCATATTATCTTTCAGTCTTGACTGTAAGTATCATGCTTAAAAGCCATTATAATCACGATAATAGCTCATCGACAGTATAGACACAAATTTTGATCGATAAGTGGGAATAAAATAATTTTGATTATACTAACTATCATTTTATTGCTTGCTAGTTATTGCACGGTAATTTATTTTTGGTGAATACTCATTTGACCAAAACTTTTGTGGTTGACCTCAAGGTGTAATTTTTTTTTACTGATTCTCGGAGTATTTTCAGATACGCGTACTTTTTTATATGATTTATCAATCTCTAGTTTAAGATCGTTATCTCGAATTTAAAAAAAAACTTTAGTTTTTATTATTAATATTGTAATAACCTATTCATTATTATTTTCTGTTTTGTTTACACTTATTATAAGACCGCTAGGACAACCAGTTCATTTCGTACAAACTCATGTGTTTCACCGATCGGTGGGACAGCTGCTTGTGTCTTGCATCTGGACTGCCCCCGAGGGCCAATCGTTAGCAAATCGCCTGGGACTAACTGAGACTAATAAAGACTCGAGTACAGGTCTCACGTCACACACATGGGCCGTCCTCATAAAGTCCTAGCTGTCACCGTCACACTCCCTGACTCCCGAGTTATCACGTTCTCATGCTCTGTCACACACCGGTAACTAGGACATGCATGTGGTGGAGCTAAGTCTCAACTAGGTGAATGTGGTGGAGCTGAGTCTCAACTAGGTGAATGTGGTGGAGCTGAGTCTCAACTAGGTGAATGTGGTGGAGCTGAGTCTCAACTAGGTGAATGTGGTGGAGCTGAGTCTCAACTAGGTGAATGTGGTGGAGCTGAGTCTCAACTAGGTGAATGTGGTGGAGCTGAGTCTCAACTAGGTGAATGTGGTGGAGCTGAGTCTCAACTAGGTGAATGTGGTGGAGCTGAGTCTCAACTAGGTGAATGTGGTGGAGCTGAGTCTCAACTAGGTGAATGTGGTGGAGCTGAGTCTCAACCAGGTGAATGTGGTGAAGCTCAGTCTCAACTAGGTGAATGTGGTGAAGCTCAGTCTCAACTATGTGAATGTGGTGGAGCTGAGTCTCAATTAGATGAATGTGGTGGAGCTGAGTCTCAACTAGGTGAATGTGGTGGAGCTGAGTCTCAACTAGGTGAATGTGGTGGAGCTGAGTCTCAACTAGGTGAATGTGGTGGAGCTGAGTCTCAACTATGTGAATGTGGTGGAGCTGATGAGTCTCAACTAGGTGAATGTGGTGGAGCTGAGTCTCAATTAGATGAATGTGGTGGAGCTGAGTCTCAACTAGGTGAATGTGGTGGAGCTGAGTCTCAACTAGGTGAATGTGGTGGAGCTGAGTCTCAACTATGTGAATGTGGTGGAGCTGAGTCTCAATTAGATGAATGTGGTGGAGCTGAGTCTCAACTAGGTGAATGTGGTGGAGCTGAGTCTCAACTAGGTGAATGTGGTGGAGCTGAGTTCTCAACTAGGTGAATGTGGTGGAGCTGAGTCTCAACTAGATGAATGTGGTGGAGCTGAGTCTCAACTAGGTGAATGTGGTGGAGCTGATGAGTCTCAACTAGGTGAATGTGGTGGAGCTGATGAGTCTCAACTAGGTGAATGTGGTGGAGCTGATGAGTCTCAACTAGGTGAATGTGGTGGAGCTGAGTCTCAACTAGGTGAATGTGGTGGAGCTGAGTCTCAACTAGATGAATGTGGTGGAGCTGAGTCTCAACTAGGTGAATGTGGTGGAGCTGAGTCTCAACTAGGTGAATGTGGTGGAAGCTGATGAGTCTCAACTAGGTGAATGTGGTGGAGCTGAGTCTCAACTAGGTGAATGTGGTGGGGCTGAGTCTCAACTAGGTGAATGTGGTGGAGCTGAGTCTCAACTAGGTGAATGTGGTGGGGCTGAGTCTCAACTAGGTGAATGTGGTGGAGCTGAGTCTCAACTAGGTGAATGTGGTGGAGCTGAGTCTCAACTAGCTGTCACCGTCACACTCCCTGACTCCCGAGTTATCAGGTTCTCATGCTCTGTCACACACCGGTGACTAGGACATGCATGTGGTGGAGCTGGGTCTCAACTAGGTGAATGTGGTGGAGCTGAGTCTCAACTAGGTGAATTTGGTGGGGCTGAGTCTCAACTAGGTGAATGTGGTGGAGCTGAGTCTCAACTAGGTGAATGTGGTGGAGCTGAGTCTCAACTAGGTGAATGTGGTGGAGCTGAGTCTCAACTAGGTGAATGTGGTGAAGCTCAGTCTCAACTAGGTGAATGTGGTGGAGCTGAGTCTCAACTAGGTGAATGTGGTGGAGCTGAGTCTCAACTAGGTGAATGTGGTGGAGCTGAGTCTCAACTAGGTGAATGTGGTGGAGCTGAGTCTCAACTAGGTGAATGTGGTGGAGCTGAGTCTCAACTAGGTGAATGTGGTGGAGCTGAGTCTCAACTAGGTGAATGTGGTGGACCTGAGTCTCAACTAGGTGAATGTGGTGGAGCTGAGTCTCAACTAGGTGAATGTGGTAGAGCTGAGTCTCAACCAGGTGAATGTGGTGGAGCTGAGTCTCAACTAGGTGAATGTGGTGGAGCTGATGAGTCTCAACTAGGTGAATGTGGTGGAGCTGATGAGTCTCAACTAGGTGAATGTGGTGGAGCTGAGTCTCAACTAGGTGAATGTGGTGGAGCTAAGTCTCAACTAGATGAATGTGGTGGAGCTGAGTCTCAACTAGGTGAATGTGGTGGAGCTGAGTCTCAACTAGGTGAATGTGGTGGAGCTGAGTCTCAACTAGGTGAATGTGGTGGAGCTGAGTCTCAACTAGCTGTCACCGTCACACTCCCTGACTCCCGAGTTATCACGTTCTCATGCTCTGTCACACACCGGTGACTAGGACATGCATGTGGTGGAGCTGGGTCTCAACTAGGTGAATGTAGTGGAGCTGAGTCTTAACTAGGTGAATGTGGTGGAGCTGAGTCTCAACTAGGTGAATGTGGTGGAGCTGAGTCTCAACTAGGTGAATGTGGTGGAGCTGAGTCTCAACTAGGTGAATGAGGTGGAGCTGAGTCTCAACTAGGTGAATGTGGTGGAGCTGAGTCTCAACTAGGTGAATGTGGTGGAGCTGAGTCTCAACTAGGTGAATGTGGTGGAGCTAAGTCTCAACTAGGTGAATGTGGTGGAGCTGAGTCTCAACTAGGTGAATGTGGTGGAGCTGAGTCTCAACTAGGTGAATGTGGTGGAGCTGAGTCTCAACTAGGTGAATGTGGTGGAGCTGAGTCTCAACTAGGTGAATGTGGTGGAGCTGAGTCTCAACTAGGTGAATGAGGTGGAGCTGAGTCTCAACTAGGTGAATGTGGTGGAGCTGAGTCTCAACTAGGTGAATGTGGTGGAGCTGAGTCTCAACTAGGTGAATGTGGTGGAGCTGAGTCTCAACTAGGTGAATGTGGTGGAGCTGAGTCTCAACTAGGTGAATGTGGTGGAGCTGAGTCTCAACTAGGTGAATGTGGTGGAGCTGAGTCTCAACTAGGTGAATGTGGTGGAGCTGAGTCTCAACTATGTGATGAGTGGGGTGGATTATCAAAATAATTGCAAATTTTACATGTTAAACTAAGATTTTAATATAGGTAATACTGTTTGTTTTACTCATTTGACGTAGAAACTACGAGCAAATATAACCTGAAAAAAAAAAAAAAAAAATTATGCGATATTATTTTTATGTTTCCTCAATTATTCTTGTTGCAGGTAAGTTTGCTTGAGAAAAAAATTCCTTCCTTATGCCATTCGTCATTTCCAATGTAAGTCATAGATATATTATGTTGTATGTTATAAATAACTATGACAAAAAAATAAAATAATAGGTACTCTTGTTATTTAGTACCTCAAACCGACCTCAGTGGCTTGATCGATAAGTCAGCGGACTTGTAACCTGGAGGTCGGTGGTTCAAGTCCCGGTTTCAGCGTAGATTTAGTAAAAGCGAGTTTGAGTAGTTGTGATATCACGAAAGTGATTAACACAAATATGATAACTTAGTACCTCAAACTTTGGTTCAATACTAATTTTTACTAACTATCTGTGCACACGTGTAACTAATCTTCATATTACTTCCGATAAAATTATTAGAAATCGGATGTATTTTTTTTCTAAAATTATCTTTTGTCCCACCACTGTCAACTCACGCAGTTTTATTACTCGGTGTTGGAGACATAATTTTACTGCTCAATAAAACAAGGTAATTAATGCTCATAAATAATAACTATCTGTCAGCTTATCATTTATGTAGTAGTAAAATATTAAAACGTATGAGACGGGTCCTGTTTTCTATACTTTTTACGCTGGGACGGCTTCAAATTAGGGTATGTGTTCCAAATATGACAACAACAAAAAAAATTAGGACGGGCGAGTACAAAAACATATTTTATATTTTTTTGAATTATATTTTTGAATTATATTTTTGAATTATATTTTGAATTATATTTTATTTATTAAACGGGAAAAACCCAATATACATAAGTTACAAAATGTTACAGTTAAAAACATACAAAATATTTTTAAAATACATATTATGTAGGTGAAAGACATGAAAAAAGTTTTTTTTTTTTTTTTAACAAAGAAAACTATTTTTTTTTAAATTATATTTTGAATTATATTTTATTTATTAAACGGGAAAAAACCCAATATACATAAATATTAATAATAGCATTGCTTTTTTTAGACTTTTGGAGTTACTCTGTGCTCTTTTTGTATCACTTTATCTACCTCAATGATCAACTTGACTTCCACGTATCTTGACCTAAACTTATATTTTCCCTGTGTAATGACTACATTAACTATTACCTATATTCCTATTCCATGTACCTGTCTCATACCCGTCGTGTAAAGATGCAATAATAATCTTATATCTATATTGTAACAACATATGCCTAGGTCATATCTGTAGATATATCGTGTACATTTTCTTATTATTTTTAATTAGCGGATATGAGACTATGCGCGGTCGGACAATTATTATTATTAGCACAATCCCAATTCCATACTTAATGAGCAATAAAAACCTTAAGACATGTCTTGGTGATGTGAGCTGAGAAATTACGCCAGGGAAAATGAGCGGCCAGGTTTATTTATCAAGTTGTTTTCAAAATTATTATTTGCTATATTTTGTTGTAGTCTTTCATAATGTGTATAAATTGTACCTATATGTCTGTGAACTTATATAAAAGGACCTATATGTATAATTATGTGTTAGCATTTTGACTGGGTATCATTGGAATCCGACAAGTCTTGGCTAATTAGCCTGATAAAGTTTTTTTTTTAAGTGGGGTTTAACGTCGCTTTCAACTGCCATGGTCATATCACGACGGGGGTTTTACCCTCCATTCGCAGGAAACTTACAAACCTGCTACTCACATTGACCTCACCCAGCCTGATTGGGGCCGGGAAAAGCCAGCGTCACGAGAATTAGAATTTGAATGGTCACCCATCCAATGATAAAGTTTCTTTTGGACACAAAGGCGGCGGACTTGTAACGTGAAGACCGGTGGTTCGAGTCCCAAAAATGACAAATTTAGAGAGATTGTTTGTATAGTGGTGTGCTTTTGAGGAAATGTGACATCACTACTGGGCTGATTCATACAAGGATTTGGATGGGCCCTCGTGATGCTGGCTATTCCTGGCCCAACTCAGGTTGAGTGAGGTTAATGTGGGTATAGCTGGTTTGTAAGTTTTCAAAATTTGGAAGGTTAAAGAAATGTTCTACATAGTTTTTCACTAAACTAATTTCATCATCATAGGGTGTCCTCATCGTGAACGATGGTAGCCAGACAGTGGTGGAATGACTCAGTACTTCTACCACTGTCTTTACAAGGAGGCTAATAATTGAGAAGGGCCCCCAGAACCAAGTCAATGCTGGTCTACTCCCTGTTTATTGTCCCCCAGCCAGACGATGACTTTGTTCATCGAATTAAAAATAAATAAATAGGATATTCTTCTTTGAGAACCCCTGTATGGCCCAGATTAGATTATCCTGGGAGATTTTACAGTCGGTTGGAATGGTCACTCAAAACTCACACCGTATGCCGCGGATAACGGTCAAAAGCGTTGGACAGAGGTAACACAAAATTGTGCTGTACATAAATTAAACACTAGGTTTTTTTCGAAGCGAGTTGGTAAGTTTAAGTAAGTAATAAAAATGTAAATCGTGTGACTCTGCTCTTCCTCTACCAACACTTTGGTCGGAGAATGGATGGGAATCAGGCCGAGTGTCGGAAATTTCAACTGAAATTTTTTTGTATTTTTTTCTTTAATTTCTTGTTGTTTTTTTTTTTTTTAGAAACAAGGTACAAGCTCAGTTACCCATAGGAGAAATTGAAAAGAAATGCTTGAGAATATTTTTCCTTGATGTAGCAACGCAGTTGGTATTTTTTTTATATATAAATTAGTTAATTATTGCTTTCAGGTTTCGGTCGAGATATTTATAATGTCTCTTTCTGTGAATAGGTGTTCTTCAAACCTCGGCCAAGGTGTTTGATTATATAAGCATTGTAAGCAGACATGGACTTTTTAGTTTCCTTATCTTATTTTGATAGGAATTAGTTTTTTAATCGACCAGGATTTTCACTTCTACACATGTATCTATATCTAAATGAGAAGAGTACCTGACCATTGTTTATAGTTTAATTTATGGTTTACGGGGTCTTAAATGTGTAAGCTTGGGTTTTATTAGCAAGGGCAATTATATGATATACTGAACTAAGTCTAATAATAGTACAGTACATGCATCATCTATTTAACCTCCTAAGGAATATTTTAAACTCTTGAGAAAAAAGAACTGTATAGATATATTCAGAGTAACTCGGTGAAATATACTTATAATTCTGTTACAAATATTATTACAATAGATTACTGGCACCTGTAAAAAATACCATATAATTATATAGGAAGCCAAAGTGGTATACCTGGTATCTAACGCATAATTTTTTAATGCACCTAATATAAATCCATTTTAATTTAAAGTAGGTATGAGTAGTTACATTTAAAATTATACCTACTTTCTTAACTTTCTCAGCTTCATGAGAAGTAGGACAAGTAGACCAGGTACTCCAGGTAGTATGTTTAGAAATTACAGTGCAATTCTGCTAACTCAAAATTCAAGGCACTGAAGCGTCATCGCACCGGTTCCCGGTGTTAAGCAATGTCCAGTGAGGTGAAGACTTCGTGATATTGGCATTTCGTCCCAACCTAGGCTGGGTGAGGTTAATATGGGTTGCAGGTTTGTGAGTTTCCTGCGAACGGAGCGTAACACCCGCGTCTTGATTTGACCTTGCACTTGATAGCGACGTTAAACCCAAAGACAGAAAAAAAATGACAGAAAAAGACTAGCGCCGTAACCACTCGCCTTAAAATGTGAACACCAAAGTGTGAAAAAAAAACAGAGAAAATATTTATAAAGAAACAGAAGAGAAAGGGGTTTTCAATATTAGAAATCAAAACATGTACGCCACAAATCAACCTAACCCTTCTATTTCCCGACTCTTGACCAGTTGGGTCCCAAATCACCCTGTGGAATAGAGGGAGATGCAAGTGGGCGGGGGGGGTGGGGTTGGAATGGTTTGAGAGATATACGGTGGTGCAGTGGTCTGGAGCAGGGATGAGTTGTGAGGTCATGGATTATTGAACACCTCAGCCAATAGCCTCTCTCTTCCTCTTCTCTTTCTCTCTCCCTCTTCTCTCTCTCTCTCTCTCTCTCTCCTTCTTTCTCTTCTCTCTATCTCTTCCTCCTCTTCCCTCTGACTTTATCTCTACCTCCTTAGTCTCACACTTTCCTTCTCTCCTTTGTTTTTCTCCCTCCCTCTCTCCCTTATGAGCTCTTCTTCTCCTTTTCGGTCACTCCCTCACACTCTTAGTTCTCTCCCTCCCTCCCTCCCTTCTCTCTCCCTCCGTCCCCTCTCTTCCTCTCTCTTTCCCCTCTCTCCTTATATCCGTCCCCTCTCTCTCCATCCCCTCTCTCTAAGTCTCTTTATTTTATTTAGGTGATTAACCCCGCCCTTAAAAAAAAGAGAGCAAGAAACAGAAAGTGAGAGAAAGAAAGAAAAAATTAAAGAGAGGAAGAGAGAGAGAGAGAGAGACAGGGAAGTAAATGCAGAAGAAAAGAAAGAGAGAGAGAAAGAAACAGAAAGTGAGAGAAAGAAAAAAAAAATAAAAAAGAGGAAGAGAGAGAGAGAGAGAGACAGGGAAGTAAATGCAGAAGAAAAGAAAGAGAGAGAGAAAGAAACAGAAAGTGAGAGAAAGAAAGAAAAAATAAAAAAGAGGAAGAGAGAGAGAGAGAGAGACAGGGAAGTAAATGCAGAAGAAAAGAAAGAGAGAGAGAGAAAGAGACAGAGAGAGAGAGAGAGAGAAAGAGACAGAGAGAGAGATAGGGTAGTAGATGAAGAAGAAAAGAGAGAGGCAAAGCAAAGATACAAGGAGGGAGATAAAGGAAAAGATACTGGACTCAGATATGATATGTGCGAAGTTCGTGAGGGGAATACAGGGATATATAATCAGGGATATATTTATCATTCCAGCCACCAAGTCACCCAGGGGAGTTGGGGATTCATCATTGAAAAATATGTATTATGTTTTGTATTGGAGGTAATATTTTTATGTACAAGGATATATGTATAGAATACTTTTTGCTAAACCGACCTCAGTAGCTTGATCGATAAGGCGGCGGGCTTGTAACCTGGAGGTCGGTGGTTCAAGTCCCGGTTTCAGCGTAGATTTAGTAGAGCGAGTTTGAGTAGTTGTTATATCACGAAAGTGATTAACACAAATATGATAACTATTGGAGGTAATATTTTTATGTACGAGGATATGTTTAGAATACTTTTTGCTGTGTTTGTATAACAAAAAGGAATTTTCTGGAGGGAAAAATAAAGGAATAATAAAACCTTATTAATATTGATGCCGGACTAGAACTAATGAGTTTCCTTTAGAGTGGGACTCTAACCTTGCGTATAGTAACATAAAAAATAGTTTCATTCTTCCAGCAGTGAGCCCGAAATGCATTGTTATAAGTGTAAAAAATTTGAGTTGCCGTTAAGAAGGGCATCCAGCCGTAAAAAGTGAAATAAGTATGAGTGCCACAGATTCAACCAACAATCAACCTCAACCATGAGGAAAAGGTTGACCAATGCCGACCCCTAGTTTAAAAGTGCAGACTAATTGTGTTCGTTTTTTTAAAAAAAAATTGGCTCACTGAGAATGTGAACTGGTAGTCAAGTGGTTAACGCGCGAGTCTGGTAATCTAGGTAGCATAGGGATCTGTTGGTTCGAATTCCACACAGTGCTTGTATTTTTTTTCTTATTAATAATACGTCGTGATCACATAATAATAATACTCTGAGGATTAGGTGGTAGAAAATGCTTTGAGCATTAACCTCGCCTGGTGGTTGCCTTCCACTAAAGAGTGTTATTATTATTATTATAATAATGAGGTTGATGTACGTTTCATTAATTTATTCACTATAGAACCTAATTAATTCGTGGAAGTCACATTATATCAGTTGAAATTTGGGGAAAGCCATATTAATTTTGCAATTTAGCAACTTTCAAGGAAAACTCATACTGAACTGACGAGTACCTCGGAATTTTCGAGAGTACCGGAATTTTTGAAACTCACTGCGCCCCTGGCACGTTATTATACATGGTAATCTCTTCCACCCAACCTTTTAAATTAAATACATGATTAACAATTTCAAAACTGACATATACAGATATACACCAAAACTATTTATTACCTGTACATTTTTTTTTCATTACCAGTTTTTTATACCCCCTAAAGCGCGGATGTCAACAGAGACCATATGTTGTGGGTTCGAAAAATGACACATTTCTTTTTCTTCAATAAATTATAGAAATATTTTTTCTTCATTAGAGAAAGGAAAAATGATAATTCATTGTAAGTGGACGCACGATTATGATAATTATTTCCTTAAGAGCTTTGGTGTCTAATATATATTTTTAATAGGTAGGAAAGAAGTTTTTAACTTTTCAGAGGACAGGTTAAAGATCGCATGCTTCCTCATTTTGAGTCCTCATCAGAGAGAGTAGCAATGATCACTTGATGACAATCTGCATGAAATTCTTCTTCTTCTTTCTCTTTGCCTTTTCCTAAACCTAATACCTGGGGTCGGTATTGTTCAACAGTTTCCTTATGGTTGAGGTTGGTTGGTTCTGCCACTGTTACATTCACATCCTAACGCCATAACGCTGGTGAATGTTGAGGGACCCACTAATTTGTTCTTATCTTTTGTCCTGAGATCTGTGCGTATCTGTTCAACGTCCCCCGCGAGACATTTTACTTCTTAGGTAGACTTTAATTCTGGCAATGGTTTTGTTAAGTCTACGACGCGACGTCGCTACTTGGAGGGTCTCTGGTCCTTGGTTCGAGCCCCAGACGTGGGTAGTTTGATTCAACTGCTTCAGTAGAATAAACTAGGTAATACGTCGTTTTGTGATCAACAAAACTATAATAACCTTTTGTAGATAGTTGAGAGGTTAACATGGACATTTGTTATTTATAAATAAAGTCATAAATTGATTTATCTATCTTGGACCCGTGTAAGATCTCAAAGTATCTTCTTGCAATTAGAAAGATTGTTATCTAGCTACTTGAACTGCAGAGTCTGTAGACACTAAATTAGTATGTATGCACCTAGCAGATTGCAGGCAAATGAGAAGGTATCATTCTAGATTCATTAGGATGGTTAGGACATAATTATAGTCATTCGAAACACCAAGGACATCTCCGTAAAACAGGTATGTAACAGAGAGTACCTAACTATTCAGCCAGCCTCCGTGACGTAATGGTTAAGTCTACTGCCTGTAGTCCAGAGATCCCGAGTTCGATTCCCGGTTGGGGCAGACTTTTCGAAGAAAATTCTGTTCCCTATAAACAAGTGAGGCTGGCATTTCCGGCCCTGCCCAGGCTGGGTGAGATTAATGTGGGTAGCTGGTACAGTTCCAAGCGAATGAAGGGTATAACCCCCGTACTGACTACTTCAAAATCAGGACGTTAAAACCAAATAGAGTCAACTGGTCACAATAGATCTAAATAGAGGTCGTGTGTATAATTGGTGCTTTTCTTGTGGAAATCCAACCAGCATAATAAGCCTAACTATCTAAGCGCAATGAGAATATATCTAATTTGTTCTAAAATCTTAAGCAACCATTGATTTGCAACTTTACAACCCCTCAGTCGACTGCATTAGCACCGTCGAGAAAGGCACATAAGTTCACTACACCAATACGGAATGTCTCAATTATATTGTGACATGTTGATACTTGTCTTATCTCTTTGGCTGCATGTCTGAATGTGCATGCGTTGCATGCTGCAATGTGTGTCCTTGCACGGTCATGTATGATGAGCATCAGAGGCGGCTAAACGCAAGTCTGAGGAAATACCATGTGAGTAACCAGTGACTGAGTAGTTTTTTAATTTTGGTTTAACTTCTCTTTAAACTTTTTTTTTAGTGGGGTTTTAACGTCGCTTTCAACTGCCATGGTCACATCACGACGGGGGTTTTACCCTCCATTCGCAGGAAACTCACAAACCTGCTACTCACATTGACCTCACCCAGCCTGAGTGGGGCCGGGAAAAGCCAGCGTCACGAGAATTAGAATTTGAATGGTCACCCATCCAAGTCTTAACCTCGCTGGATGTCGCTTAACTTCGGTGTTCTGAAGGGAACCGGTGCATTCAATATGCCATCGACGCTGGCTCTCTCTTTAAACTGCATGGTTATATCACAACGTTCCCCTCCATTCGCAGGAAACTCACAAACCTGTTACCCACATTATCCTGACCTAGTCTGAGTTGGGCCGGAATGCCAGCATCACGAAGTCTTCACCTCGCTGGACGTTGCTTAACTTCGGTGATCCTGCGAGAACCGGTTCTTTCAACGGGTCATCGAAGCTGGCTACTGAGTATTAGTCCAACAGTAGTTATTTGTTTATGACCAGATTTACCAAAATATTAGCGGTAATAATAATAATGTCCCATTATTCCAGCAGTAAGCCCAAGATATATTATGTGGTAAAAAATCCCAAATGGGAGGATAACTTGTCATGTCCTGGCTGGGTTTCGAACCCACAACTTCTGGAACCTCTGGATCCGCAGAGTGCCGCCTTTACCACTGAGCTACCGGGACAGAGCTGACAGACAGCGATGCATGGGACTCGTATCACCGATATCAGAAACAACGCGAGGCAGCAACCACTTTAGAGAGAGCGTTGCGCAACTCACCGCTTGACCACCTGATGAGTTACCGGCAGTGCCACCTGCCACGGGTAATTAAAATATTAATTAAAAAAGTGTCCACCAACTGATGTCCCTTGTTTTTATACCATTTTTTTTATTTACGTTTTTTGTGTTTTAATACTTTTAATGCTGGCATGTGGTTGCAGCCACAATGTGGTTGTCTCGTGGCAAGGTCGAGAAGTAGGTAATAACCCGTCATTCCGGACAACGTCAGAAGCCGTATTATAGGGTGAAAAATACATCAGTAACTACCATGTACAGTCCACAGTAGGTCCAAAAGTAAAGAAAAGAATATTAATTTTTTTTTAATATTTCTGTTAATCACTTTCATGATATCACAACTACTCAAACTCGCTTTACTAACTCGACGCTGGAACCGGGACTTGAACCACCGACCTCCAGGTTACAAGTTCGCCACCTTATCGATCAAGCTACTGAGGTTTTTTTTAAATAGGCTTTCTTTTTTATGGCAGGATTCTCACTGGAGTGAGCTCTTCCACTCAACCATGTATTTGGTGGCGATAAAGCCAGCATAAAAATGGGGGAAAGAAAGGTTGGTATTTTTAAGAAAAAATTAAATAAGTATATAAAATAAAAATTCTCAATATCATTAGTTAAATTTTTTACCAATTGACCACTGTGTTTAGCCAGTCTAACCAATTGAGCCCCATTTATACAATGCGTCACACAGGGCCGAATTACAAATCAAGATTACAACAAAGACAAGCCAGACCGTCCCTCAAGTCCTAGATATAACCAATCACAGAACACCATAGCCCGACTTGAGGGACTGTCTGGCTTATCTCTGTTGTAAACCTATTTCATAATTCGGCCCCTTATTTCATAATTCGGCCCAAAGACACTTTTCTTTCACCCTGTAACTCAAAGTTTATTACCCGTGTCCTTTATTGAAACAAGATAAATAGTTATAAGTCACCGCGAATGTGACTCCAATTGCTCGAATCCATGAGGAATGGGTATCATATTTTTATCAATATTTTTTTACATGAGTTGGCCTCTAAAGAGGTGGATAGGTTAACATCATGTTGATTGCACAGAAGATAATATGAATACTAATACTTACTACAGATACTCATACTACTACAATTACTAGGTTATATTACTACTTCTAGTACTAATACTTTTAGTCTTCTGTGAGCAATTGAGCATGTATGTATGATTTTATTTATGGTGAAGCACAAGGACTCTTCACAAATTTGGTGTGTAGCGCAGCATTACTAAGAGCCTCCTTCACTTTTGAATTCGTTTACATTTATTTATTTTTACACTGGTAATGCCGCCACTGGTCGTTACTCAAACAAATATCTACTCATTTTTCCTCACGAGGTATGAGTGAACCCAGAACATCCAAGTACGGAGCAGAAAAATTCCTGCCCCTCTGGGGATCGAACCCAGGTCACCGTGTGTGCAATGCCTAGCGCGCTCACTCGGCAACGGTGACTACTATACTTTTAGTATTATCACTTACTAATACATATCTTATACGAATACCTATTTAGAGTATTTAGGAGTAAGACTTGCCAGATGTATGTTGACACTGTTGATAGTTGGGGCTCAAAGTATAATGCTACTGGCTACTATAAGGTACTACTAGTAAATTCTTATGCTGATATCACGGTAAAATGTGTGTTGATAGCGAAGTTAGGGTCCCAAGAGAATGGGTTTTATTACTGTTGCGGAGTTGTGGAGTGATTGCATGACAGATCATGTCATATAGCGCTATAAGCGGTAACCTTGGTGATACCGAACCATATCAGCTTTTATTGATGGACAGATCATAACTCATACCTTAGGTAGGTAATGTAGGTATAGTACACAGAAGACTATAACTGATAGTAGTATCATGTTAGCTCCATGATAAATACCTGAGACTTGACCATTGTTGTTGCGATGGAATTTGGAACTACTTTTTCTGCTGAGACACTTCTAACTTGGACCTCGACAAATGATATCGGTATTGATAATGAAATCAGTTTTTTCAAGTTTTTTCCGAGTGATCATTATCGCAAAATGGTGTTTGAAGAGACTGAAAATGATTGAAGCAACAGATTCAATTATTATATTTGAGCTAATGCTTCAGAGTCAACCACTCCTCAAGGTTGGAAGGTTTATCTAATTGATCTGAATTGGACGACAAGAATCGAAAGTTACATCTGAAAAATCAACTATTTTGTTATATCCTTGATGTTTTAGAAAAAATGTGAATAATTTTATTTTAAGAAATGTTTTAAGTTAGTTTGGAAAGTAAAACTAGTTTGAATGAAAGAAAATCCTTTTTTCTCTTTCATTCATCTTCTCTCGAGACAATCTCCATCGCCCGACACACGTAAGTCCTGCTCATGTTAAACACTCTGACGTCACAACTATATGAAGATGACAGGTTCGGTTTTATCGACCTCTCTATTGGAGCAACTCCTCATCCGACAAGCAGACATTGGCTTATCATCCCGTCAAATCTTACTCCACTCCTTAAGAAGTCACTTAAGAAGCATCCAAGACAAAAGGATTTGAAAGACATCAAAGACAAAAACCCCAGCAAGACCATCAGATTCCAACTACCAGTGACTTTATTGATACTCAACCCACATCTACAAATGACTTTTTGACACTTGAGAGACTCACCCGTTCCAATCGTAGTCTCCGATCTCGAGGAACCCAATTGACTTTCAATTAGAGGAGATTTTAGACTTCAACCAAGTAACCGAAGATATTTTTCATGCCGAGGTCATAGCAATTAGTAGCTCTTAGAAGCAATATACAGGATTCGATAAATACCCTAATGAATGGTTGCTATGCTCATTGCTCATGCAACAGTGTTGGAGAAATTTCAACAACCTCTCCAAATTCTGCAGAGGCCTCTTAAGTATTATCATCAAAGATTTATCTTTCATTGCATTGTTAATTTTAGATGCCTCTTTTCAGTAAGAATTGTTGCTAATTCTCTACTGTTTCTACAACTTCAGTCAAGAACTATAATCCGCTCGCACTGTAAGGCTTTTGAGAATGTTCACTTATAAGAAGCTTGTGAAATTTCGAAAATGTAGTTTGTCTTAAAACCAAATGTGAGGAGATTAAACATGCAGAACTGCAAACTTTATTTTAACCAAGTGGTGTTCTTAAGCCTTTCCTTATGAAGACTTAATGCTAGTAAAACCAAGGAAATTTTCAGAAGGATTCCATAGGTAAGCTAAGTTCAATATTGAAGGTCAACCTAAAAAAAACATAACTCTCAATTAAATAGTGAGGTAGATAATTTTGGAATTGAAGTAAAACACCTGTAATCTGTTGATTGGATTCAGATTGCAATAAGTATTTAGAAAAAACTTGTGGAATCAGTTGAACTTTTCTGTAGAGTGACTAGACTCACTATGTCATCATTAAAGAAGGAGATTGAGGCATAGGGATGGCAGACATAATATAAAAATTGAACCAGTGAATTACCTAATTGAAAAAGACTAAATTTCATTAGGTCCCATGAATTGCGCAACACCAATCACTGTCCGGGAACCAAACCCGTCTCGTGTTGAACCCTGTATGTTGCCTCTACCGAGATATTTCTAATGTCTTATGCCTCGCGGACGTGTCATTTGTCACTCAAGACATTTTTCCTAAACGACCATACCAACATGTATGTGGCCAGTTCCGCCATTTTGAATAGTCTTGACGAGGAGTAGCTTCACAACTTTCAAAACTAATGGCTTGTTTGAACGTTAAGGTCTCAAAACATATATAATGTTCAGGTCTCCACGCTGCAGCTTTATGTATAATGTTCAAGTTCTACACAACATATATGGTATATGTTGAGTAATTTTCTTCTTATGGGACGCTCTTGGGAGTTTCAAGTTGAAAGATTAAAGTTCCATGGCCTCTCTTGAGTTGAGACGTATGACTTGCTAAATCCATGGCGCTGGAACATTAACTGAGCTTGTTGCTCGAGATCAACGAGCTTGAGAATTAAGTTTTCGGATAAGTGGATAGAGGAGTCTGCACTTAACTGCTGTAAGTATTGTACTTGTTTTGCGAAATTCCTGTATGCACTTGAAGCAGTTTTGCAGAGAAAAAAGTTTGACTAGTGCATTTTCGTAAACTCTCTCTGGATTTTGCTTGGAGTTGACAATGTAACTATTAATATGATTCTAAGGCATTTGATTCTATTGATAAGCCAAATTTTTAACCAGTAAATTCAGTAATAAATTCCCGTTTAGATAAATGATCAATGATTTTGGATGTTGAAGAGACGTCGAACCAAAAAAAGCATGTAGACATTTGTAGACCTGTATTCTTGCGATTAAGCACAGGGAACCATCTAGTCTTACAATAAAGAAACCCGTATTGAATGGACAGTAGCGAAGAATTCCATTCCACTTCGTACAAATGATTCAAATGAACTCCATGCAGAACTATTAGAGAATCCTGAAGAGCGAATACGTGAACTCGTCGATGCATTCCTCAAGTAATAGACGCCTCTAGATCCTGAAGTCCAGCGGATAATGAGAGAGTCATTAGAAATCCAACACATTATCGTGGCACTCCAAGTATCATCTGATGATGGGAAGGTCCAAAAAGTCGTATACATGGAGGATATAATACTCATGTGAAGGAGCTGCAAGGTACACGTTGTCCATGTAGTGAGGACTACAGAGACGTATCGTTTGTATATTTTCTTGACGATAATTTAAAGAGCTGCCTAGTAGAAATTTTTATGGTCGACAATTTCATTTGAGCTCAAATTGATATCCGAGAGATCTTGTTGAGCTAATGTGCTATGATTATAGGGCAGACTTCTCGAGAGTTTGTCGAAGAATGACAAATATTTTAAGTACCTGTCTTTTCACACTGTACTTACCGAAAGTGTTGATGATCCAAAAATTCCAGAGATTTCCTCTTCTTCTTCTTCTATTTCTGTTTGGAGAGCTTTGAAGCATATTTGTAAAAAAATATTTCGTAAATATGAAAATAATACTACATACTGCGCTTTTTCTTTGCTTAACATCTCTTATGTCTATACTACCAGCTCTTCTTAAGTGACAATACTACTGCGTTCATTAGTGTCAGCCCAGGACATAGAATGGTAGACAAACATTTTTCCTGGATCTTTTCACATAGAGCCAAGGAAAACAGCCTAAAAGAATTCCCCTATTCTCAAATCCATCAGTATCTTGACAAGAAGTGTGCATCAAAAAAACACCGGGGTTAAGTGGCAGAGAATGCCTAAGGCATTAACTTCGCCCCGGGTTACAAAACAATTGTAATTAATATTGATCCTTATTATTATTATTATTATTATTTCTGTACATATTTCTAAGTTTTTTTTAAATTATTGTTTTCCTTGTTGATGATTGTTTTGTAAAAATAAATAAAGTGTAAATAAATAAATAAATAAAATAAAACAATAACATCATTCCTCATCATACATTATTCATAAGTTACACACTTTGGTGAATATTGTTTCGATCTTTTGGCTTGCTTTCATCTCCTTGCGTAACAAGTCATTTTTGAACACCGCATCAAATATATTACCACTATAGTCTCTTTACATTTTTTCTTTCGATGGTAGGGTGAAAAAAGTAAACGATTCAAGTCACTTACTTAGTTTCGGTATATTTTAACACTTAGACGACCGGCATGGTTTTTCGTGAATTCTCTTGTGGGACCGGCATTATCGCGGCTATACCAACAACGTGTACCACCGGTGGTACACCCGGTCCATTCCGTACGAAAGTGCGTGTACCACCGGTGGTACACCCGGTCGTCTAAGTGTTAAAATAGATATGTAATACGTATTCTATTTCAAAGATAAACTTCAGTCACTTATAACACTCCATTATTGGCAATTCAAATGGGAAAAGCTGACCGCCTCCATACTAGGCGCTGCCTTATGGAGACAGTTTTGAGTAATTTTTCATACAGTGTGAATCTAAATTACGTTATCGAAATTCTAGATCTAATAGAACTCACCAATTGCAATAAAAAATATTCTGCAGTGATTTTGTTTAATATGACTATTTTTTGAGTCCTGTACCTATAATCAACGCACCTGTACCTATCCAGTCACATTGGAAATTTTACTTACACACCGTTAATGTCTCTGCAATCGGCTTTCTATTGCTCACCGATTCGTAATAATGTATTCACAGTTCCTTTCACTTTCCGCTTTATTTTTGGTTTAATGCGTCCTTTGCATATCAGTGTACATCTTCCCTAATTCCGACCTTTTGTCTCGTCTTTCAGCCTCTTTTACTTTTCCTACCTCTTTATCCTACATTTTGGTCTCCTCCTCTTTCTTCTCTCTCTTTTTTTCCTGTTTGTTCTTTGTCTTTCTCTTGTGCCAATATTTGCATTCCTCACTGATTATATCTCGTTAACTTTTCAAATTTTCCACACGACTCTCTTTCAGTGAGGCTTTCCTTCTGTGATCTTTTTCCCACCCCTTCCTAACTTGTGATATTATCCTTGCTTCCTTTCTTTTTTTAAACTTATATTTTATGGCGTCTAAGTGTACTGTATTTTTTTTTTTTAACTTTATTTCCTTAGTTTTGTGGTAGTTTTTTTTTTTTTTTTACAGCCAGAGTTACAAAAGTCTTGAAAATTACGTATTAAGTTAGAAGACATCCATCTCCTATGAAATTTAAGGGATGGTAAAATTTATTATAAAAAATGCTTACCTAACTGTATGTTATAAATGTTAATGTTACCTAATAATAATCTTACCTAATAATGTTTAAAACACATCTTTTCTAATTGTCACAGAAACTAATAAACATATTATAAATAGTATTCTAATTTAATAAGAAGACTATTAAGACATCATCGAGTTGACCAACTGTGACAGATGAGACTTCCGTCGTTTCTTTGTTTCACTAAATACCTCGCCTGCTTCTAATAAGGGTCCTAGACCATCACTTACATTGCTTTGTACTCGACGTTTTGTTTAGTATAATAACTGTGGTTAAGTAGGATATTTACACTGTAGTTTCAGTATTGTATTTATTACTTTGTTAGCTATACATGTTCTACATTGTTAGCTACTAGTATATTATTTGGTGTTTTGTTGGTAATGAGTAAGATGACTAAGTGGTTAAGTCTATTATTTAGGATTACATCATTATTAGTTCCACACGCGACAATGTTCAAGTTTTTGTTGCTTCTGTTAGATTTGGTGTTAATAGTATACTTCCTGTAGAATCTGGTCTCCGAGAGAAGGAAAATGTTTCGTTATTCCATCATTCCACGGGGCGCGAGGAGATTAGTTCAAGTGAAGAACTTTTGTTACTTTAGGTAACATTTTTTGTGTGTCGTCCGTTATCGTATTTAAACTTCGGTTGTTAGTTATTATGACCTTTTTAGTTCTCATTTGTTTATCTATCCAAGGACTTCAATTTATCATGTCAATGTCCCCTCGCCTTGATCATTAATAGCCGACTAGTATGTGACCTATTTGACTCGTGTCAAATTAATGACATTATTACAATTCTCTCTGTGACAATCACTACAAGGAGCTTCTTTGATAGGAGCTATTTTTTTATGAATAGAATCATTAGTATGATTATTTCTAGGAATGTACGGGATGTCCAGAGCGAAACTGACTGAGAACTTCAGGATCAATGCTGGTTTAATATTTAAACATGGGTCGTTTTGGGAATATTGTATTTTCAAGATCAAAAGCTGCAAATATTCATCCGTTTTACGTTTTATAGGTACCGTATCATTGGACAATGTATCTTGGACATATACATGAGAGCGCTCCCATATTATTTTGTAATCTTGTTTGTAAACACTTCATTTTCAAAACTAATGCCTATGTGATAATAAAATTGATTTGGGACATGTTTTGTTCAGGTTTAGACCAGATGAGGTGACTCATCTGGATCTACATTGTATAATTAAGTAATAAATTCTGCTGTTTTTACATTAAGAGCAATAAATTTAATAATCTTATGTCACTGCTTTTTTGTTCCAAATAAATGATATCAATTGAACTCTTTGAGTGACAAAAAACCCATTGAAAACAATCAAAATCATTCATGAATTTCGTACATGACTAATGATGCTTGGGTGTGTCAAGTTGTCGTGCTTCATATTCAAAGATATTTTTGTCTTGAATTAATCGACTTGTGACAGTAACTTACTTACATAAAGAAGATGAGTATGAAGAGGAAAAAGAAGGAGACTAAGGCAAAGCATAAAATCAAAAAAATATAATAAAATAATAGAAACATAATTAAAAAAAATCAAAGTTTACCAGAAGATTACTGTGTCCAGAAAAATGAAGAAAATAGAAATTTAAAGAGCTTTTAAAACACAAACGCAATACAAACCATCATTATTTTTATTCAAACAAACCAACATTCTTTTTGAATTATAAAAATAATCAAACCAGGCCTTTCCCCGAGTTGCAGGACAAACGGTTATATGTATACTCTATAACCATAAAAAATTAAAACCCATTGAATAGAGCATATAAGCACAAAAATAAGTGAACTAGTAAGTATAATAGCTAACAACAGATGAACAGATGCAATAGAAAATCTATGCTGGAAGTACTGTAACTAATATTAAAAGCAACAAATGAAATGAAAATACCTAATAATTATAAGCCTTACATGAATAAAAAGAATGACAACAATAATTTACTATATGGCAAACTTGGAAGAGTTTGAGCGGCTTCCACGGACAAGCGGGGCCTAATTACAGCGGCTAATCCTCGGCGTAATCCAACTGAGAATGAATGGTAAGCAATAATTATGATGTAAAATACCAAACCTATTCCAGGCTATTATGGTTAAGTCAGTCAGCATTGATTGTAATGTTTCTATTATAATAGTTAGTTTATAGTTAAAGTAATAATTGTATATCAAAATATTTAAACTACTGAAATAGCATGGGCACTCTACAGTATTATATCATGAATTAATATACCTTTTAAAAAGTGCAATTATTGTTGTTTGACAGACTTTTCTATCGATTGATGTCAATCTTATTGTCAATAAATAACTCTTATAAAAAGTTATTCCTCAATAATCTATGTAGATATAAGTAGAATAATACATATTTTTTTTTTTTTTTTCAATCTACAAGTATGTAGATCCGAGCACATAGTAAAAATTACTTATTCCTCCAATATTCTCCATTAATTATTCCTCCAATATTGAAACAGTCATATTCAAAGATCTCAATGTTTTGATCGATAGGGACAGTACCACACGAGCATGGTCAATAAAATTCTACTCGAAGCTATTGAAGAATGAAATGAATGGGATCACATTTATCTCCATCCATATAAGGACAGAGACAAGTGAGACCTAATAAAAGTTGTCAGTGAGCATTGAGTTCTACATGAGACCATACTGCAAGTTCCTAGGACAGAGTATGGAAAGACAATAATACAGGGTGTTTCAGAAAAGTGTGCATTAATTTTAACCACGTATTTTATTAACCATTATAGGGGGGGTCAACTCTATAACAAAATGGGCGAAAGTGCTTCATAAGGGAGATACACATCTCTAAAGGTTCTTTAAAAAAATATTAGATTTTGAATTACGCCTTACCTATTAGAGTTATTGAAACGCGGAAAAAAATTGACTCCCAATACAAGATGACGCCGTTATTTTGATGTGAGAATTGAGGTCATTGCACTTTCAGGGACGGCCACAGGGGGTTAACTGAAAGAAAATAGGCCATACTTTTTTGGTGGTTTGGCCCATTTTGTTATAGAGTTGACCCCCCCTAAAGTGGTACATAAAATACGTGGTTAAAATTAATGCACACTTTTCTGAAACACCCTGTATACTGCATGTGCTCTTTAGTTTAAGTTTTTTTTTTTCCTGTAGAGTCCCATGTGTTCAATTATTCAAATATACTGATGTAGTTTCAAGTTTAGAATTTCTCATTGACAAGATAATTATTTTCCGTTGTTAACTTTTGGTGTTTCAATATATACATGGTGGTAATTATTGAGAGCGAGATTGAACTCAATGAATGTCCAAAAACAATACGCTGAACATTTTGATGTTCTTTGTGTAGTGTATTATTTATAAATTATTTTATTGTAAGAGTCACATACAGTCATACAACATCATAAGAGGAAAAATCAACCCACTGGCTGCAAAGGCATTGGTTGAAAGTCGAGAGCCGAAGCCCACACAACAGCAATACAATACAGAATCACTCTCAGCAATTTCCACCACGGTAAACTGAACCTATTACTCGCTGACACTATCAACGATAATAGCAGTCAACCCATCTCTAATGGTAGCAGACAGTCCACTATTAGCAAGAGAGTCTATTAGCTTGGTCAAGTGTGCGGAACCGGCGATGGAACACGAGTGACAATGGTTTAATGATGGGGGACTTGCTGCCTAATGAAATTACAGGTACGATAGACGACCAAAGCATTCTAGTCAATGAAATTAGAGCTCTCAGAATAGATGACCAAAGTATTCTCGAAATTAGAGGTCTCCAAATCACCAAGTCTTTGCCATGTCGAGTGAACACATAATTACACCTGCTTTTCAAGCGACAAGTGTACAATTTAAAACAAAAGAGTTGAACCTGCCCAACAGATGTGGAACAAGAAAGAGTGCACAAAACTTACTCATGTATTGTCCCTCAAATTATCGGTGGTACTGTTCAATGAGCAACATGTGTGACTCAAGCATTTAGATATCTATTTCCAAAACGGACTCATGTAAAAATATTTTAATTTCCTAATATTAATGCCGTGCTTAATGTAATCTGGCCAAGCGCACTACCGTGCACTTAGATATAAGCTAAAACAAGAGGCTTCTTCAACAGATAAGAATCATAATTGGACGTTATAAATAAGATTTACTATAATTTTTCTTGGAATTTTGTGATATCATAAGATCCATAAGACAACAGTAGAATTCTATACTTCAATTAATAAATAAAATTAGACCATTCAATATCAAACATCAGTGTCAAAGAAAGCGTGACAAATATTACTGCCTCTAGCAAAATCCCAAATCATAGATTAGGGGTACATCACATTTTTACTTTTAGTGCTTTCTCATCTTTCAGTAAATTCCATACTTTTTGTGTAGTCGGAAGCACAGGTATAAAATTGAGGAAGAAAGAATCAGACAGACTCTCGAGTGCCCGATGCAGTCACAGGTGACGAATTGTCTCTCCTTCCTAATCGTCCTAATTGTGATCCCCTGTCCGTCAATTGTCACTCTTCTCTTTCCATTCAATTATCTCGGAATTCTTTTCAGCCTCCTCAATTATCTCACCTTTTCTTTCTTCTCGATTAATTATCAACTTCCGATCATTTTCCACTTCACCGATTTCTGTTTTGTAGGGTTTTTTTTGTGTTTCTCACATGGTCAAAACATGTTCATTTTTTTTTTTTTTTTAATATCTAGCTTAATTTAGTAGAACTTTGGTGTGTAAATTCTATCTGATTCGGTGTTCTTTTTTTTCACTTTACGGACGTATGTCAATATTGTTTTCTGGTCCAATACTTTGACAGATGTACGAGATATACTCGTATATTTGAAAGGTGTACAATATTATCTACTGTATTATGTTGTAAGTAGATGGTAACACTTTCCGGATTGTTTTTTTTTTCCCTTTTGTGAGCCGTGAATAATTAACATACAATATTTTATGAAAGTTCCATCTCTCAGTTCTCTCGACTTTCTATGAAATGTTTCGCAACATACCCTTTACTTGCCTCTCTTCTCTATATCCTCGTGATCTCTCTCCCTCTCTCTTTTTGTGTCTCTCTCTTTCTCCCCAGCAAAAGTCAAATGTAGCCAAGTGTAAAATCTCTGGCTGCCTCGGGAGGGGAAATGGAATATTATAATTTCCATCTCACTAATCAACAAAGAATATGAGAGAGCGAGAGAGAAAGAGAGTGATAGCAATGCTTTCAAGAAGATCATACTGGAGAAAAAAGACTATATTTTCCGTGGTACATCTTTCAAGGGCTGAATTATGAAAATGGATTAAAACATAGTTATGCCAGACTATAGTTTGCTGTGATGGCTTGAAACTCCGACTTCAGGTATATTTGTTTAGTAAAAAAGAGGTTGGGTGGAAGAGATTGCCACAGGCAATAACCCCGCCCTTTAGATAGGACATTATTGTTATTTTCTTTTCTTTTTTACTTATTTATTTTGTCACTTGTTTGTTTTTGTTTTTTCTTCTTTCTTTTCTTAATTTTATACTGTTGCCTGTTTGTCCTCCTTATAAAGCTTAAAAAAAAGAGGGGAGGGGGGATTAGAGCATGCTTATGATATTTTACAATGCCAAATCGATAGTAACAAGGTTGGCCAATGATATTTCAAACCTCTAAATCTGTAAAAAGGAGTTTGTTGGAATTTACTTGGTGATTCTAGTTGATGTTTCATTTTTATATATTTTTCCAACCGTTGTTTATCTCTGTCTGCTTCCTCTCGCAATGATTCATTTGCAGTGCTGAGGTTTCCGCGAGATTGTGAATTATGAGCTTCCACTGACAAAACGTCGGCTCGTGTGGAATAAACTTCTATCCTTAATGTTGTTTTCTGTTGTTGGTCTATTACCTTAAATCTAAATTTTCAACACGCCGCCACCGCGTTGGTATAAAATTTAAGAACTTTTCCGGTGTGTTCCTTTTTTCCACTCAGATAATTATTCAAAGGATTTTCAGTTCGCGAGTTTGCCGTCTAGTTTTGCTTTCCTCCAAAATCCTCGTATCCTTTGAGCTTTCCACAAAAGTTTCGTTCTGTACTTGCATTCATGTTGAGCTTTCCCATCTCTAAGGAAAAGGATTAGGTTGAGATTTGAATCTGTTTGTGAATTTGGACTTTCTGTACATTTTCATACACGGAAGCTTTGAATTTATGGTCAAAAGTTTCCAGTTGTACACAAAAGTTACCTTTTTTATTTGCTTCATTTGAATTTATTTTTTAACTTTTTTCTTATCAGTTGGATATCACCTACCTTAATCTAATTTCCATAAAGTTATTTATATCTTCCATCATTTGGTTCAGCTTTATAAAACCAAATAGGTTTTTTGTGTGGTTTTTTTAGGAATCACTCCAAAAGGTTCAATTAAATTCAAAATATTAATCCAAATAATTATTTGTTTATTGTTTAGAAATAAATAACTTTTGAATGGCAATAATAATAATCTATTCAATAATCAACACAGCATATTCTATTCAATAAAATCACTCGAGGCAAGCTGGAAGATGATTTATACAACTCGACGAGAACCCATTTGTATCCTCTCATCGTGACATCGGCCCCAGGGCTCTGGGAATACATTAATAACCACACAGCATCAACATTTTGTCCCCAGCTCCCAACTGTCAAGCCCCCTCACCTGAAATGTTGGCAATAGACCCGGGATGCCACAAGGCAACGTTCTGGGACCCCGGTGACTATAATATTAATTTACGACCGTCACTACCATCAGGTCACCAACATATTAAAATAATGGTTAAAAAAACCAATTAAAAAACTGTTCTTTTTTTTCCTCTAGTGCAGAAAGATCTTTTTAATTTAAATGGTCTTTTTAATATATCTTTTCTGCACCGGAGTGTCTGTTGTTTGTCGGCAGGTGACAATTGCAGAAATGTTTTGCATTACCCCCTGGTGAGACGGGCTGATGGGTGACATTTTTTTCCTCTTCGTCTTTCAGTTTGGGGTGACAGAGAATGACTTGGCTAATCTTGTGGCTTCGATGCTTCTTGGCTCTGTATATCTGATTTTTTTTTTTTTTTGCTCTCTCATGATGAGATTTGATGAGTGGTCAGGTCTGTCGTGTGCAAAACGTATGGAATGGGCTGTATCATTAAATTTGATTTCAATTAATTTATTATTTATTTTTTTGAAAATTACTATGTTTTTTCTTAACAAACTCGAGAATTTGTTTGGCAAAATAAATTTGTTTGGTAGTTTTCACCGTCAAAAAAAAAACATTTGTTTTGTAGTTTTTGCCGTAAAAATATGAGAATATTAGGTAAAATCGTTTATAAAATAAATCTGAAAGAAATAACAAAAAGAAGACAAATGCCAAAGCTATAAAAAAAAATCTAGGAGGAAAAATCAAAGTCAGCAGTATAAAAAACATAGCACCCTGAGGGACAATCATTATTTATCGATGACATTTGAAAGTTGGTCGGAGAGGGGGGTCAAAAGAACAATAAAAAAGCGACATTTACACAGGGAGAAAGAAAACTTTCCGAACTTTTACCCCAAACAACAGACCACTTGTTGAAATAAGCTGAAGGATTATTTTTTTTCTCTCGTAAGAAATCACCCCAAAGTCCTTTTTTTATCAGAGTAAAGTTGGGAAAAAAGTTCAGTGTTCTTATCCCTTATTAAAGCCTTTTTCTTTTGTCAAGTTCCGTGTGTTCTCTTGTGAGAGTTTTGTTTTGGGAGTTCGGTCGATTAGCTCATGTACCTGTGGCAAGATAAAGGATATAAGTTAACTGCAGTTCAATGTGATTTAGACAGATATACCACCACGAAGTTCAAGCCATGACGATGTTTTTGCCTAACTTTTAAAACTGCAAAACTTTTCAGATCACATTAGCCCATGTAGTTTTAGTGGGACATGGATTCCGGGACATGCGAAATCAATCTCATAGCTTCTGCCAGTCCATTTCCTATCTATGCTCGATATCACTTTACCCAAATTTATGTTAGGTCTGAAATTGGTTTCAATGTATTCAACTTCTGAAGACCTGAACAAAGTTAGAGAAAAGTAAATAATAATGATGGACCCTATTTTTAGTGTTTTAAGAGGAACACCTTTTATTCCATATAAACTACGAATAATTTTGGTACCTATTACTGCGAATCTTATCAGGTCTATTTCTGTATGATAACTCATGCATTGGATTAGCTCTGAGACAACTGACTCCCACTCTAACAGAATTGTTAGAGTATCTGAAAGACACGACCAGTATGAATAATATTTTGAGGAAGCACTGAGCGATTTCTTCTATCTTTTATCAATCAACCCCCAATAACTTTTTCTAAAGACATTTATGTTATCATGTTAACAGTTCTTACATCTAATCTTACAAGAAAGGATAGGGGAGACTTTTTTATCAAAGTTTTCTCTTCCCCTCCTTGTATATCCTCTCTCGCCTCCTTATTTTATTTTCTTTTGTTAAGTGCTGTTGTGATGGTTAAAAAAGACTGATAATGAAATTGTTAACCCCCTGTTACCAATGAGGTGGTTCTGCTGTGTACATTTGCCTTTTAAGGACACTGTGTATCGATTTGACATGCTTCTAATAGTGGTATACAATACAAGTTAGTAGATGATATCATCTTCCTAATGTTCTTATTCTTTTGTTTCCTTAATTTTGAACTTTATGTTTATTTATATGATCATTCCCGCACTGAAATTAGAAATAGCAACACATGGATTTGGCTTTCTATATACCCGTGTCAACAGAGTTTTTTGGGGAGCTCTTAATATCTTAATTCAAGATTTTAGTTCCACAATTTATTATAAAACATTTATGCCATGATTTTGACCCTTTCTTGTAGGTTGTTACAGATAACACGTATATTGATTTTGGTCTGATTTAACAGGTTAAGCTTCTGAAAGATTGAATTGGAGCAAAAAGACACTCCATTTAATAGAAAGGGGAGACAATGGAGGGAAGATTAATTGTGGGAATGTCATTGTTTTCCAGACCCCTGTTGACTTTGATAAAATTGAATATAAGCGCCTCCACGGAGGCAATCTGTCAACGCGTCGGCATTGTTCCGTCTCTTGTAAAGGTGGAGAGAGGTAATTGAGAAGTGTCGAGTTATTTATAAGCCTCCTTTATCCAAGTCTTCCGTCTCCTCCTTAGAAATTATAATGGGATTATAGGAGAATTCATCAACCGTCCTGTTTAAACCAGAGATCCTGGGTTTCTGTCCGTTGAGGAATAGGGTTTTCCTTGATTCTGTTATATTTCGAGATTTAATATATGGTTTAAAATACCTAGATTGGCCCTTGCTTAACATTTCTTCATTTCATTGAAATATGGCATTTCAATGTTGTTTTACTTTTAATTAGTCTATACTTTCCATTTATTTATCGTTGCAAAAGTAACACTCAATTTTGGTAAGTATGAGAGATTGTACTTGTCAAATTTTGACAAATTATTTCTAAAACTAATCAGTGCCTATAATTGCAGTACCCCCTATTGCTGTAGTCCTTCAAATCTACCTAACTTACATAATTATCAAAAATATTCAATATCGTAGCAAAAGGCTCAACACTTTGGATTCATCCTGTACTTGTCAAAAATTGTTTGAGTGGTTTGATATCTGGAAAGGTGGCTATAGCACAATCGATGGAATGAGCTATTTCTTCGTGTCTATTCTTGTCGTGAAGGCAAGAGGTCAGTCCGTGTCCTCTGCCTGTCACCCGCTACATACGGGAACTTTCTGATTGGAACTTGTGTCCCAAAAGACGGGGGTTCCCAAAATGTGACTCTAACGTGTTTTTCTATGAGGACACTTATTGCAGTAAAACCCAAAACATTGTATCGATATTTCAATACAGATAATGCTGTGTCGAAGAAATTTTTTGGTTTTGGTACAGTTGCTTGATCATATTTTTTAATTATGTCAAAACTTTAGAATCAAATTAATTGTGAATTGTCTAGTCATTTTGTTTTCGTGTTGGGTAAAAACAACAAAAAATTTACAGTCAAATTATTTCATGCAAAATGATTTCTGTTTTTTATCTCTTCAATTTTCAGAACAATTTTTTTCATGGCTAACACAAGATCAAACCAGATTTAAAGTTGAGAAACTTAGGAACCACTGAAAATGAATAATACAAAATTTAATATTCATAGTTGTCAAATCCAAACGTCTGACAATTAATCCCGGGTCCCAATTTTGTCCATCGGTCCGGATCGCCTTGATTGCCGGTGACATTGACAAAATGACAATCCGTCACTCACTCAAGGCACTATTGTCAGACTATTTTTCGACCTAATCAAAAAAGTATGCCTATATTCAGAAGTATACATAGAGCAAAACACAAAGTATCTATAAGTAGGTACATAATAGATGTATTTTTTATGTTCTTCTTATATAAAACTCAGTGTAAAGCTATATTTTCATTGTAGAGAAGTTTGAAAATAAATGGTACATAGGAAAGTAAATGATTCTCATACATATACGAACTTTTAAAATAAATGATATTTTTATAAATGATTTTTTCTTTTTCCTGACTGACGCGCCTAAGTGTCCCAGAAGGACTTTGATAAATGACATTCGTAATGTTCCTGTTTGATAGATTTTGGTTGATCACTTTGGATGGAAGTAGTTAGTTGCTTTTTTAATGTTTGATCAAGACAATGATTTGGATACTCATAATAATAATAATCTTTGGTGAAAGGTAAACCCCAGGTGCTTAAATTAATGCTTAATTTCTATCACCTAACCCTCAGACTCTTATTATTATCTGGTCACAAACTCAAATGAATGAGGAAAAATACATGCACTGGGTGGGATTTATTTATTTACACTTTATTAATAGCACATATTATATTTATACAATACAAATAATTACAAATTAATTATTTGTATTGTATATAATAAGTGACTAGCGCATTAACCACATGACTAGTGACTCAAGTTGTTTATCAGAAACTATTTGGATTCTGGATATCCAGTCTCAGCCTCAGTCGACATCATTAGAAATCAAATTTGTATTTGCTATTGTTTTAAGATTGGTGTTTCAATTTTAATGTACAATTTATTTCATTGATAAAACATTATTTTGATATAAAAAACGGTTCAGACAGAGCTCAACTTAAAATTACAAACCAATTTATCGGAAATTTATTAGAATAAATTGATAAATATGAAGGTACCTATCCAATAAAAGAAAAGCTTACTTTGGCTTTTTTCTTTCTTTTGAAAATCCCCAAAAGTAATTATGCACATTCAAAGGTTATTTGTTTACAATAACGAAATAATTCAATCAAAGGCAACGAGTGCCTTCCATGAACACAAACAAAATTAAAAAGAAAAACAAATTACACAAAATGTGCGGAAGCACTTCAAAAGGTTCCAACGCGGGCATTCCAACTGACAATTCAAATTAAAACGCACATCAACATGAGCAACATTATGAATAACAATTATCCCCCTCTCAAAGCCTAAAATGTTACAGATAACAAAAATTAAAATCAGATAAAAAAACGAACGAACTCCCGGAAGTATTTACAAAAAGTTACAAAGAAAAACGTCAGAGATGAACAGGGTTTCAATTTGAGGGAGTGGGAAGACATGAAAGAGGTCACAAGACAAACAAAATTAAAGCCAAAAATATGACAAAATACCACAGGATCGCAATGTATCACAAGATCTCCTCAACTGTAAATAATGCTAAAATGTTTTTTGACAAGACTCCTACTCAAAGTGGAAAGGGCCACCAGGGGATGGGGTAAAAGCGACATTAGGACAAAAAGCATTTTTGTTGTATCATTCAAAATAAAAACTCCCAGACCAAAAGAATCCCTTTGAAAACTTTTCAAAATTTTCAAATATTTTCATACGCGTTTCACTTGTGTCGGAAATTTTCAAATCGAATCCAACTTGCACATGGATGCGTTTGTCTGAATGGTTTTTTGATATATTTTTTTACATACTTTTTATAGAATTGCATTTGGGATATCATGAAATTCAAAGAGTTACACAGACATTGAATGGCAGATTTGTGCCGGTCGCTTCTGTCCAGTGCATTTAGTCCAATGAAATTAATCCAAATAAAATGAGACTTTTGAAAAATGATAAAAAAGCACTCTCTCCTATTCAAATTTACCTAATTTATTAATATAAAACATAATAATACTGAAAGTTCTTCTTATTTTACAAGTATAGATGAAAAATAATGCTGAAAACGAATAATTTTCCTATCTATAAATAATGATCACTTCAGCAAATGACTGAATCACTCAGTGATTTGATTTTGTCTCTAAGTGAGTATGAATATATTGGACTTTTTATTTTCAATATTTAACTTGGCATGTCTCCATGATGAAGACCAAAAATTTCTTCTCACCAAAGAACCGTTTCTAAATAGTCCAAAGTTCTGAGCTAGCCTATTTTATGACGAGCTGTAATAAATAATTATTGTTATGGTCCTAACTACTTCCAGATTATCCTAACTACTAGATCTGTCAAGGCGGTTAACTACTCCCATAGTTTCAAGAGTGACAGATCATCCCAAGCTATTACTATTATGAAATCTATGAATCACCTGCTTGTGACTAGCTTCACTCACTTGACGAGAATGACTATTTCCAGTAACTGTTTCCAAGGCAACTGATGAGAAGTTGTCAAACGTATATACTACTTGTTAGCAATCTAGTGTTTTACGAGATGGTTCCAGAGGGTGGTTCTCAGATTGTGGATAACAGGGAATTCAGTATGTACCGAATGACCAGAATCAGAAATCATTCGATGGGAATCACCGATTAAAATACTTTTTTAACATTAAAGATTTTAGCATTTTAGCATTTTTCTTCTTCTTTTTTATTAATTTTTTAGGTATATTATTATGTGTTATTTTAAATTCTTATTAATCTTCATGTCTTTCCTCTTCATAATCCTCAGAATAGATATTTATTTTTTTTCTATGATAATCTTTCTTTACTTTGATACAATTTCTCATGGTTACCATTTTCATCTGAAAATCAGTCTATTTTTATATTCCTGGAGAAAACTTTTAGTACCAAAAAATTGTCCTCTTCAACACAACTCAAAATTATCTCCGTACTTGTCACTGTGATACTGTTTTGGAACCACTTCCTGCTCCTGTTGGATCATTCTCTCTGTCTCTGTGGTCATTAAGGTGATGTCATTTGTTCTGGGCTCGTTAAAACTGAAGGTGATTTCACTATGACTCAAATGACTTAAATCAAGCTGGACTAACAGGGACTGATTTAGGTGAACTATGAAATCTTCTTGTGCGTCCTTAAGTAGTCAGAAAGGATTATTACAGATAAGGACGTTGCCGTTAAAAGAATAAAATTATATCAGGTTTTTCATATTGAGTCCTTTTTTTTTCAGAAAATTTATTTTATTTGATTAGCCTGGGGAATGATCTCTACAAATAAAAAAATCGTTCCAAAAAGAATACAGCAAATGAAATATCTCTAAAAAATTCCATAACTATAAATGTGACTTCTGTAGTTTCTAAGAGTCTTAAACTTGAATCCTTTGGAACAAAATTCTTAACTTCGAGTGCGTGTTGGTCACCAATTTGACGACCATAAAGCGAACCGTCTCCAAGCTTAAAAAAAAAGACGCTAAAAAATATATGGATCAATTTGTGTCCAGAGTAATTCTCAGTAACCAAGAGCCCTAAAACACTGAGGATAAAAAAGTGAGACCCATAAACGTTAGAACCGGGGCGCTTCACAGAGCATTGGATCTTGAAGGATCTCGTCGTAAAAAGTGCACACTAAAATCATAAACTGAGCATCAGAATGATAGAATGCTCCTCAGGAGATTCCCGAACAGTCGCGATTGTAAAACTCATGGTCCACTAGAGAAGAAATGTTCAGGGTGGCAAGTGTTGTCTTTGAGTTGGTGAATTGTGTGGAGAACGTTGAGTGTCACAAGCAGGTGATCTGTAAAAGGGTTATATTTTTTTTAAATAACGAGTAAAACCCATGTCTAAATTTGTATTTGAGGTTAAAACGTCCTCAACAGCCACGGTCAGACTGCGACAGAGGTTTTATCATTTTACATACCGTTTGTTAACTAGCAGCCGACATAAACCAAACATAGGACCAAGATGCACGAAAGTTGCGAGTGTGTTTGTTTATTGACTGAACTCCATGTTTTTTCCGGGCTTGACTTTGCTGTTGGTTAGATTCAGTAGCCCGTTTGAAATTGTTGCCATATAACGATAAAAATTATCATTTGCAAACGGTCTCTGGTGGCTTTTAAAGTGGAATCCATACATACTGAATTCTGTAGCAGCTGGTTGAAGCTCAAAACCTAGACTTGGTTTTATGAAAGAAGGATATTTGCATCCGTAGAGCATCCATCCTGAACATGCGAAGACATCATAAAACACATGATGGGCCTTGTTAGCGAGGGAGATGACAGAGGGACCATAAGAATGAAGAGACATCAAGCAGTTGACGTGGATTAATCAGAGGCCATCATCTGCCACATCAAAGAGGATACCTATATCTGAGAAAGATGGGAAGATGTATAATTATTATAGTGCTATAATTTTATTATTCTTGATACAAGCTCTTTCCCCGCACTTCGCAATTGGACCAAGTTTAAAATTTAGCATGTCCTTCATGTGGTTATGGTATGGTGGCTATTCTTTTACCATCTACCGGGTACAGATGTAAATTTAAGCATTTTTAAGACCCAATGAAACAAGATATTATTTGACAAAATACTAATATGAGTTTAGACAAAAAAGATGTTAACTTAGGTCTTAAGTTATCAACTTAAAAATCCATACTCTTTGTTTTCTATCAAGAAAAAGTGACCGAAGATAAAAATATTTCAGTATTGATCTTCATACTGTTACTTTTCTATCCAAAAAAAAATACCTAGAAGAAAAAAATTAAGTCAAATTTATATGTGCCGGTGAGTGTATATTAGTACATATACAAGTAACCATGATAATTATAAAATATGAAACTTGCTACATGACAACACCAACAACAACTACAGTAAATTAAAAAGGATAAAAGAAAAATATTGACAATCGGCGTGATTATTGCCTGAGGCAATCTCTGCCATCAATCCCATACAAGGTACGAGTAATACTTAGAAAATTAACTTACAATACAAAATCATTATAATACTATATAAAATAAACAATACAACAAGTAAAAATGAAAAGGAATAAACGTAGGTATTTAAGTAGATCTCAATATTACCAGAGGAATCCTTTATCCAGTGTGACCAATTGATTATCTGAAGAGTGTCATCCAAGGACCATGTGACAGTCAGGACGAGATGAGATATTTGCCACTGTTCGGATATAATAGAAATTATTTCAGGAGACAGGAAAGAATAAGTAAAAGCCATTCAAAATAAATAATAAAATGGATATAAATAATGTAAAAAATAGTAGAAATATTAGTAAATAAAAATCCCTAGACTGACAAAATACGTATACTTTGGAGAATATCGATTTTTTAAATATATGGGTCATTTTTCTCTTCTCCTCCATTCTGCCAAGACTATGTCATATTATCCAAATATCAAAGACTATGTCCAAGTTTTGACATTATTCCTGACTCTGTCACACACATTGTTGATATTGGTCATACCTACTTTTATGATATTTTGATCTCGTCATACCTTGATATTGGTTACCTTAGCGTGTAATTTAGTTGCTTTAATCTTCGGAGAACATTCTTGTGTCGTGATGTTTATTTCTTAAGTTGATACATAATTGTATCTAATCCCATTGGTTGAAATTTAGATCAGATATTATTACTCCAGGATGTATCTAAACTATTTCATTTAAAGTAATAGTTGTGATGCCACTCAAAACTTTGTGAC
Organism: Bactericera cockerelli; assembly: GCA_024516035.1. Lineage (NCBI taxonomy): Eukaryota > Metazoa > Arthropoda > Insecta > Hemiptera > Triozidae > Bactericera > Bactericera cockerelli. The sequence goes on from CM044962.1 coordinate 23,518,532, forward strand.
ATGTATGTATATTTGTATATGTTAGTTTAAAATCCTTTTTAATTTTGTAGTGACCAAGTTCCGGATTTGTAAATATTCTACTACAAAATAATTTATAATATAAATTTGAATGATTTACAAATGAAAATAAAGCTCTTTTTAGTGTATGAGAAATAGAAGGAGAGAGAGAAAAAACTGTATGTCTGTGTGTGTGCAATTGTGCATATGTGAGAGAGACGGATATACAAGAAAAAGTTCACAGTGCCACACATCAAACACAACAGAAACCTTACCCAGCCAGCCAGAGAGTCCCAAACCTACTTGAACTAATCACCACAGTCCATGTGAGAATGCGCGGATTAGCAAACAATTCCTACACAGAAAATAATGAACCTATTAAGGACTTGAAAATGAACGGGTTGAACAGACATACCCGGCATGCACCTGTATCTTCAAGTCTACCTACAATCTACATACTGGGAGTCCAAAACTATTGAACATACTGGACACATCTACAGCACAGAAATAATAAAACTACTTAACAAAAATGTGTATGGTTTAGAAATATAACACAGAAACTACTAGACATAAACAGACCAGAATAACTAAACATTATTGTATAGTTTATAAATATAGTACAGAAACACCGACTTAGGAGAATCTCCATAATCCATAGAAAACATAAACATAGAGTAGATAATGAACAAACAAAAAAAATCACACGAAAACGGTGAAGATTGGCTGAAAATGAGGCGAATTAGAAAACGAGGATGGACACGGCAAACTACTCACAACTCTAAACAATGCTGATTTGTGGGAAATAGGTCTTGAAGTGAGAGAGAGAGCATGTGAACTTATCACAGTAAGAACATTATCTCAGGGATCGTCCCATTCACAGTGGGGTTATTTTTTGTAGGAGAGCAGTGGAATGATGAACATTCGATAAGAATCAACTAATTGATTGTTGAACCTTAAAATTGATGTCAACTTTGGCAATAATAAAAGTATGAAATACGAGTACATGACAATATTCTACCATAACAGCCTTTTTTTGAGGATTTTGATCAAGTTCCCATGCATAACATTCGGAGAAAAGTTTTATACATAAATGAGTTAACAACAAAAAGGTATAGTATAACTAAATCAGCGAATATAACAATCGCGTTTTTATCGTGTGTTATTACGATTTTTTATTCTTATGGTCAAATGACCTAGCTCTGTCTATTCCGTCACACTAACCCTAGGCATTTGAAGACTCTTTTATGGTGTTTCTGGCGTTGCGGTTGTGGAACTCACTGCAATTTGCAGTGCGATGCGCAAGGAGTCCTCCTTTGAAATATTAAAGGTTGATCTGAAGTTTAGTGGAATAGCTCAATAAGGGAGGGTTAAGAACCATGCCACTTAAAACAAAGCCCTGAAATTGCAAATCAGAATATATTTTTTTTCTTTTTCTTTCAAAAATATAAAAATATGGTTTCTGTACATCGTCTTTTACAAGAACTAGGTACACTTCTATTAGACAGATAAAGAAAGCTCTGACATCAATGTATAAATAATTCCACCGTTCAGATGTATTACTATAATAAATAATCCATTACACAAATGTAAATGGGCTTCAGCCTGATAATCTCAGGGAATGTGGCTTGTATCGCGAGAGTTTCTACACAATAGAAATTGTAGCACAAGTAATGGACTAACTGAAAGAAAAAGAGCGCCCTGGGAATGGGTCGCACATTACTTTCTTGTTCTCAATGTGAAATAAGCCCGCTAGTGTGGAATAAAAGAGTTGAACATGTGGTTCAACATGAGTTTTTGATATTTACAGTGAAAATACCTGGGATTTACTATAAGAGAACATTAAAATGAGAAGATATGCTCAAACTTCTTGATAATGTTGCTAGTTCTTGTATTTTTCACGCGAAACATAAATTCAAACGTAAGTGAAATTAATACAATTAAAAATTACATTCAGGCTTAAAATAAGAAAAAACTAGAGGCAACAATGAAGTAATTAAGATGAGTGGCCGAAGGCTTGGAAATAAAAAATATAAACACAATCTCTAGTGAATAATTGAAAAGTAGAAATAAATATTTAGGGTCTCATGTAGAAATTTGGTATTTTCTTTTGCTACTTTAGGTATTTTTTAAGGAACATTTATTTAATAAAGAGAGGTCTATTACAATCGAAGTTCTTTCCCCTTGGAGAAATTTAGATCAGTAATAATCCCCATAGAACTCTGTTACATACGCACAAGCCTGGTATGGAAATATACATCTTTGATCCAATAGAAGAAATTTGAGTTCTATTCATGTTTCTGTTCTTTGTATTCTTACATAGGGTTTTTCCCGTTCAATAAATATGCTTATACTTATTAGGGATCTTTATTACATTTGTTGTCCAGCTAGGAAACTATGTATTAGTATACCAGCTACATAAATTTTCATTAAAAAAAAGTTATCTTATTTGTGTCGAGATATCACAACTACTCAAACTCGCTTTACTAAATCTACGGTGAAACCGGGACTTCAACCACCGACCTCCAGGTTACAAGTCTGCCGCCTTATCGATCAAGCTACTGTGGTCGGTTATAATTTTTCATTTAGAAGTCTCATGTGGGATATTAAGTCCGTCGCGTCAGAGTAATCTGTTGAAACACATCTCTAGAAGACAATAAATAGAGAAAATAAAACCTCGATAACAAGTACTCTCCACTCTCCTCCCCACTCGAGTAAGCACCTGTGCAGGTCCACACACAAACACTCCAGCGTGTATCACTTATGTCAACAGCAAGAATACACTTACCGAAGACTTGGACACAATAATTGACATCCCATCACCAGTAGACACAACAATGGAAGTGTATCATTTCCCATAGATTATCCGACGGGAAGATGATCTCCTATTGAGGATGCGAGCATAGAAGATTGGATTTTTATTAGATTAGACAGATTCAATAAAACATGTTGCGTTAAACAAATAATAGTAATGAATATAATATGGAAAGAAGAAAAGATAATCCTAATGGTGATGACAATGATGAAGATTATGCTGATATTAGTGGCAAAAGTATAATGATGGCGATGATGATCTTGATAATGCTGATGATGGTAACAATGAAGGTGTGGTAGTAGCAGGAATAGTAGTGATAATGTTGATGCTACTCCTAATGATGGGTGGATGGGTAATAATCGCCTTGCCTTGGGTATCATTCCCGCGCTTGTCATAGCCACAGAGGAAACGGTATAATGGCCAATGTGTCAGAGCCTCCTGGGAACCCTGGAAATCTGAAGAACGCTGATATTGGATTAGCGAATTCCCTCACTTACTGGTTGAAGTGTACTGATGTGATGCGGTGGGATTGGGTGTTGGAATAACATCCTACTTGTCAAATACAATAGCATCACTTTAATAAAAGAAAATTCATCGGTCGTTTACCAGTAACAACCATATTATGAACTAATGTCCAAAGTCAGCCATAGAGATGGAAAATCCGTTAATGGATGTTTTGGTGTTCCAGTACAACCAATGTTTCTTTCCTTTGCTATATATATTTTTTTTTTTCTTCTTTTTTTCAATAAAGTTTTTACCAAAATTGTGTTTTTACATCTAACTCATGAAAATTTCATCTTTTATTTGTAGTCTGGAGACGAAATGATAGTGAGTTGGAAAAGCAACCAAAAAACAACCAGTAAAAAAAAACTGAAATGTTTACAGTTATGAAAAAACATTTTAGAAAATGTGTTACAATTGTTAACATGTTATTTATTTAACATGTTGAATAGATGGCCGACCAAAGAGGCAATGCAGCTGCCATACATGGCAAGGGCTCGATAAGGCTTGTGTACAATATGATTTAACTGCTCATATTTAACTTGCATCTTATTTATTAAATATTAATTAATCGTATGTCTAAGACGTGTATTTAATATTTTTAAATGTCTCTTCTGTTACAGGTAAGTTATTGACAGTTTTGATTGATCTATCAAAAGCACAATCGTGGTAAGTGAGTAATATTTAAAAATCATGTACTTGAACTTAACTGTTTTCTTAACTGAAACCATAACACCTAGCCAACTATGCGTTTAAAATATCCTCCTTCTTCGAACACAATTAGAATATTTTTAATTTGAATTTTGTTATTATGATTGGGTATATTTATTAAATATCTCAAAATATATTCAACAAATCAACAATATATACAATGTCTAACTGAGTTATATGATAAGCCACACTTGGTCACTTCAGAATCGCATGCAAAACATTTGGCAAGTCAACACACGTCACCTGACCTAAACAAAAGCACCAGTTGGCATCTGTTGGGCACAAAAGTAATGCTTGCGATCCACGAACGAGGAACAGAATTTGAAATTAAATCATGTCTGTTGTAGATAATCAGTGGGGGTTGTGGTATATTTCGAGCGGAATTGTGGAACTACGCAAAAGAAATGTGCTGTAAGTCTCAAGTTTTGTTTTTGAATTAAGTATCGACTATATGTAATTATCCATGAGTGATAAAGATTGCGTTTGGACAATTATGTATCTAGAATGAGATACAATTGATAACTTAACTCAGTTTTTGTATTCATAGTTTGTATTTGGCTAATTATGGAATAGCTAATCATTCGCTTGTTTTTGAGCTAGTGTATCGATATCCTGGTGAACGTTCTTACATGATACATAGTACCTAATACGGTTATTGTTTGAGCTATGTTGCCATCGACATTATCAAACTACAGATATAGAAGAAAACCGGCACTGCCATCGTATTTAAATCAAATTCCAGCCGATTAGCATCACAATAAGAGATGGCAACAGAAGGAAGGTGTGGCTTCATAATAATCAACGTAGTCATAAGAATGGAAATGGGTTTTGTTTTTTTAATTATTCAAACATGATTAATAAAAAAGAAAATATCATTCTGCTTTGACTATATATAAGTGTTAAGTTGTGATTGATGTGACTAAGTCTTATACATAGATAGAAAGAAATTAAAATTCACTATTCTAACATTTTGTAAGTTATCATTTATTGATAAAGTGCAAAGAATTTCTTAAGAGTTAGATAATATTGGATAATTGTTTGACTTTTTGGGTTAAACAGGAAACTCTTAAGAAGTTAAAATCATAGCTTACAGCTAGAATTATATGATAAGAAACACACTTATATATTATGAATGATATGAAAAAGAAATAAAATTGAGAAAGCTAATGTTTCAAATAAATAATTATGCGAGTGTCTATCTTCATGAAAGTTAATTTAATTAAAATCAAACCTAATCTTTTGATTAGGATTATAAACAATGATGACCATTTCAAAAACGAATTGACAGACTCTATTGAAAATATCGTCAAATATTAATGGTCTTCAAAAAACAATACCTGAAAGGTTTCCATTAAAGTTCGGAGTCCACTGTCAGGTCTAATGTCAATTTAAATCATTTTCCTTTGCGTGTTTACTCGATTTGAAGACTAGGAAGTTTAACATGATGATTGTTTGTTAATGGTGGGCATCTTTGTCTTCACATTTGATAATAAATTCTGCAATTTCAATTCCTCAAACTAGTATAATTTATATGGTATTATTTATATTTTTATGAATCTTGAGTTCGCAGAAATCAAATAATCTATATTTTGGCTAAGGGTTAGAAGCATAAATAGTTCTCTCGAAAGTAGCATTATCTCCAGGATTTCACATTGTTAACGTACACTAAGAACCTGTTCAGTGTAGTATCATAAATAAAATAATAATAATGTTCATGCTAAAAACTTTCTACCATTAACATTTTTTACCAAACAATCGGAAAAATTGAACGAGTCAGGTAGTTAAAAAAGCGTTGTGCTACGAATCCAGTCCACCCAAGTCAACGACAAAGAGTCGTCGTCACCTTGATTCTATTCTCTCATTACATGCTTGTCTTGGTTCTGTTTTGTTCTCCACAAGTCCTCCCAGAGCTCCCGTAGTGTCTCTTTCACTCCGGTGTCTTTTCTTCTCATATTAATGATAGTTATGTAGATGAGATTGAAATTTTCTGGTGACGCCGCCCGTACGGCAGTCTAGTTTGAACAAAAGTAGAATCTTCTTCATCAGGGAGCAGCTTAATTATCGTCAGGTCTCAGAAATAATCAAGCTTCATCTACCTTTCCTGCTGTATTATGATCATCATAAATATCAGTACTGATAACTATAATTTATACTATAACCTCCACAATATCTATATCCTCCTAGAGTTGGTGCTTTTTGTCCTTTTGAAAACGAGTCCTTTTGTCTATTGTCGCGCTTACGTTGATGATGTTGCTTATTGTATCACGTATGTTGTCTTCTGTGTTTTTTGAGAGACTTTCCTTTCATAGCGGTGTGTTGTTTCTTTTGTTTTTAATTAGAGTTATCATGATATCTTTGTCTCTTATTCTTTCTTTATCTCTCTCACTCACATGTTGAGTTCCTTGATCTGATCTGAATAACTTTTCATCAAGTGACTGTTTTGAATAGTGTGACGGTTTTGCGTTAGGATTCAGGTTTCGGTTCGTCTTTCATTTATTTCTTTGAAGACGAATATATTTCAGTTATTTTGTCCTTCATATCCTTCTCACGCTAATCATAGTACCTAATTATATTATAATTCTGAGGAAATAACGCTGTGAGCAAATTCTTAACAAACATTGGACTTACTTGTATAGTGGACTGTAATAGTGTACTTATAACATATGTTTGTTTGCACACTCTAATAAATTTAAATCAAAAATTAAAAAAACAGTGTACTTTTATTAAAGCTCTCATAGAAAGAAAGACGAGTACCCATCTCCAATCTACCTACTAATTTCTAGGAAATAAATATACTTTTTCAATAACTAGTACATAACTAAAAAAATCTTTAATAATTTCCTATTTCTCTTTTGATGTGAATCCATTTAAATGTAAACATAATACTTTCTAGGAACGAAATTGATCGATATCATTTTGTTTTGGACCCAAGAGTGACCACATCTATTCATGTGGCAATTCAAATAACAACCAAACGAAAACAAAGCGAAAAAAAAACAATATTACTTCTCGGACATATTGTTTATGTATGCTCAATGCTCATGATATCAAACAAGGTGTAAATTATATGTTCACAAGGAAGATATTGGAGGATAATCACATGATGGAGAGATATAACATTATTTTATCAACCATAATCACACAATAGACAATCAAATACGTTCTGTGATGTGCTCAGAGCTGAAACTTCAAATATGAAGTAGTGTTTCATTCAAATCCGTTCCAAAATTGAAAAGATATACTATTATACCTACTACCTACCTCAGACTTGTAACCAGAAGGTCGGTGGTTCGATTCCCGGGTTTAGCGAAGATTTAGTCAAGCGAGATTGAGTAGTTGTGACATCACGAAAGTAATTTGCACAAATATTTAATAATAATAATTAAATAAAAAATAACATACAAAATCAAACGTTTTGTCATTCTGTTCAATAGTCTGTGGTTTAATGTAATTTATGAAATTTGGCAGAAAATTGACTAGAGGAACTAGCCTAGACCTTAAGCCTCAAAGTAACTGCAAAAGGAAAGAATTTTTTTGGTATTTTTCACTACTCATAATGGTCAAATCAAATATCTTCACGTCTGAATAATAACTCAATCTCAAAAACACAAAGCATTATTGGCAATTAATTACATATTTTGAAATGTCGTGCATTGATTGAGGGATGTTTTTACTATCATTATTTTATTATCAACTTACCTTGATTTTTCGCTCACATTTCGTTCTGAAATAAAATCTACTATCTCCAGTTTTAAGAACTCTGGGTTCATGTGTAGGTATGTCTTTTTTGAAGGAGTATCAACATTAGAGAGAACATTGTGCTTGACTCTGAGAGCAATTTGAATGACACCGCAGTCATGTACGTTCAATATTCTCTAGTGTTGATCACACAAACACTCTTGTTGAGTCCTCTGACCAAACTCCCATCATAATCATGGTCATCATCATCAGCATAGACCTGATAATCAAACACATAATGTCACGACCAGAAAATCTCACGCTTATTTTCATAGTGAGTTAAGTTGATCCATCGAAATATTATGTTATTATTTTATAGGATTTTTTTTTTTCTTCGTCGTTGTTCAGGTTGTTCTGTTTGTATTTTCCTGTGTCTCTCAGCCTCTTGTTGGGTACCTAATCTTTTAACCAGATAATTTGCTTAACCCTTTGGAGATTTTCTTGAACATTTGAAAAACTTTGTTCGACATTTTGTTTTAACTGGGCTCTGATAGTATGATTTCTAATTGATGTTATCATCAGTTTTCGAAATTAAATATTTCTACATTTGCTATTTTGAGATTGAAAGAGTTTGGCTTCGTTTTCTTTTAATAGAGCTTCTTTCAATAACAAGTTCAAATTAGGAAACTAAACTGTTTTTTTAGGACCATTCCATTTCAAGTAACTATTATTTCGAAGTGAAAATTGTAAGTTTGAAAAAATATCGGTACATTCACAAATGTATATTAATGGCTCTCTAATCTCTCTATGCAAATAAAATACATATTAGGTATAATATAAACTTGTCTAAATTGTAAATGGGATCAAAAAAGACTAAAAAAATATCAATATTTCATTTTTCTCCTCTCTGGAATTCTTTGTTACTTTCAAAATCTACTGCTATGTAGACCTAAGGACACGATTCGTTCTCTGATCACACACACTTCCAGTGAACATGAGATTTCGAATGCTCCGAGAATGGTTTAAACCAAATGGATATCAAGAAGGTAATCATGTATTGATTTTGCTTCGAAAATCACCATCATTATCCACATCATTACGGATTGAGAGTCCATCAGGTACTGTATGATTTGAGTTCTCTTGTGTTTTTGTGTGTGTCTCTGTGGTTATTCCAATTTCTAGTATATGTGGCATTATGGCTATAATATTCACACATATTCAATTGCTTGACTGTGGTGTATTATTTCTTTATCGTCAAGAATATCTGTAAAATTGTGACCTCAGTCAAACATGATTGTATGAAACCTACTTTTTTATTTCTACATCATGTATTATTATTATTCTCAATATTACTATTCTGGTCATCAGCATCATTAACATTAGCATTCCGTAAGGTAGTTATCTATAGGTTCTTACTTCAAAATTTGTGCTTTGGTCTAAAGCGTATAGATGGATCAGCCATTTTAGATATTATATCAATAAGATTTTTTTTCAGATTCCAGTTTTATTATAATTAATAAATTCTGAAAATTAAACGGTCCATAATGAAACTATTTTTGAGCTTCCAAAGTATCCAAATAAAGTTTCGAGCAACTGTTTACATAATTATTTAATATATTGTATGTATAGTTTTAAAGAATTTTCAGAATAATAAGTTGATCTAAACTTCCATCTAATAATTATTCAATTTATTGTATGTATAATTTTGACGAATTGTCAGAATTACAACTTCATGTAAACTTCCATCTTTCTCATCACAAATACCAAGAATCAAATTACCAACTCTATCACTATCTTCAAGTGTGTTGATTAATAATAATCAGTATCCATTTCACACAATTCACTCCCTCGCCCCCAATGTATCGGTTTCTAGTGAAACGTGGGTTTGTCATCAATGCCATTACGTCGTCCACCATTGTTTTTTCAATCATGATCTTTAGAGTTTGATCAAAGACACTGGTTACGTCATTCTGAGGTGGATCATATTGTGTCATTCCTGCCATGGGTTCCTCACGAGTCTCCGATGTATCGGATTTATCTCCTCTATCGATTCTGACCAGTCCTATAAGTCTTGCACTACCCATTGCTCAGTTCCCTACCTACAGTATTATGTATCTCCATACGGTCTGACCTTGTCCGTATAAACAACTCTATAATTATCAACCATACTCTCTGCTTCAGAATCTTGCTCTGCCTTGAGCACAATTTTTGATCATACTTTGATTCTGAACATTCGATTTTTTTTTTGTTTCACTGCTGGGACGGTCACAATGATGTGATGTGCACAAAGCTCGTTGGTTTTCCTGTTTATTTTTTTTTACCATGATTTGTTACCATTATTAAAACTCACATTTTACCTACTTATTCGGTACTATGTGTTTTCTATTGAATTTCATGGCCAAAAGTTTTGCCTTGTTAAAATAAAAATAAAATACATATTACTTCAAAGTTACATTGTTTTTGGCTTGAAAAGTGAAGAGAATACTTGAAAAATTTAATAGTCCGAAGATTCCAATTTCTTTCTTTTTCTTCGAAGTTTTCCTCTCCTACGAATCCAGAACGATAGAAATAAAATAGAGAATATTTTCATTCCCCGTGAAAGGTCTGCCTATGTGAAAGCTTTAGCCACTTATTCAAGAAGCATAATACTTGGACTTTTGTATGACTAGACAAATGCTCTTCGATAGATTTGCAATTCATGATGCTCCCTGGTCAATCAATCACCGGCGAGCAGGAGAGAGCAGAATAATGGCCTGTCTGCGAGGTTGTTCTTGCAAGTTGTCATTTTCTCCAAGTCTGCCCTCTGTAGCGTTTTTTTTTTTTTTTTTTCTTCGTCTTTGCTCCAACAATCTTGTCGTATGTTTATCTCTCTTGATCGTTTCGGGTCCCACCTATTTTTAATGGGAATTCTTTTCCCTCCTCTTATCTTCTTCGCTTTGATTCCTTGAGCTTCGTGCTTGTATTTGAACTTAGTTCACAGATGTATTCAGTTTTGATTTATAGAATTTTTACTTCTGAGGTTTGGTAAGGTTTTTTTTCGAAATTTAATATTTCCTGCACTTTTTTTTCTCTGAAACAAGATGAAGGACCAAATTTCGTTTACTTCAGTTCCAATATCTAAAATGTATGTATGACTGGTCGATTCACTTAATGGAAATTTTTACAATGGACAAATGTAATAAGTTAATAATTATAATACAGCTTCGATGGATCATTGAATACCCCAGCTCTGAACATGGGGTACTCAAGATAGAAAAAAAGCTCGGTCAACATACTCAATCAGTCTCCTCACATTACGTTTCCAATATTTCCATCTCTCGAGCCAAAGTGGTCGTGACATAAATGGTGGTGTGACCACTTGCCTGTGAAACCGTGGGTGGATTGGACTCTCCTGAAAGTACTGCAGAGGGGTTCTCTGATCTTCTTGTGTGCCAGAAGAAGTATAAGAACTCCTAGTGACTGTGATCAACTCTAATGCTGTCAACTTGTGACAGCTCTCCACCGGACTTTGACTGGCACGAACCTAGCTGGACGCCTGTGAACATACACGAGAGAAGAGAAATTATAGAAAATAGTTGGTTATATGAATAATGATGGGTAGTTATTATTACAATTAGTTTAATGTTAGGGGTTCTGCAAAGTAGTAATATCTTTTTTTGTTATTATAATACAATTATTTATTAGATTAGTGAGTCCTTTGATTAAGCAATAACTTTGAGTGCTTTATAGGTGAGATCAAAGAGTGCACTAAATGAAGAAAAAGGCGAGCTAACGAGTACTCAACCACTCACCTTTGAATTCAATATCAACTATTTTTATCGCTGAATCTGCTAATGACTGGATGGACTGTGTTAAGACTTATTATTTCATTAGCAAAGTGGCGGAAAGCCTCTTTGCACACACACAATCTGTTGCAGCAACAGTCCTTGCTTCTTGCAGCGAGGTTCACAAGCGTAAACAACACGCAGAGGATGCTAACCTTACGAAACGAAGATAGTAATCGAGCATGAGGAATATTAAATACTGGCCACTACGTTAAATACTGGCCAGGCATATATTGTTACCTCATTTTCACGCTACGTTGTTGATTCCTATCTCTCGTTTCCAAGACTTCTCGCACAGTGTTTTGTCATTTTTCTCTGGGCTTCGTCACGATGGAAACTTTTTCAGATGAGTGATCTTCTGGAATTAGCTCTTTACCTCCCACACACGAACGAGTAGCTCTATGAAGTGTAGGATTTAGTCAGAACTGCGATCCAGTTTCACGAAAATGCTTTTTCAGGATTCCTTTGGCTAGATATTATGAGATCCTTAATTCTATTCATCGGTTTTTTTGCAAGGAAAATACTGCATATTCATTAACATAATGAGGATACAAAATAATACACTTAAAGTCCAACGTTTCAATACAAGTGACGCTTATCCATTTTTTTTACTGATGTTCCGTGAAAGTCACCGGTGAGTTTCACTAGATTTACCTAGTCATGAAACCCACCGGTGACCTAAATGGGACATAATTAAAAATCCCAATTCTGTCCCATGTACCTGGGGGAAAAAAATATAAAAAAACCTCAGTGTTCATCGTGTTGAAATGCTCATTTTCCAGAGAGTTCCTCGTATTTTTTTGTGGCCAAAGATTAAAAACTATCGGAAGTAAAATATACTTTTTATGTTCGATTTTTATTTTTGGGATTTAGAATCATAATCCCCATAATTTTCTGTTTTCGAGACAAGCACCTTGGATTTCTGGACACAAAGCATGTCCATGAAAAGTATGTTGGGAATTAAATAACCCCAGCTTGTCAGAAACTTATCAACCCTTTTACGAGAAAAAGAGCTTTCTCCGAGGAAGGGTAGGTACGGACAAAATTGAAAATCCTCTTCATGCTCCCTGAGCAAATCCTTTGACGGACATTTATCACGTATCCCTTTGGACAAGCTCAGTATTATGCTAATGGTACTACGCCATTTTGATATTAACATTATAATTTTTTTTTTTCAAGATTGTTGCTATATGTATAGTTTATCATCACAGTAGAACCTGGATATATTAGAACCCAAAATATATTCTTATCCATATTCTTATAAAGTCAGTTATCTATAACACAATACATGAACAGGTCACGCAGGGACCTGAGATTTTCTCTATTATAAAGAGTTTTCTGCAATATCTCGTTTTATTATATCCAGATTCGACTGCATTAACTTTCGATTATATCCAGATTTGACTGCATTAACTTAACTTTCAATCTGATCTATAACTTTAAATCATTAAGTACATATTATGTCGTAGCCTTGTTAAAAATAAATATTCCGCAAAAAGCCTGAATACTGTAAATAGAAAGATGAAATCTTTCAAATATAAGTACTTCATATCTTACAGTAAACTTTTGACCTTTAGAATCTTCGTTTCGACTTATATCTTAAAATCTGACAGAACCTCAGGACCTAAACCAGCACACTGCGTCCTAACCGACAATATATTACTATCAATAATATCATTACTAGGATACTATTATTACTATGAATATTGTTATTTTGTATAGTGATATTTATTATTATTATCATGATTGATAGCTCTTACTATATCTTCATATTTTTCACTTAGACGCATCGGAGGACTGACCATCGTTCTCTTTTCCTCTCGGTTGATAATATTTACTCGGCTTTCTTTTCTTCTCTCATGCATAAGACGAATGAATGAAACGTTTTGACAGGACGTCATTGCGAGAGTCCGGGGAGCGATTTCTCCTTGTTCCATTCGCATACCTCCAGCGTCGAACCAAGTCGAATGCCTCTTCCACATCCATAAGTCCCTTGTTCGCATGCATCATATTTGCATTCGTGTTTTGTTCTTTGTCCATCCACCGTGAATTCCACATGATGCACTGAAATGTTTGAGTCAGTTCTGTTTCTTGTTTTGGGTTATTGTGCAAAATCGGTGCTTCTTACGTTGTTTGGGTCTTCTTTTTCTTCTTCTGACTCTTCCTTTCTTTTCTTATCCATTTACTCATCTAGATCTCATAATCATCTTCGTGGTTTCATTTAAAGCAATCATATTTTTATGATGCCATTATACATATCTATTCCGACAGATATCTTTGAAGTTTCGTGACTTCGGTCGGCGTCCCGTCAAGTGTGTTAACAATTACAACAACAAAAACAAGCTTTATCATAAACCATAACACCACCTAGTCATTCCGGAAACAATTCCCCCTACTCCCAGTCGTCAGTCAAGGAAAAAAAGCTCATTGCCAACATATTTTTACCCATTGAAAAGTACGGCTTATACTGCCACAATTCCACTTTAACCCTTATGGTTCTAAATATTTAGAAGAATTTTTTTTTTCGAACCAATCAAAATGTTTGCAGTACTAGTATTTGTGACATTACTTTTTGTCCCAATTTAGTAGAATAAAGTTAGAATTCAAGTAGTTCGCGTTCATAGGTTCTAACGTATGTATCAATTATAGAGATTGACTATTTCACATTATTTCGATTTATAACATAACCAAACTTCTGGGATTTTGATTATTGAAAAACAAGATACCTATTTGTCAAAAAGACACAGTATATGCGTTGGGAAATACTTAATATAAACTCGTAATCTTGTCTGTTAAAGTTGTTCAAAGTCTCCAAAAAAACAATTTTCCTTTCTTTATTTCTTTAATATATTCTTCGACAGCGATGGGGTTAAGCTAAGCCCATTTGTCAAACTCCTCAGGAGCCCCGTGACACTGTTACTTAGCCCCACAATTTCCTCCAGCTCCTCATTGTCTTTATACACTTTGCTCAGGAAGTCGTTTGGGTGTATTTATAGTTCGTGATGACGGGTTCCCTCACCCGGTCGCCGACATCCAAAGTGGCATTCCATGGATTTTCCGAAACATAAATTCCCTGCCCGTGTTTCCCTATTTTTTTCCGTGTGTGCTTTTAAACCCTTTGGTATCTACAGGGTGTTGTTTTGATAGTGCTTGCTATTTATTTTAATTAATATTGTATTTTGTAGCTATCATTTGGATCAACTTGATTATTAACGACATTATTGGACAGACGGTTTCATTCGTGAATGTTCAAGCAGAACAGACGGTATCTTTAATTTGACGTTTTTGCTTTTTAGTTTTGTAATTATATCACCAATTCGTTTTTTAATTATCTTGGGACAATGAGAGGTGTAGATAATTGGATTGACTATCGACAAGTTCGACAACTTTAAATCTGTGAATGTTGGCAGAATGATGGACAACCACCAAAACTTCTCATTGTTCAGTATGTCATCATTATTCGGGATGACTATATGATTATAGAGAGTTACAAAGAACTTTTGATCGATCGAAATTATAGGTACGTATACGTACTTTCTTATAGCTTTTGTGTCAGTCTCGTCACCCGTTGGAATTTTATTGTCAGTATTCTGTATTGTATTCTTATTTAGGTCTACTTTTTTCTGCTTATTAATTTCATTTATAGGTGTCGACTGTCGAGTTTTACTAGAATACTACTAATGATACACTGATACTATTGACTAGATGTTAAATGCTCAATATAATGAGCTTATCATCATGTTTACTATATTGTGAACCAGAATATGCCTCGAGACCATCGAGCCTTCCCTGAAATTTAGATTTTTTCCTCACTAAGTAATTTTTCATCATGAATCTTTTTTCCAAACTTAATTCTGGCTGAGGCAAAATTTTGTTAAATGTGTGTACATTTCATAATTTTGTGAGCGGAAGTAAGTATGTCTCTCGATTTTTTTCTAAAACCTGTATTTACATCTATTTATGTTGCGTAACAATTGTACCAGCACTTTTCCTCACCCAGTCTTATTCCAATCAGTGGTGGTGTGACCCTCTTCTTATCTATTCAAAACATACCTTCCACCACAAAGGCATCAGAGTAATCAGAATTACAAATGTGGCGAGAACACGCGAAACAATTGTGTATTATTTGCCTTGATAATTTTCCCTGGGACACAGAGGGTGTTTTGGAAAATGACACGATAAAGTAGTAGCATTGCAACAGAGGGGTTCTGTTTCTTTGCCTCCACCGTTCACTCTCTCCATTCTTTCCCAGCCCCTTCAAATTAATAGGTTGAGTTGTGGTGTAAATAATAGACTTGAAACACGTACACTTACATTTGGGACACTTTTATCCAGGCAATAAAACTAAAACTTCGGTACTTGGAAAGTTTTTTATAATGCTTTTCTTTCTTTTCTTGAAAAATGTTTGTTGATAGTTTCTTTTCTTTATTTCTTATCATTCTGTAATAGTGTCTATAATGTCTTTTGATTTTCTGTATTCCACACTCTAATATTATGTCTATAATATGTCTAATATCGTAATTGAAATTAAAAATATGTTATAAATGTGTTATTTTTGGTTGGAATAATTTTGTTAAAGTCCAATAGAACCAACATGTAAGACTACCTCATAATCTTCAACAAAACGACGAATTTGTTTTTTTTTTTTTTTTTCCAAAATCTATTTTAATCTACGGCCGTCTTTGCGTTTCGGTCGAAAATATTGTATATTGTTTTCCACGGTTTTTATTTAATTATAAATGCTCTCAGTTGCGTCTTATACAGCGGGAGTTTATTGAAGGGTAATTGATAGAAGGTAGAATCCAGACGCCCCCAATTTGTCAGTTTTATAGTGGCCTCGTGTGTAACATCTTTCGGATAGGTGATGCACAGTGTGTCTGACAAGTTGTGTTTCAAGATTCTTTATAAATTTAAATAATATAGTCAAACCGGAATATAAGAGAACTCAAGCAACAGGAAATATTTTCTCATATATCCATGTTTCTCTTAAAGAAAGGTTATTTCCTTTAGAGAGAGCTGAATTTGACCTGGAATTCGTTCTCCTGTATCCAGGTTTCTCTTAAATCTAGTTCTCTTATATCCGAATTCGACTGTATACTGTCGCTATCTTGTTTATTTTACAATTCAAATTGAATATTATTGTTTTAAATAGGTTTGCTTCTAAAATGTTTAGTTTAATCTCTAGATTCTATTTTTCTGAAGCCTAATTTGCCCTCATGTCTTCCTTTGATTTCAGGTAAGAGTTGGTAGAATCGTTGTATCGTTGACTTTGATCAGTAAGTGAACAAATCTGTGTATGCAAGTTACATGAAATTTTCAATATACATTAATGAAACGAATTGAGGAAATTATACCTAAACTATAAATTGTTGTGTTTGCTTAAAAAACAAATTGAGGGAGTTATATCTAAACTAATTACTGTGTTTGCTTTTAAAAAAAAATCATGTATTTTCCAGACCCCTTTCATTCAAGAAAGCATACTTACTCTCATAATCCCCAAACATCACTTTCCAACGTTACAGAATTCAGTCTGATTTGTTAATTTGAACTACATACTTTCGCACACAAAATCAACTGCTGAGAAATCAAGGTATTCTTTAGTCCTAATCATAACACTTTTTTGTTAATTCTGATTAAAATAGGTTAGTTGATGACATGATTATTCAGAACTGATACACCTGCTGATGAGAGCAAATGAGCTCGAAAGAGAAGTCCACGTATGTTCTGATATTCATGTACAATGTACATAAATACAACTTCTCACTTTTCTGTTTATACTGAATCAGGCAGTATAAATAAGGGTCTTTTCTTATCTTCAGCATGACGAGAGTGACGATGTTGTGTTCATTTGGATAAAACGTTTCAGTTTTTTACAGACTGTCCGTACCTCACTTGTCTAAATGTTCAAATGGTGAATGTATTTCGTGCGGCTGCTGCTAGACTTAAATGTCTTTGTTTAGATAAGACAGTTTCATTATTGCCGAGTGTATGTAGCATCCGCGTTACTGGATGGCCCAGAGATATAACGCTTTGTTTGCTATGTTTCGGGGTTGAATGTCCCTTCCAACTGTTATGGTCAGGTCTAGACAGGGGTTTTACCATCTATTCGATGGAAACTTAGAAAACAACTCCTCACGTGAACCAATCAGAAATTTTTGGGCGGGGATAATCCAGCATCACGAGGGTTAATCGTCCATTCAATTTAAGTCCTAATCACGCTGGATGTTGCTCCACTTCAGTGACAGAACGAGAGTTGGTGTATTCAACGTCCCATCGATGCTGGCAGTGCTTTATCCGGGCTATTCTTGGACGATCTCAGGTTGTGTGAGGTTAAGACCCAGCAACACAGGTCTTATTTTTTTTATAAGACCTGTCTAAACAGGGGTCATTGAGTTAATGACCCCTGTTTCGATTTCTTTGAATGGTCTCTATGTTAAACAGACGTCAAGTTTAATAATAAAGATTTTTTTTGGAAAAATCTCTTAAGACACTCTTACAGGCAAAATACCATAGGCCACACAGTAGCTTCAGTTTGAACATCAAAATACTTGTACAGTTCGACATTATCCAGGAACAACTCTCTTTATCTCTCTCTCTCCCTTCCTCCTCCTTCCTGTAACCCTGTCCCTCTTTTTACCTACATAATATGTGTTTTTATAATACGAGTATGTAATGTACCTATACTATGTATTTCATTTCCATATAATGTCTAAAGCGTGCATTCGATATGGATACAATATCTGAGTTATGTCAGTCAGATCTTCCTCCTCCCATAAAATTTTACCTCCCCAGAATTTCAAAATCCCCTCCTCCTTTCTCTCTCCTTTCCTTTCTCACTCATTGCCTTTTCCTTTCTCACTGTTTCCCTCTCTTTCTCTCAATTTTTTTATAACCAACAGGATCATTGTGTCGTATTGAAAGAGCTATAGAACCTCATGAAAGAGATTAGCGGCCGAATTAATAAACAAGGTCAATTAATCTCGGTAAACAATATTCCTTAACTTAAAAACCATGACAACTACTGTAGAGGTCGCATCTAAGCCGGCTCTAAGGGTTGGATAGAATAGATTGGCGTAGACAATAGCCCCATTCACAGCAACACCAGAAGACTTGATCATACCGTTCCTGGTGTAAAACCCTTTTGGGGGTGCTCCAGACCCTCGAGAGGAGACATAGACCTGAATAAAGCAAGGTTGGAAACTTATATACTTATATGAAGGGCTCATTGGAAAATGAGATTATAACTCTAAATTGAGTCTCTTTGACTTTTAGTTCAGGCAGTCTCATTGCAAAGAGCTGAGCTTTTTAATAAGCCTTTCACTTATTAGACTCACCATGAGTGAAGGTGGGTCTCAAAAGTGAACACTCTGCCTGATAAAGTTTAGGGAAGTTCTGATTATTCGAAAAGACTCCTAGTCAAAATAATGTAGGATTGACGGAGTCTTTTTCCGCCTGCAAGACTTAAAATAGTGTCCTGGCATGAGTATAAGCTACCTATATTTATAATGTCGTTGCCATTTATAGGCCACATACAAGACACGTATCGCCTGTCGATATTGCTTTGAAAAAACATTAAGAGAAGAAGAGTGTGTATAGAAAAGAAGCCACCTAATATCTCGAGAACTTTACGAGCTGTGAAATAAACAGCAGCCAAAAAAAATGTTAATTTTGTAAAAAGATCACAAAAAATTATCGCATGAGAGGCAAAAAGAACTATCACCGGCAGTGACACGCTTTTATAATTCTTTTTTAAAAGATCATTGTTTTTCTTCCAATTTTCCCTCTCAGTGTTTTTGGTTGTCGATTTACGGGAAATCCATCTTTTCATTTGCTGGATTAATTATCATCGTTTTTCTATATCGTATTTGTGATCATTTTTATGATGTCACCACAGAACTACTCAAATTCGCGTCACTAAATCCACGCTGAAACCGGGACTTGAACCACCGACGTTACAAGTCCGCCGCCTTATCGATCAAGCTACTGAGGTCTGTACTATCACGATTGTGATCACATATATATGAGTGAACATTCATGCATTTAGCGAGATTACAACCTTAAATGCTCGATAAGCAATAATAATATAATATTCAGCAGATTCAGCTAGTGTCAAAAAATACTTAAAGGTCAATTTTGCCTCCTGTGTGACTATTTCAAATGCTTTTATCCATCGCGATGACACACGCAATAAATATCACATCTACTCTAGCATATAAATGTTCTGGTGATGTTTTTTTCATGGAATAACAAATACTTTATATTTCTCCGTGTAAATATCAATGTTTTCGAGTGATAATGTCGATTTTCAATCCGAGCAATAAAAAATAATATTCAAAATGTTTCAAGTAAGGAAACAGTTTGCTAATCTTAGGGTGAAGATGGGACGATACCTACTTGCCATGTGAAAACTTCTGAGGTTATCGGTAGCTTAATCAATAGAGTCAGTAGACTCTTTAACACTTTGTGTGCCAAGCCCAAAATCGTGATTTTCCCCTGGGCCACGATACAAAGGATTGTCTCTCAAATGCTTCAAAACTAGATAGGTGAAAACCAAGCACACTCTGATCATCCTCAGGAGGCCACGCTTCAAATTCTCAATACAAAATACACAGTAGTGTGGCCCATACTGAGACACAATGCTTCAAAGAGAGGTCTAGTGTCTCTCAAAATGAGAGACGTGGCCCCAGCGGAAGTCGCTGTCGCTTATATTGAGCGACGTGGCGCACAAAGTGTTAACTGGAGGTTGCTGGATCGAGTCCTTAGAATGGCCAAAATTTAGAAAAACGAGATTGAGTGATTGTGTTGTCAACATTGCTTTTGTTGACAGTTAAAAATTCAACAATTCATAATATTATCTATTGAAACATTATCTTTTTCTTGCATTTCCCCTATAAGCTGTTCCTTGAAATTAATTGGAAAATAAGTTATTCAGATAATAAAGTCTTTGGTTTAGTCGAATTAACCCGTAACCGTCGCGTCGTGACAAATATCTGGGAACCTGTTGGTAAAAAAATGTGGATATGTACGTTGTTTTTATACGCCAGCCTCCGTGGCGTAACGGTTGTGACTACTGCCCGTAGTCCAGAGATCCTGAGTTCGATTCCCGGTTGGAGCAGACTTTTTACACAAAAAATTCTGTTCCCTCCGAACATGTGAGGCTGGCAATGCGGGCCTTACCCAGGCTGGGTGAGGTTAATGTGGGTAGCTGGTACGATTCCCAGCGTATGGAGGGTAAAACCCCCGTCCTGTCTACCTCAAGTCAGGAAGTTAAAACCAAATAGAATCAATGGACATGAAGGGAGCCTAGACATTGGATCTGGGCGGCCATATAATCCTCTCACCACCGTGATTTAGGTATCAATACCAAGCTTTAGGACACGGAATTATTATTATTATACGCCCTTACATATAATAAAATCTTCGAGTTATCTTAATTAATATATTATATAAAAGAGATACATAATAAATTCTATGTGAGTTCAATTAATATAAACATATTTTTTATGATGGAACAGTGATGTTAAGAAAGCCTTTGACAAAATTATTACGCTGACTCTGGCACAAATATAAGTCCCGCTCGACTTTTATGAGGCGTGAACATATTTATGGCAACGTATCCATCAAATGTGTTATAGGGAATATTCATGAGTAGTACAAATATATTATCCCTGTCTCAGCATCTGGAGCCCTACAAGGGATAGGTTTTGTCATTTATTTATCCTCCTTGCCTTTATTCCATATTAGCTTATGTTGGTATTGGGGTCGGCATTGTTTAATGTTTATCCTCATGGTTGGTAGGGTGGAGCACATTTTTTATGGCCTTCCTAACGCCAATGATTCTATTTAATTTTAACGTCCCGATCAGGACGAGAGTGTTACCCTCAATTCGCTGGGAATCATACCAGTTACCCACATTAACCTCACCCAGCCTGGTTAGGTATTGTCACTTGATGGAATTCGTTTTTGGTTTTTGAAAGAAAAATCATATATTCAGCCAGCGTCGATGGCATGTTGAATACACCGGTTCCCTTCAGAACACCGAAGTTAAGCGACATCCAGCGAGGTTAAGACTTGGATGGGTGACCATTCAAATTCTAATTCTCGTGACGCTGGCTTTTCCCGGCCCCACTCAGCTGGGTGAGGTCAATGTGAGTAGCAGGTTTGTGAGTTTCCTGCGAATGGAGGTAAAACCCCCGTCGTGATATGACCATGGCAGTTGAAAGCGACGTTAAACCCCAAAAAAAAAAAAAAAAAAAAAAAAAATCATATTATTTTGAAAGCTAATTTCAAACTTGATGGCCTTCAAGGATCATATTTCTCAAGTTCCTGGCCAAGGCATTGCTTAACGTGATTCATTACCATGCCCTTTGAAGCTAGGTGCAAAATTCCTGTCATTGCAGATTTATTCAATTTGAAATGGAATTCGCAGATTTATTCCATTTCCATTGGTAGAACGCGTGACATCGAAATTTCGCACACGGAGAAAAAGGAATGGCAGGCAAGTGCAGAATTTTGCAACAACAAAATAAACAATTGCCACGAATTAATTGTGCAAGGTGACAGGGAGGACTGAGAATGAACAGTGGTTCTCAACCTGATGTACCCTTTTCCTTAGTAAAATGAAATGTCCTGAGTCCCAGACACTCAATCAAACACCTCGGGCGAGGAATGAAGAACGCCCCCCCCCCCCCCCCCCCAAAAATTTCAGGGACCTCATCATCTCTGGCAAGTTTAAAGAGAAAATATGATTGTAGGTGATGGTATCTATCACAAAGGATATTTCCACTTAGATATCAGTGCTGTGGTTTTGATGGATAATTTTGAGAACCACTCTCCAGAGTGACCTTGACGGGCGATGTCCAACTTTCGGACATCACGCCCGAGCTAGAAATACTATTATGGTCGAATCGTGCGAAATTGAAAACCATTTTGTTTTCAAGATCATGACGCGGCGCGTGAGGTTTGATTAGTGATGGCTTTTGTAGACTTTGTGTTAAAACTTGTAAACAATCATCTGAAGGACCGAGCTCAGCTTAATATGGCGGCAAACTGCAGGTTCAATTATCATGTGTGACAAAAATTGAGGAAGGTGATTCTGAGCAAACGAACAACTCTGCCGAGATGTAAAAACGCGCTATACAATAAAGAGACGCGGTGTCTATATAGGAACGGTAATTGTGTTATCTACCATGAATGTATTTTACTAAAATAAATCCACTTCTCTGACATTTCCATACTCTAAACTCTAAAGAATGGGAAGAAAAAAAAAAAGGTTGATTGAAAATAACATTGAATTTGCTGGGGTAATTCATAAAACAAATTGAAAACTAATAGGTTAAAAGGAAAGAAAATAGATAATTGTCCTTTCAAACTTTTTGGAATATCTAAAAATAAAAGCCTGTACATATTACAATACTAATATACCTACATAACTTTCCTGAAGACGGTCTGAATCAAAATATCGAACAGATAATTCGAGAACTTTAAGGTTTCATTCAAATACTTTAGTTTGATAAATTTGATAATAATATCTCAATATTTATCTTTTTTCGTCAATATAAGGACATAATCAAAAGTTTCATTTTTATTTAACTGAAAGAAATTTAAGCTATGTTGGTGTTTTTTTTTTCTGGAGTTACAGGTATTAGTAATTGTAAGGATGCGAAGACCCTGTTTTCACATTTATACATTAAGGTGTGCACCCCAAAATTAATTCGCATAATATCCTCAGCCGCCACCGGAGAAGTAACACGACAATAATATTGGAAATCCTGAAGGAAACTTCTGTCGAGCGAGTTCTTATTGTTTAAAGAGTCCGCCCAGTGCCTATGCCTCAGCAAGGACAATTAACATTTCAAGGTCAATTCGAAGGTCAAAAAGGACATAAATGCTGAGCAGGTGATTGTATAGCAGGAGGATACTTTAGTGTTACATGGACACTATTATTCTTGGAAAGTTGTTTGTATGAATAATTTCAATAGTTTCTTGTAAATCCGACTTCAGAATCTCAATCAATAATGTAGCGGACTGTTATCCTGGTGATTCAAGATTCGTGTCTGAAAAATTGGGGATATAAATTCGATTGAGTAAGATTGTAACATCACATCACAAAGTAAATTATATGTGATAGCTATCAGCTTATAAAAATAAATACACTATTTAGTGGAACTACCTGGCGAGGGTAATGCTCAAAGCATTTTCTACCACCTGACCCTCAGAGTCTTATTTTAAAATGGTCACAAACCCAAATTAATGAGGAAAAATTGATGCACTCGGTGGGATTCGAACCAACGGATCCTTACGCTACCTGGATTAGCAGACTGGCGCATTAACCACTTGACCACCAGTGCACGGTATCACGACTAAAGATCATGAGGCTGAAACAGCTTTCCTTATAATGTAAGGTGATCAAAGAACCAAATTCTAGTATCTTGAAGCTAAAGTATAGAATTTGTGTTATAAGACAGTATAGAGTTTTTTTTTTATTCATAATATAATTTGAACAAAATTGAAAAACTCGAAATTGATACAAAAATTGTATCCTCACTCCCTCATTATAATATGATATTAATTGAATTATGACTCAAGATAATCAAAGTGCGATAGAAGTGATCAAACGCTCGGCTAACGTCTAGGAAGGGCAACCATGAAGCCATAAATAAGTTCTCCGTACCTGCTGTTAAGTACATACCTGTTGTTCCATGAGCTTTGAGTACATAACTAAGTACATAGACCGTATACACAGGCAGTTAGAACATGGATTATTGTTCTTATTGAATGCATAATGCATTTTTTATACAGCGTGTTATTTTTATGTACAGATGTATGCATATAAAATTATAAAATCAATGCACAATAGTAGGTACAATTTGTTTCTGTTTTGTGATACCACCACTGCGTATAATAAAGTTGTACATATTTTTATTCTTATTAAAGTTGATACGTCTTATCAATAGTGTACTTTCAATGTCATCGGCCATGGACTTCCTGCATTCCAAAGGTCATATCAAGTTATTAAAAGACAATAGATCCTAGAGGTGTCATAATTAATCAGATTTTCTTTTCTTCTTTACAGAAGGTATAAACCATTTTTTTCTGTATTTTTGAGCCATTTGAAGGTACTGGTTGTGGTATTTATACAACTGTTTTAATATAAATAATATTGATCTTGCATAGTTATGTATTTTATAACTGAAAAGTGAGGAGTTTGTGTGTTTATACAAAGGGACAGATAAAATGGACTAATAAAGAAGAACATTGAGATGTATGGTATTTCGATAAAGTGATATTACTTATTTAAGAATAAAAATAATATTTATACTATGGGAGACATGGAATATTGGGATCTAGGCATCTTGTATTAGGGACTCTCCTGTTACTTCCTGTCATCTGGTTCTGGAGATATCACTGAACTTCTGGACTATGTCAAAATCCTCTTTTAAAAGAGACATCCACCAACTGATAAATTTATTGACTGATCTATCACTCCATCTATGTAAGGGCAATCAATATCTAGGAAGCTGAAATCTAGCAGAAATAATTTTCTAAAATTCCAAATGATGGTTATGACAACAACAATGATAATGATGGAGGATGATGATAATGCTGCTGCTGTGGATTATAAATTCAACAAAGTAAATATTGATCAATTAAATGTTAGGACCACAGCGAAGAAAGAGAGTTGAATGCAGAATGACTAGAGTATCGCAGGGTCTGTCATTAACGATATGGTCCTCATCAGCTTCATCTAGTGGGTCTTTATGTTCAACTGCATGTACCGAATCATAATATAGTAGTTCAGTTACTAAAGATAAAAAAATATTCTGTAATGTGATTTTTGATGCTTTGCAGGTTTGATTTTTCTCTTTGTTGAGCAAGTCAGTCAGTCACTGAAAAAGGGAAGTCAGGATTTGTACGAGAAATACACGGAATTTAGAACTTGCCTTTCCCCCACTGCCCTATTTCTCACCTTCATGTCTGTCCTCATCTCCCGGACTATTCCCCAAGAAGTTCATCCGATCACAAGTGATCCTGATCTTTTCTGAGTGCGTCCTTATCTTCATGTGATCCTCTGGCGATAATGTCTTCAAACACAATGTTCCTGAATCCTTCTGATGAAGTAGTTTTTGTCTTCTCAGTTCTGAATAGACTCCTTGATGATACATGACTTTGCAATTCTGGACTCGGTAACGCATTGGGTCGTATATCTGTTTGTTCCATATATCCTGGTAGTTTATATACCTATATTGTGTATATTTGCTCCATGCCTTCTGGTAGTTTTTATATCTATTAGTACTATATGGGCTCTATTCAAGCTGAGACACTATGACATTCAGAATGCACGTTAGATACTCGGTCTTTGCTGTGATGGATTTTCAAGTACGTTTTCATAGGTCTATCGAATGTTGCTATGATATTCTCTTTTACAGGTCTTCAGTTCTGTGTGATTTTTAACAGGTGTTACATTGTGATATTCTTTTTGCTTGATTTTTTTTATGAGCATTATTGACACCTTTTTTGAGTATGACAGCTCAGATTTCTCTAGAACTCAATTGCAAGGTCTCCTGGTTTTGTGATTGGAAGAGGTGTGAAACCATGACTATATTTTTTCTGTCATAATTATTCTGAATTGTGTTGCTCTTTTTCTGTCACTCCTCCTTCAAATTACAACTTATCCTGTGAAACACGTTGATTTTTTCGTCTGTAAATTTTAATAAGAAGTAGTGGTTGGTTGCTTATGACCGAATTCGACATTACCAAATTGGTCTTTTATTGGTAAATGAGAAAGTTGCAAAAAATCTGATACATTTTCATACCATCAGCATACATTTTGGTCCCACCATTTCTGACCAGTATTGCACCGACAATGGCCACAATCTCATTATGTAAGAGCAAGATACTATTTGGACAAGACCACCAAAGCAGAGTCAACCATCTCCTAATGGCATTAGCGGCAAAAAAGCGGGAGTTTCACCATCAGGTTGAAAAGAGAAAAACAAACTCGACATGACGAACTCTTCTGTTGATTCTGTTCACTATGTCTATTATTTCATCAAGAAGACCTAGTCATCCACAAACACCATCCATCATTGGAGCAACTCTCAGATTGTCTACTTTATCCGAGCTGTCAGGTATCACTTTAATGTCATTTGAATTGACTCTCCGTACATCATACACCATCAGCAGAGATGTCTCTCACAATGGATTCTTTGACTCCTTCATCATCAATTGCTTTCCCCTCTTCTTATTCTTTCGCCTCTTTCTTTTTCTATATCATCTTCTCTGTCACTGTTATTACTGTGAATATTAATATCATCATCATTTAATTCTACTTCATCACTATCATCTGCACCGTCACAACCACAATCATCTTCTTTTCTATCTATCTTCTCTTCATCTTTTATTTCCTCTGCCACTGCATCGTGTCTCATCTCAAGTGCTTGGGACACAAAATAGCGTATTATCACGACTCTTCTTTTCTTCTGGAAGGCGATCTTCAGTTTCTTGTAATGATGCTTGGAAAGAGTAAATAATATCATGTTGTCTCATTAAACTAGATTGAATATCACTTTGTCATTAATATTATTTTGTTACATGAAAGCAGCAATGAAGGTGGGAGAATGGTGCTGTTTACATGGTTTAGTGGATAGCTGCAGTTGTCCAGTGGACGTTGAGTCAGGTGAAAAAGGGTTCAAGTACTGATTGTGAAGAAAAATAACCACAGCATTAATAGACACAGCCTAAAGAAAACTCCCGTTTCGAAATATTTCCTCACTACACCACCGGTTGCGCCAAATTCAGGTCTGAACGATGGTGATGTACGGCAATGCCTTATTGTGTTGTTGTTGTTGTTGTTGTAGCCAGCTTGGCTACAGCTGGAGGGGTGAGTGATGGTCTCCAGCCAACTTTATTTCAAAGTTGGCTCGTCCTGAACCACATATTTCTATGTGCGATCAACCATCATGAGGACTTGGACTTTTCTGTACAAGCCATTAAACCCTAAGGAAACTGCAAGCTAGCCTGGCTTGTAAGGGTTGGATAGTCTGTTCTCTGTTTATAGTCCTCTAGCGAGACACTGGTCTTCTCTCTGTTTAACGTCCCCCAGCCAGACAAGCCTTATTGTGTCAACTTGTAGAGTATAGGGCTATGAAAAATTATATAAGACTATGTCTCTCGCTGAAAATCGGGTGCAGCCATATACCCCATACCCGGTACCTAGAATAAACTGCTAAACAATTCACATATTTAGTATACACCTTCATATAACACAAGAAAACGGTGTATCGAAAAGTAATGAGACTCCAGGTTTGAAGTATAATATTAATGATGTCGATGGTCGAGATTTTAAAGTTGCTTAAAGTTGCTAAAAATTACTATTGTGAGCTTCGCATGAGCAATGACCACACGCATTATTTCATACTTTCGAAATAGTAACTAGTGCTATAGTATTAAGAATAATTTTCTATTATTTTCAATACCTATCTTAAGCTGCAACTAATAGTTGTGAAAATTGCAACTTACTTTATTAGTTTATCTTTATTAGTTTTCCTTGATATTATAAAGGTCGAACTACGGCAAGAATAGAGAGGACATGGGATTTAAAATTAGAATAGTTCCGTTCGTCTAGCGGGAACAGAAAATGATTTTTAACAACATCAAAAAAATCCACTTTATTCAAATGAAAAATTGAAAATATGGAGTCTATTGTTCCTATTTTATCTCCTGTTCCTTTCAGGGGCAATAGGTAGAAATAGGTCTATCTGGCAGGCATATTCAAATTATGAACAGTAAATTCGCCTTTAAAATGTTTCAATTTTATGAATCTGTCCAATATGTTCATTATCTTTTTTTTTTTTTTTGTAACTCCAAGACAAAATATTCTGCTCATGAATTCAGAGATGAATCTTTTAAGACAAATTGCTACTGAACTGCCCATTCAAGGGATTTGACGAAGAGAATCATCGGGGTCCAATTAGTCCTCTTCATGCCCCGATGGTTCTCGCATCATCTGCATGAGCGGGTATTTTAATTTTCCCTGCATTCGCCCCTTCCATTCGAGTGGACAAGAGGACTTCAGGGGGCCGGGAGAAGTGGGTCGAATGAGACAGGATCGAGGCAGAAAAGTAGAGAAAGAAAGAGATGGGGAACAATATAGGAGTGATTGCGAGGGATGAATAATGAGAGGTAAGTAGAGTAAGAGAAGAAGA
Organism: Bactericera cockerelli; assembly: GCA_024516035.1. NCBI lineage: Eukaryota > Metazoa > Arthropoda > Insecta > Hemiptera > Triozidae > Bactericera > Bactericera cockerelli. Next base: position 23,547,262 of record CM044962.1, read on the forward strand.
GGAATAAATAGAGAAAGACAGAGTGAGAGGATGGAGGCAGAATTGCAGAAAAGGACACAGAGAAAGGGAACTATAGATGAGTAATTGAGGGAGAAGGAGAATGGGAGAGTACAAAAAGTAAGACAAGAAGAGGAATAGAGTGATAATTAGGAGAAAGAGTGATAGGAAAGGACAGAATGACGGATCGAGAAAGAATGCAGAATGGAGGAAAAGTAATCTGTCTATTTCTCCAGCTAACTTTAAAACCTTAATATCATTCAAGAGCTGTTATATTAGTTTTCCTTCTCCATGTAAAAAAAAAAAATCTGTTGTTATGTGCGTTTCCTTTTGTATTCTAAGTATCTTTCTTCATTAATATTTCAAGTGCCGTCCTCATTCCCCATAATAAAACATCTAAAAACACTAATCACACAAAAGATGATCTGTTTCGAATTATAATAATAATTCAAATGATTATCTACCTGTAGGTTAAAAAACGATAATTAAAGGTACTCCTATTTAATATCTTTCATATGCATAAATAAAATGGATATTGGATTTTGTAGTAGGCATACGTGCTTATAAATATTTTAGTTGCAACCCTTTGCTGCGCAATCCTATATCTTATTATAATTATTATTATTATGAGTTAAACGGTATCTCATCGACCACAGAATCTAACCAAGACAGATCTTCATCTCAAATAAGCAGCAAGGGATATAGAGCGCCATCACTCTCTTTTGTAAATTAAAAATAGCGGTAAATTAGGCAAGAACAAAGGAAACCACTTTGGAACAGTGATATGAAAAACAATCCCTTGTATAGAGACTATTAGAATGATAAAAAAAAAGATAATCAACCGCGCTGCAATAAGTTATTCATAGAATATTAAAAAATGTATTAATTACAGTTTTGAATATTTTTAACTTTGTATCTGTTTAAGAGATTTGTGATACAGGTTGTGCTGCGAGATTTTCATGCTATGGAAAATAGATCGGTAAGGGAATAGTTTTTTTTATCTATACTTATAAAATATATACATATATTTGTAGTTCTATTTGTAAAAAATAATAATCAAAGATGATCTCATTGATGTGGTTTGCCTCAGGTAACAGAAGTGATGGTAGATTGTTAACGGCCGTTGAGCAATACTGTGTGTTTTAATGGGATGTATTTTGATGGGTGTCATAGGATTAAACGATTTTAAGAAGATAAGAAGTCAAAGGTCCATGAAAGAAAAGACGACGAAGATGTAAGCAAATGGAACGATATCAGGATGAATGGAATGTAGGAAAAGGAGACATTTTGAAGAGCTTTCTACAGCCTTTTTTAATCAATTAACTTATTTAACGTTCAAAAATCGTACTGTTTTCACGTAAGCAGGCTTCTGAGTACTTCTGAAATAGTGGCAATGCACATAAATGCTGCCGTCTTAGACCTGGTATCTCTATTGAACTGATTATCTTCCTTTCAGTCCACAAGTCTGAAGCACATTCTGTGTAATAAACAAGTGCGAAACTTGTACTAATGTCATATTTCATGTACCTACTCATTGAAAACTATTCTCGCATGACCTACATTTCCGTATTGATGATAGGTAGAGTAGACAAATTTTATAAATGAAAAGACACACTTGATTCGGTAGCAAGAGGTGGTCAAAAAAACACAAAGGAGTCTCCAATCGACCTCGCAATTTTCAAAAGGCATAAAAAACTCCCCGTGCAATTTGCTATAGCTACCTTAACGATTTACAGGAGATAACCGTAGAGAATTGATGTTCTACAAATGTTCTATCTTCTCATCGATGTTCTACAAATGTTGTACGCATGTTTTCTCAGCCCGAGACCAGGGGTTCGCCCTCGCCGTCTGGTCAATTTGATCGAAATCTAACCCAAGGTATCCGCCAAAAGACAATTTGGTGGCGGAACACGGACAGACCCTTGTAGCACACCAGTGGGGGTCCTTTGTGTCTCTGCGATGCGTCTGTCTGCGACTCTGTTACAAACTCTCAAAACATATTAATGATGAAGATGAATTTCCAGGTTTTTTTGTTCGTTTTATTTTTTAATTTTCTGGGATATCATTATTTTTTGATTCTATGTTGTGTAAAGGTTTTGTTTAAATCGATATCCCGGTCGGGGCTTGATTAATTTCAGGTGATCTCCCATACAAAGGACCTGGTGAGAACTGGACGACTAATCACTTTTTTTAATTTCGCAATTTTCTTCCCGTGGAGGATGATTTTTGCAAAAATTGGCAAAAAATCAACTATGTCTATGAACCTGATATTATTTTTATCTGCAAACACCGTTTATAATCTGATTACGTGTGGTATACGCAGAAATTACTTAAGGTTTCTTTAGTGTGATCTTATTCAACATTGATCTTTGACTAATGGTTTTTATTTAACAACCTAATATACTATGTACTCTTCTAACCGCCAAAGATCAAGGAGATTTACTTACTGATTCATTAACCGTAATCAGCGTAGACAAAAATGAAGCTATCGCTATTATTTTTATCACCAATGTTCACATTCACCTTACTAAATTTTTGTCATAATAAGGCTCGAACCTCCGACCTCCAGGTCACGAGTGCGCCACATTATTGATCCAGTTACTGAGGTCAGAACTCTCTACTGGCTCTTAACTACTCTCCAGCATCTCACTCCGCCGTTTTTCCAACAACACGTTTCTCTTTGTAAAAGTTATTTACTCCAAAAGAAATGCCCCCCACAAAAAACTCATCAAAGACAAAAAAAGGCACACAATCCGCCTTTGTTCAAGCCTATTGTTCTCGATCGCCTTTATTAGAATTTAATACACTACAGAGCTCTTTGCGGTCCTTTAACATTAATATAAATAATATACCATTAGATTTAACATAAACCGGGTGGCCCAGAGAAACCGGGCACATTGCACTTGTCTCGTTAGTGACTTATTTTTGTATTATAAGCACTATAGCCACCAATGAAAGTTTTAAGTGATTCAATTGATTTTTTTTATTACATATTCATTATTCAATGATTTAAATTTTAAAGTTTGTCAAAATATTGTTCTCAATTACACTTCAAATAAAATAAATAGAAGTTACTGTCAAAAATAATTTGGAAAATTGCAAGTGTGCGAATATTAAATTTCATTTCTGTCTTTTTCCAGACCACCCTCTAGAGGGCTCATCTCTTGCGAACAATATAAATAACATAATGCTTCACAATAACATAATGATAAATATTCCCGGGCGGTCTTTGTTGGCAACAAAACCCGATTCTGTTCAGGTCCTTTGGCTTCGAATCGAAATTAATTACACCTGACCCGATCGAATAAAGCGATGTCGCAAAAAGATCCTCGCTAATATCAAAGGATCTCCCGAACAATAGGACGACAAGAAAAGGTCAATTTCGGAATCGAATTTTGACTTTTTCAGTTTAGCGGACTAATTTGCTTGGCGCCACAGACGGGAGGTTTGCGATTTTGGTTTTTGCGTATATTGCGAACAAGGATCTATGCGAATTTGTAGAGTTTACAGGGTGCGGTTGAATTCTGCTTGGAGGAGTATGGCTATGAGAAGGCAGGGAATTGACGATCACTGTTACTGGGAAATGTAGGGATATAACGAGAATATAAGCAATTTTAGCTAAAATTGGATAAAAGCAATGGAGATACAACATAATAAATTGTGTAAGGTGTGGTTTTACAATAATTAAGATTCCAAATTATTTGATGAAGGTTTTACTTACAAGGATTTTCATTGCGTTGACATTATCGAACTATTAATTTCTTATTCAATTACATTAGTTTGTTTACATTTGAAATCTAGTGGAGGTGCCAAAACTAGCGATTTATAGGTCCAATCTGGCAGGTAAGCTTTTTTTCCATCTAAGGTCCGAATTATCAAATAGGATTAGATTAACCCAAGTGTGGACTCTATCACTTAACTCAGGCTTTAGTAGGCTGTGAATCGATGAAATTGCCACTAGGAGTTAAGGGTTATTGTCCAATTAGAATAACCTAATCTTCTCTCACAATTCAGTCTCAAATGCTCAAGTCATTATCTGTACTAAGTATTTTCCAATATCCTAGAATATGTTCGGAAGTAACATTGGGCGCTATTTTTAGTTACCAAGTCCATATTTCACCCATAAAGACTTTAAACTTGTACCAATTATACATATATTCTTAAATAATCTTGTTCCAAATAGTCCTGCTGTTCTACAGGAACAATAATCTGACAGATTAACACATCTAAATATATTAGATATTATTTATTTACTCGTATGTCAAACATTAAAAAATATTCAAATTTTGAAAAACAAAGATTATAAAAATGTCCCTTTCCCCGTAGCGTTCCAGCACCCTGTAGAGGTACTTCGTTTGATCTCGGCCCGAATCAAATCGATTGGTTCGGGTGTCATCGGGATTTCAAAACTCAATAAATCTCATCCCTGATCAGACCCAGTCAGTCTAGAGCGCCACAGGTTGATCTGGGTTCGAACCTCGGTTAGTCTTGTTGGCAATAGGTGAGTTCGGTGCGAAGATTACCCGCACCTTTTTCGCACGTATGAATTCGGTGCCGCCGAAAAAAGGTGATGTATGAGTTCGGTGCGGTCCTAATGACTTATAAATTGATTGTTTTTTTATAATGTACTCTGTTGCTTGTTAACAGTCTTCCTGCTGTTATTAAGTTAGTAGATTATGTTGTAGACAGTTACATTTAGCAAGGCTGTCCATTTCCTCCTTGAAGGCCATGCCTAGGGTTAATAGTAGGGTTAGGTAAAATACAATGAAGGCCATGCCTTGGGTTTATAGTAGGGTTAGGTAAAATACAATGAAGGCCATGCCTTGGGTTTATAGTAGGGTTAGGTAAAATACAATGAAGGCCATGCCTTGGGTTTATAGTAGGGTTAGGTAAAATACAATGAAGGCCATGCCTTGGGTTTATAGTAGGGTTAGGTAAAATACAATGAAGGCCATGCCTTGGTTTTATAGTAGGGTTAGGTAAAATACAATGAAGGCCATGCCTCGGTTTATTAATTGAAGGCCATGCCTATAAGGAAAAAAATAATATAATTACCTGATCATCAGGGCAAGTACCAGGGCACCGAATTCATACATGACCTTTTTTAGGCGGCACCGAACTCATACATTTTTTTATTTTCCGCACCGAACTCATACGTAGCCGTCTTGTTTAGTAGGCGAGTATCGAATGCTTTTAGAAGGTCGAGCAATGGAGAATCGCACATAATATACTTCTTACTCATTTTTGGTCCGATTTTCTAGTATCCACGTATTTTATTGATGCATTATGGCACTTATTGTAGGTCTGGGACAATGATTAAATAACATGTTGCTTAATTTTTTCTTTATACCTCTCACCATTCGCAGACTTTAGCTAAAAAAATTGACAAAATACTTATCATATCTGATTCCTACATTAGTAAAAAATACTAAAGTTAGTTAGGAACTTTGCTCTCGAATACCACAAGAGTTATTTTAGATTTGAAATCAACATTGGAAACAGTAGTTCTTAACTCTTAGGCCTGAATTATGAAAAAGGTTTATTAATCTTATTGGACACACTATCCCTTAACAAGTGTAGAGGTCATAGCTTAAGCTGGACTTTGTATCTGAATATTACCACTGTGGCGTAACGGAGCTATAGCCAGCCTTCGTGGTGGAAAATCTTGTTTTGAAATACCAATCGCTCAGCTCATAAAATCCAAGGATTGCCTTATATTTACTAATCCTGTTTCATAATACGGCCCTTAGTTGTCATAAAATTTATTAGACTCATACAGCCGTATTTATGAACAGAAAACGCCGTTTGAGCATGATCTGAAGCATGATTTCCTTTAATATTACTGGCCAATACCTTGCTTGAGACAGTGCTCAGACAAAATTCGCTGTTCATAAATACGGGACGACACCTGATTCCGTCCCGCGAGTTTTTTCTCTCAGGTAGTCGATACTCGATTCCGTCCCGAACCTCTCAGATCAATCACTGAATTCCGTCCCGTCACTTATCTTATGCACCTATGTACTATGTACATAAGTAACTGATATTATGTATTAGGCTATGTACAAGTTCGGTGCGAGGCATGGCCTTCATTGTATTTTACCTAACCCTACTATAAACCCAAGGCATGGCCGTCATTGTATTTTACCTAACCCTACTATAAACTCAAGGCATGGCCTCCATTGTATTTTACCTAACCCTACTATAAACCCAAGGCATGGCCTTCATTGTATTTTACCTAACCCTACTATAAACCCAAGGCATGGCCTTCATTGTATTTTACCTAACCCTACTATAAACCCAAGGCATGGCCTTCATTGTATTTTACCTAACCCTACTATAAACCCAAGGCATGGCCGTCATTGTATTTTACCTAACCCTACTATAAACTCAAGGCATGGCCTTCATTGTATTTTACCTAACCATACTATGAACCCTAGGCATGGCCTTAATTTTTTTTATTTTACGTGATTGAAAATAAACTGATGAAAAATGTTGAATTTATAATTTATGTATTTATTTATGTATATATAGGACGGAACATATGGGACGGAATCGGGTATTGAACCCTTACGATGACCGGACGGAATCAGGTGTTAAAATATTGACGGGACGGAATCGACGGGACGGAATAAGGTGAAAAAAAGGTAAATGGGACGGAAAACGGTGCCTCCCTAAATACGGGTTCATTGATGAAATGGCAGACTCGTTAACTGGAGGTCAGTGGTTCGAGTATCAAACATATTTTTATGGAATAGGAAATAGGGTCTGAGTAAACCTTGTAATTATCACGAAAATAGCTCTTTCATTAACTAGACCAAGAAGTCTAGCAGCTATCTTCTTTCATCGCTCTTCTTTTCAGCCCATTATCGAGAGAACAAATTAATTCTTTCGGATTCTGTGGTCTCCGCTTTTGTTTCTTTGTGTATCATTTTCGTCAGGTAGTTTACTATCATCTTGTGGTCTCGTAGTGTGATAAAAGGGATTTTGGACCCTTCTGAAGAGATCAAGGATATTATGAAGATGATCTCGAATTATCCTGGAGATCTCGTCTCGAGTATCATTTGACATTGTCGTGTCATCCTGGTAACATTGTTGCTCCTTCGAAATATTTTTTCCTCCAAGATTTTTATATTTCCTCATCGGTTGACATTGAGTTGCGTGTTGTTTTTTTTTCGATTCAATTTCTGATAAATTAAAAATAATTTTTCAATAATTTCAACAAAATAATAAAAAAAAAATTAATTTTTAATAAGACAATTTTTTGTAGTTTTGCGTAATTTTTTTCAACCTCTTTTTTGAACTGGACTTTTAATTTTTATGTGTTTCTGTTTTCGTTGTGGAATGATCTTTTTCTAGATGATTGAAATGAGTAAGTACCACATGCCCTTTGATTTTTGTATTTGTTAGGAGATAGAGCTTTGGATAATCTATTTTGTTGGTATTATTATTTTGCTATGCGCCCCCAAAATCTTGTAAGTTGTACTTTCCAAAAAGAAACAATAAATTTTTACTTTCGAGTTTTATAATCTGTTATTTTATTACGAAAACAAAAAATAAGGCATTTTTTTAAATTTTAAATAACAATATAGATGTTATTGTTATTATTCTTTACAATTTAATAATAAATAGTGAGATAATATTTAATTTTAAAGTCAAATATCTCATCCAAAGAAAAAAGTGCTGTTGTTCTTACTTAAAGGCAAGCTGAAATTTTGTGTTATATACATAATTATTATATTAAAAAAATGTATTATTTTATTTTGTAGCTATTTTTCTATAGCTGTTCAAATGAGATACAATTTTTACTTGTTAGTCCTTTTCTCCAAAGCAATAAAAGTAGTTGGAACTTACCACTTTTTTTCATACTCAAATTTTTGGATTTTTTGTCTACAAAAATAACATTCTGTTTATGAGATACTCATTCCCAATTTTATAATTTTCTTACCGCAATCAACCTATTTGATGTAGAAAAAATCGAAATAACAAATTTCAAAATATGTGCAACCCTTTCAAGATAATAATAATATTCATGTAATTTAATAAGCAATTGCTTCATCACAACAGCACATAATTATAAAAGGAACATTGGTTTTCCTGCACTTTGCCACGATGGTAAATGGTTGTAGCTTTACTGAGATAGAAACAGACAAAAAAAGTAACACCGATGACTCTTTGAACTGTTACAGTATGTTTATTTAAATATAATGTACAAATAAATAAACCGAAACTGGACTTGTTCATTTCTTGTAGTGCAATTCAAAAATCTTCCAATAGCGTTCATTACAGCTTTTGCTATATCCGAAACAGAACATACGAAAGTCGTATCTACCCAATAGTATAAACTATGCAATATTATGCATTACACACATCAAGAAAACAATATAAAATATTGATATCCATAGGTAATAATTATGGAATTGGTGGTGAGTTTGGTTTTTTGATTATTTATTAACTTTAGTCTAAAAACTCTTCATTACTTTCTATGGTAATCATTTGGTCGTTATTCATTACATTACAGCAATTACTCTTTTCTTTTCACGAGGTATGACTGAACCCTAATCATATAAGCTGAATAGGTTGCGTGGAACAGATTGTCATAGGCAATAACACCGCTCTTTAGTTAGGACATAATATAATATGTTTATATATATTTTTCTATTAATTTTCCTTTGTATTGTATATATCGTTCTCATTTTTTAATTGTTATATCTAATAATTATTTGTATTGTACAACTGTACATACATAATTATGTCTTTTTATATCTAATTAAGTTGTAATATTAATAATAGGAAACATTCATTTTGATTTACACTTCATTTTGATGTAATGATTTAGACATTGGATCTGGGCGTCCAGATGATCCTCTCACCACCGTGATAAAGATATCTGTCCCTATCGTACGGACACGGAATGATTACTATTTTGATGTGTGTATTATTCCAAATGAAGGTTTATTTATCTGTTATGAATGTACCCCCAAAACATTCAACGTACCTGTACTCATTTGTTTTGTAGTATGTGGTTACTGTCACCCAATTGGTAGTGGATGTGGTTATGGAGCTCGACTTGTGATGTAAACAATCTAGCACATAGATCCGTGATCTGTGGATCGGATCCCTTCTAATACTTGGATTTTCTCTTATTTAGTTGAGTGTGTGATCACTTATAATGAGACTCTGAGGGTTAGTTAGGTGGTAGAAAATACTTTGAGCATTAACCTAGCCTGGAGGTTAATAATAATAACATTTATTGTGAATATTGTGTGCAAAAATGTACGTACACAACGGCACTTAAAAGTTAAAAAAGAGGTAAGGGTGCCTTCCACAAAAGAGTATCGCTATTACCCATGAGCTATTTTACACGTACCTACTTAAAAGCATGATTGTCTTAATCATAAGAATGTTGTCACAATTGATCAAATGCGACCCACTCTGCTTGAATGTTAATGTGTCCCAAGCTTGAGACGAACCATCGACCTCCAGGTTACAAGTCCACTGCCCTATTGATTAAGGTCGGCGGCCACTGCGACTATACTTTTACCTAACAATGAAGTATATTTAATGTTTATAATATGTGTCTAAATCAAAGTAATTATTTACATAGGTCTAATATGGTCACAAGTCACTAATCATTGTATCTCGGCATCATTAGTTCCCACAAAATCATCGGCATCTTCTCAGCTCAAACCATCAGAGCGGTTCCAATCAATAGTGAAAATCATGCTCACACACTCTTTGACCGCTGCGATCTCGCACGGTCTTATTTGACGGTTTTCCTACTTCTAAATAGAATATATTTTCAACTATTTTCCATTTAATACATAGAAATACATAGAAAAGAGTGTACTAATAACTAAATACATTGTATTACAAGATAGTATATTTTTCTTCTAAACATATTATCTTGTAAGATATTGTTTTTTTTTTCTGTCTGATGGCTGCGGTGAAGTTGTTTAATTTGTCCGATCTTATGCTTCGAATTAAATGGTTCATAAGTTGAAAAAGAAAGAAAGAGAGAGAGGTAAATGGTTAAATTAACCGATTAGTTAGACGACCAATCGTGCATGCAATCAAAATTATCGAGTATAATCTAAGACATATAGTTGTAATAATAATTGAAATGCTGATGATGCTTTTCATGTCGAATGAGGATGATGTTTTTCATGACGATGTTAGTATAATCATACTTATGATAACAATGATTATGAACCATTAAAAATATATTCACCATTGATGCTGTTAATGACCACCATGAAGATGTTGCTTTGACTGAGACATATAATATAACTAGGTAATAGTCTTTCATCTATCCAGATAGAAGTCTGGTAGAGAGATGCTCTCTTTGATTTTGATAGATGTTGCTTTATTATAAGTGATATTCCACATCGGTCAGAGCGGTTCTGGTTGGTTTGTTCACGAGATATTTCGGTTGGGGGTTTCGTCACTGGGGTCGACCTGGTCACGAGAGACACCGAGGTTAGTGGTCGAGGCGAGGCCAAACATGACATGTCGAATCTGAGGGCATAATTAACTTGAGGAAAATAGATGTTGAGCATTCCATCATGTTAGAGATGCATACTAAATACCTATTATTGATATATATTATTGTAAAAAAAAAGTTAAAGTGTATAATTTTTGCAAACAACCTGTCAATCAAACTCACCTTGATCAACATAATAATAACCTTTTATGATGTACCTATCAACAATTAAAACTTATAATAAGGAGTCAATAATGAGACATAAATGCAGTTTATTTATAAAGAAAAAGATTATCAAAATAGAAGGAATTATAAACATTGTAGGTATCTTCAGAGAAACCCAATATCCTCTGGGCACAAGCCATTCTAGACAACAACATATTAAAATAAAGATTAAACATAGAAGGAACTTTTCCAAAAACAAAAGCAATAAAAACCTTTAACACCCACATGCCGACCTTCTTTTAAATTTGAAAGGGTTTCAGGGTTTCGGTTGAGATCAAGGTTATTTTGACATGAGGTTGTTGCAGTAATCTTTTTGAAATGCATATATAATATTTATCTACATAAATTCAAATGATCTGACTATCATTGATAGTTGAATTGAGGTTATCTTAAAAAAATTCTGATAGGCTCTTAGTAAGAGATGTCTATGTCATTTTAACCCAAAGACATAACGAAAAATGCAAAAATCAACATTCACGCGACCATAAACGCCCCTGAGTATAACCAAGACCCGAAAACATTTAAACGAACAATGTTAATCACTCCACCATTGCAGTCAACATCAGCAAACCCACAATTATGAGAAGAAAAATGACCTTAAAAAATGTATTAAACCGTGGTCTTTGATACGTTGTACAAAGCCCTAACAAACTAACAATATATCATCGATATAAGAACAATGTCAGGGAAATGATATGGTGGCGCGTCTAAGGCTCATAAATACTGTTCCTCTTGAAATGATTAAAATTAAAACAAAAACAGATATACCTCTAAAACAGATAGAGCGGTGACCAAACAGAGAAAATAAATGAAATATCTGTTCTGCTCAGGTGTAGACGACACGGAAGAATTATTGCTTAGAGAGTTTTGAGGAAGACCTGAGACGATGGTAAATGTTGTGTTCTCCAGATCGCCCGAGTCGGCTTTTCTATGATTAACTACATTATTAAATCTACGATGAATTCGGGACTTGAACCGCCGACCTCCTGGTTACAAGTCCGTCGCCCTATCGATCAAACTACTGAGTTCAGTACCAGTGTTTATATTTTTTTTACGAGTACAATAGGGACTGAAAATAAACTATTATGTATGTTAGAATCCGAATTATTTCCCTAAAAAAACTTTTTCATTATTTACTTAAATTAATATTCACCAGACTTTATACCTTCACTAACAGTGCTTCATTTTGACGTATGATTCATGTTGGTGTCTCCACTGAAAATTTCTCATATTTTGACGCATCCACCAATAGTTCATGTTATTTTTTCAGTGCCGAAATGTTCAATTGATGTCTCCACTACAATTCTTATTTATTTTTGAAGGCTGCTTTTTGGTGTAATGATGAACCAGTCAATCATAAAAGTTACAAAACAAATTTATTTAGACATTTTTTCTTCCATTTTAGACCAAGAAATAGTAGATTGCAGTATAAAAAAAATAGAAACTTCCAAACCTTTTTGAACAAATCTCTCGACCGTCTACAGGACCCTTAGACATTCTTATAAAAAACAAAAGACCACAGTGGACCCGACTAATCATAAGTCATTTCTGTACTATATAATATAGGTAGATAGTTCACTAAATCATATACCTGCTTATTTACTTACCCATATATACTAGGTAAAGTATATGGCAGAGACCAGAGGGGCGGGTCACACTATATTTTCTGGCTGGACCGTTCTTGACTTGGGTCGCTTTGGATTTTTTAATTTTGTTTGGGATCCCATCAGACGCAGTGATCTTTCTTGTTTCGTATAGCTTCAGGTGAGATGTACAGGGTGGCTATTTTATGTCACTGAATGATTTGAAAAGTGGTGCACATGGTGGAACAGAGAATGTGAAGAATCCTGGTTCAAACATTGTAGTGTCTGAAATATTGGGGTACTTAGGGAAATACCATTGCGATAGACATGGTTCGTTAGTAGTAAAGATCAAATTTCCGATATCTCGCTTTCTAGTTCAAGTTCACATAAATTCTATTCAAGATCATAGTGTTAATAAAATGAGTTTGAAAATACGTAATTTAAGGAAATTGAAGCAATTTTGTAGTAAAATGAACGATTCGAATTGAGTGGTCCATTTTTCTTTGACTCAAATGGTGCATCTTTGGGTGAAATAAAAGATCTTCAAACACACTGTATCCAACAACCACGTTTTATAAAACATATATTTGGCGTATACCAAAAGATAATTAAGGTCTCTCTCTCTCTCTCTCTCTCTCTCTCTCTCTCTCTCTCTCTCTTTCTCTCCTCCGTCTCTATCTCCTGTGTCTCTCATAATTCTCTTCGAAAAAGGACTGATTTAAATATATATTGGTTTTTTTTAAAATGACCACAAGGAGAAAGAAAAATTGGTATCCTTGAGGAGAGAGAGAGAGGAGGTTAATGTATTATTTGTACAAGAGAGAGACAGATGATGGTGATTATCATGAGCGGCTGTCGCTCTTATTGTTTTAACCCGTGCAGAGCTTCCGACCCGTGGTAGTCGTAAGTTCAGGTGAATTGGTTCAAAAGTCACAGATGATGGACAATGTCTTGTCCACCTGCTGTATGGATGGACGTCACAACAAGACAATGAGTCCTGCTTTAGGTCCATGAAAATGAACGGAGGATATTTCAGGATTGTCATAGCTGAGGGACGATGACGAGAGATTTGACAACTTAGGCTAGCTTGAGGACTGTTGTACTTGTATAAATAATTATTAAACCAAGTAATTCAAATGTCTTTTTAATAGAATTTATAAAAACCCTGCTTATTATTTATTTGTGTCTAACGTCCGTAATTTGGTTTGAAATAGCTGTTCTTTTCCAACGTTGTCATTTCTTCTAATTTAATTATTCATACTCTTACGTATCTGCTTATGTCTTGATTTTGTACATGCTGGAAAGTTTCATCAAGCATCTTATGGGTTAGTATTTTTTTCTTGGGACTCAAAATTTGTTGACCGTTGATGACCATGTTGGTTATGTTGGTTTCTTTAATGACTCTTCCCATATCTGTTTTAATTGTTCCAACCTGAACGTCTGTACTATTTGTTTTCGTTTAATTCTTCATGCACTTCTTCATCAACATCATCATTGCCATGGCCGTCGTCTTCTTTTCTTCTTCATGGTCATTATCATCATCATTGCCTTCTGCTTGCTTATGGATAACTTGATGGCTTTGAGACCTTTCTTCTTCTCTTCTTTGAATGACTGATGGACTTTTGTGCCTTCCATCAACCTATGGGAAGGTTTTCGGTCAGTTGTTTGTTTGTCTTCTTCCTTCTTCTCTAATTGTTCATGAATGTCTGTTTTCATTTCGTTGTTATTCTCTCTTTGCTTGGCGCTTCGATTTAATTATCTCAAGGTAGACACGGTTTTATCTTATTTTTATTTACTATTTGTGTCCATTTGTTCTTGAGTCTTTCAGATTGGTTGAGCCTTTAAGACATTATTATAAGATGTAAAATATTTCTTCTAATATGGAAGAAATATTTTACCTGTTGTAATGTCCATGGTGTTCTAAACAAAAAACTCTACGTTCTAGTGGTATGAGAAGAGTATTCTACAACCGGGTTTTGAAGAAAAATATTCACACATGTTTTTAAAAAAATGTATGTAACGGGTAAGAAACTACCCTGCAAGCAATAACACGAAATTCTTACACAGAGGCTGAATTTTGAAGGAACATTAAAACATCACTTGAAATAACACAAGCTCGTAAACACTGAAGCAAAGAAGAGAAAAAGATTAGCAGATGGGAAAAGAGTGTGCAAAAGGTAGAAGGAAGAAAAGGGTGGGAAGGATGAAGAAGAGAAATAGATTAGTAGATGAAAAAGGAGAAGGAGAGGAAAGGACGAGAAACAAGATGAGGTGGAAAAAAATCGCAGTCATAAAAACAAACACCTCGCATAAAGCATATCCAGAACCATTAGAAAAGACCACAAATTATGACACTCTCTACTACCTTTTCCCATCCTCTCCACTCTTCGCACCTCCACACATCCATCTATGGATTATGTCCTGAAACTAGAGGTTCCCAATTTTTTGTGAATTTTATCATGTTTCGAAATAATTTTATATTTCCATTAATTTCTATATTATGCCCCTCTAGTATTACTATTCTCTCCAATAAATTAAACTTTTGTAGATGCACGAGGTAAAGTTTGTTTAAGTTTTATTTGTGTACCTATTATGTATTATAAGAATAGAATTTTGTCATGTTTTTGAGTCGGGCTAGAAATAAGAAATATTGATACCTATTATTTTGGAGCGAGAAACGCTACACTAAACTAGTGTGCTATGCAAAGTAAAATTAGGACTCGATGTATTCTCGTTTGACAACCACTCAACCGGGGAGTAGTCATCCTCCCTCCGGGACACATATCAATTAGATTTTATTCTCTCCCACCTCACTTTAACATATTAGTTTTTCCCTCCCTCTCCTAACCCTTCGCCCCTATGTCATGTCATTGTATGTTGCCCTTCCATTTTTACTATGTTACCCTTTCCCTGGGAGTATGTTCCTCCTGCCTCTTATTAACTCTATGACGATTATTGTTTCTCTTGGGAGTGTGCATTATGTGTATGTTTATGTCACATCCAGAGTTTAATAGACAGATTTAGTTTTATCTATGGTGCGTGCGTGCGTTTGTGTGCCTGTCTGTTTGTCTGTTTATGCGTGTGTATGTTTGTTCCAACCAAACGGGCACTCTATTCGACTTCAGCGATAGTGTTTCATTTAATATTTGCATTTCAAAAAACAAACCAAATTTTCCATTCAAGTACACTTAGGTAATACCATCAACATTTTTATAACACCACCAAAGTATTTTCTTTTTAATTGTCTCGAAAGTTATTCTGTCTGTCCACCATTTCATTTACTTATCCACAGGCCACAAATCTGCACTCCCCATTCCAAGATCCCAAACAAAACAATTCTGTTTGTCTTCATTTGATGGTGGGACTGTTACTGTAAATTTTTAATGATCTATAATAATATTTTATTCCGCTCCTGTGCCCAAAGGGGGCGCTCCGTAATAATGTGCGCCCATTTTGCCCTCATTTGAAAATAAAAAGTTATTTACTTTTCTCGAAAAAAATTCTCTTGTAGTTTCGTGTATGTTATTTTCAATGCTCAAAACATTTCTCTCGGAGAGTGTGGTATACTCATGTAATTCTCCATACAGAAAGAATACTCTAATTATCCCCTGGGATATGGAGATATGCGAAAAAAAAATATGCACACACAAGGAAAGAGGGATTTTTTTGTTTATAATTCAAAGGTTAGTGGGAAATTATACTTTATTAAAAAAAAGTTCTGCTCACTTTTGCGTCGGGTAAAAAAAATATGATTAGGAAGCTGGACATTTTTTTCTCTCTTGAAAAAGGGGTTTGCTTCCTCACTGAGAGAGGTAGTTTTGTGGAATTTTCTTCTTTTTTGTACTAACGTCCACAACACTACCAGTTCTATACGAAATATTGTAATTCATTGGGTTAAAAACAATAAGTGTCGTGAAAGCAGCAAAAGTTAAAGACATTACGATTGGGTTCTGTATTGTTTCATTTAATAATATCTTGTCTTTCATGATAGGAGATTTGAACGAGTGTATCTATTTGATTCGAGAGATAAATACAACCTAACCAACTATCGTGATTTTGGTCAGGTAGTGGAACGTCTGACTAATTCCAAATTCTGTCTCATTCGACATTATGGGTAAAGGAGAAAGATTCTTCTTTCACTTAGAGTGTTCCCAAACCTAATATTGGTGTCATTACTTGCTTCATGAATCCTTTTCCTCCATATCTTTCTTTATTCTATTATGCCAAATATTATCTCTAGTTGTTATACCTCCTGTGATTCCTATGAAATAAATAGAAAGTGAAAAGCGTTGTGGACAACATGCAAAGAGTCCTTAATTTTTTTCTGTCTCTCTTTTCTCCCAGAGTAGCAAGACCAGTGACGTCCTGTGCTACATTATTCAGGGGTCTGCCTCCTTCCTCTTTTCCTCCTGATACTTTTTTCTCTTCTCTTTCAGTTATGCTTTTCTCGTCCTACTACCGTTTCCTCTTATTTATCTGCTCCTATTTTTTAATCTTCTCTCCATGTCCTGTTTATCGATACTCTCTATGTTTATCTTCTCTTTTGTGTTTGGTCTGCTCGCTCCTTCATGTTTCTTCTACCATACTCCCACACATTTGTTTCTCTTTATTCCCCTCTTGTAGTGATACTTTCCGTCTTATACACTGTTCCTCTCTATCTCCATACTACTCCATAGCTTCCTCCTTCTCTTTCTTACTTTCTCCTTCCAGGACTTGCGGAAGAAATCACCATAAAACACAAGTCTGGCAAACAGCCTGCTGTAATATTTAAACTATAATTATGAACAATTTACAAGTCTCTACGATGTACAGTCATGGATCACTTCCTGTCCCTAAGCTGACAGTCTAAATAAGCACTACTTGTTCTTGTGACGTTATGGACATTTGAAAAAAGGGGTCATTTTTCTTGAATCTCTGAGTTTGAAATTTCAGAGAACCAAAACCGCGGATGGCTCAATGTGTTGTTTAGCATTTCTTTTCGACATTCTTATTAATATCTATTAAATCATCCATGTACGATTCTTTCTTTCTTTTCTCTCACTTTGGGTTTAACGTCGCTTTCGACTGCATGGTCATATCTCGACGGGGGTATTACCCTCCATTCGCAGAAACTCACAAACCTGCTACCCACATTAACCTCACCCAGCCTGGGTTTGGCCGGAATGCCAACGTTACGAAATCTTATCCTCACTAGATGTTTGCGTAGATGGCGCACGCTTGTCCATGTGCGATTGATTTGTAGTAATTTATGTAGAAACGGCTAGCATCAACTATATTATATCCCCAAGTCCTTTGCTAGCTTCAGATAGTGCACTTCAGTTTTGAAGCCACTTTATTGATCCTGTTTTTTTTTATCTCACGGAATATTACGATGAACATGAGTATTAAATTTAATAATAGAGCATCCTGTCATATTAATAGAGGGCTATTTATTGAAGAGAAAAAAATGGATGGAAAGCAGATTATCTCTTTTTGTCATCTCTATTTCAAAGCCCCTTACATATTTTCGAAACCCCTCTCTCCTTTTCTACATGGGGATCATCTAAGTGCCATCTGCATTTTTTTTTTTTTTTTTGAGAAATATCACAGCTGTTTGACGAATATGCGCTTTCCTTTCACAACGGCGGCCATTTTGTTCATACGGCGAGGGATTTTCTGTCACTCAGAGTCAGCGATTTAGAGATGATCTTTCTTGCCATTATGGCGATAGGAAAAACAAGAGATCACGTTGTTAATGCCGCAACGCACTAGAAGCTGATCAGAGTATCCACAACAGTTATAATTATATGCGTTATAGTGTAATAGAAAAGTGGGTAGCAAAAAATGGACATGAAGAACATTAATTAAAGGACACTAATACACAGTGATATTGAATTTAAAATTAAACTTAGGAAAGATGTTTCAAAAGAGGCTCTTCTTAGTCCACGTTCATAAATTTTGAAAAGACTTTTGAAAAATATTTATAACAAACCACGACGCGAACCTCTCTGAAGAATCCCAATCAGTTCAACTCAATTCTCTTTTACTCTCTCTATCCCAGTCACTTCGTTTGTTCCATCTTCATTAGGCGAAAGTCATCTCCAAACAACTCGACGAACGAACGAAAGGGGTTTCGCTCAGGGCTCCATTTTTTCTCCGAAATTAATCACCCTCTATTTGTTTTTTGATGTTTTTTTTTTTTTTTTTGGTTTTGTTTTATTAATAGCATGCGTTATGACGAAGCAACTTTTGATGTTATTGTTGTTTCTTGCTTTTCTCGTCTGCTTGTGTGTTTTCTTAATCAGTCAAAAACTTGAGGTCCCACCACCCCACCTTGGGCGGGTTGACTCTGATAGATATGTCCCATTATACCGGTAATGACTATCGCTTTCTTCATTAATTATAATATTACTTTTCATCGTGATGATGTTGGTTTGAATAACAACGGCTTCGCGTCGCTTGCCGGACGTAATGGTTATTCTTTGTATGTTTGTTGAAGTCTTTCTTTATTTCGTTATTTTATCTTGGCTTTTTTAAATTTTCTGAAGTGCCGCAGCATGCGTCAGTCCAGTGTTGCCTCTTCTTCAATATCAACAATGACTTGACAGAGACGGTTTAATTAACTAAATGGGTTTATAATTACGGAATAATGTGGTTTCAAGATGTGCTTAAGAAGAATTAGAATGGTTTGTACAATTTATAATTATAAAATTGTATTTTATCTGCCCTGCATGATAGTTTATGCAAGTTGTACAACATCAATGAGATTTTCACATAAAAAAATGAAATTGGAGCAAAAAATTTTTTTGCTCCAATTTCTAATATTAGAAATTTATCGGAAGTAATAACTAAATATTCTCGTACATATTAATTAAGAAATCCAACAATTTACAGATTCTCTCTGTTTATAAAAAAAGTATTCAATTATATGACACCTACATACTAACTCATATAAAATCCAACCTAAATTAAGTAGGGTCATTTAGTTCAATAGATGCAATATCAAACTTGTCGAATAAATGCTTGTCGATTCTAGGAACCAATATTGTCAAGCAGAACCAGCTACTGGTTAGTCCTCATCGGGTGTTAGCACTTTCATTTAATCTGGTAGTTAATATAAAAATATATTTTACCATCATTATACCACAAAACATACCCATCTGCTACAACACTTAATCAAAAACTTAACAAGGTGGAAAATAACTATTAACAAACAACCAAAAACCCATCATTATAACCCTTTCTGTTTACTAAGCCAACACATTGTAAAACTCCATTTTTAATTCCTTCCTGCTCAGGTAAAAACCTCGTGACAAATCAGGACACTATTCAAAATAGACTCCCCCTTTTTTATTGTGACAATAAAGGGACATCTCACTAGTTCCAACCCCCTTGTTGAAAATCCCTTTGTGACAACATAAACCCTCAGATTCCTTTGTGAAGTGTTGTCAACCATTTTGAGTTCTTTTGTTCAACTCTTGTTGTCCCCTGCTTGTGTTCAGGACATCTTTTCTTTACATTCACCTTTTGTGTATGTATCTTGAGGACATCTTTTATTTTGGGTATGTCTTTTATTCGAGCTACATGGGATGTTTTCTTTTCTCTTTCTATTCTATTTTTCCATTTCTTCTTTCAAAGTGTCACCACCTTTTCAAGTAAAATGGATGTGTTTCAGATTTTTGAGGTTGACGATAAGAAATCTTAATTTTCTTTTGACTTTATTGATATTGAACTTAAACATGTTTTGATCCAAAATCGGATTGTTTTATTACTTTGAGTTCATTTTTTTGCTGCAAGACAGAAAAAAAGATTTTGCAGCTTTCGCAATTTATGATCGAAATTCCATGTCAGACAGAATAATATTTCAAAAGATAACTGAATAAAAAACATTTTTCGACAGAAAACTGCAAAACTCCTTTCTTGTGTCATTTTTCCTATTCAAGAATACTTGAAACATTTTCATGCTTCAATATTTTCCGAGAGGCTAAGCTTCAAGGTTCGGGACGTTCAAAAGCTTATTCAAATTCAACCAAAAAAAAAAGAAAAAAAAAAAGGAATTTCTCAGCCTTTCTTTTATAAAAAATAAGAAATGAGAGTAAAAATAAAATCGACAGAAGTGAAGTCCTTCAAAAAATGTACTTTTTCATGTAATCCTTAGCACAATCAACTTGGCTTTTCTTGTCTGAACTCCTCAGCACCCTGGACTTTGTTTTTGAGATTTTCTCTCTCGTCTATCTGCTTTAAAAAAACTTCTCTTTTATTTTTTCCTCTCTTTTGAATATTGTAAAACTAACTTTGTGAAAGATCTCAGGAAGAACATTCTTTATGTGGGAAGTTTTGAAGAATGCACTGAAAATTTGTAAGCATGTACTTAAACATTGTTCTTTTAGATAATAATAATTTCAAATTCCATCAAGATTGTGAACAAAATTTTACGAACAAAGGTACCTAGTATTTTTGTTTGTAAAATATGGGAATTAATTCTGCTGCATGATATACGATTCATTTAAATGTATGTAATGTACTTATAATGGTTTTTAAATATTTCTTCGTGTCCAGAATCTAGTATTGCTAAATCGATATTGTAAAGTATTCATTTGATCAAATTGCACTAATCACAAGGTCATTGTGATTCATTCCGTTTGGTTGGTTTACAATCTTGCACAAAAACCAATCATCCTGATAAATTGGCAACATTTGAGAAGATATTTATCCATAACAAGGACCTTTGAGGTTCCTCCCGGCATTGTAGAATTTTCAAAATGATGGAAGATCCTTTTTTCGGATATTTATCATCTTGGTGATTAAAACTATCTATTATAAAAATAAAATATAAAACCCACTTTTATAGGCAATTATAAAATACCCCACCCTCAAAATATGAACATTCCCATCCGCCCCTCGATGGGTTTTGTCCTTTTGTGTAACTCAAAAATTATCATTAAATTTATACAAAGGATATATTTAGGGGCACCTTTTTCTATTCTTTCTAGGTATCTTTGTACCCGATTTCATTCTTTTGTGATTTAATATCATTTTTCTCCTATTGTTGAACAATTTTTTTCCTTGATCATCTTCTCTAAATATATCTGTTTTCTTTTATTTACTTAACATGCTCTGGTGTATGAGTCTCCAGGTTTCCTTCTGTTGAGTTTATTAAATATTTCTTTTGACAGATTTCGTCATGGTTCAGGTAGGGTACTTCAGTATTGACAATAGACAATATCTTTTGATTATCATGCTATCAAGGTTCAACAATATTTCTGCTTTTCTGATGATATACTTAACATGATGATTTGGTTGATGATGTTAACAAGGGTGTTCTTCCTACTTATTAAATATAGGTATACGAACATGATTTTCTTTTTTTTACCACTTGATGAGGGATGTTTTCTCATAATTTTCCGAGGTTTTTAAATACTTGAACTATAATTATGATATAAGTCACTGTGGCAGAGTGAGTTAGCGCGCTAGGCATTGCACACATGGTGACCTGGGTTCGATTCCCAGCGGGGGAGGATTTTTTCTGCTCTGTACTTGGATGTTCGGGTCCACTCATACCTCGTGAGGAAAAATGAGTAGCTGCTTTAATGTGAAGCAGCGACCAGTGGCAGAATCTTAGGCAAAAAAATAATACAAGATATTGTAAATGAAAGTGGTAAAGTCCTATGATTCTGCGCTACCCACTTAAATTGTGACATAATAACACAAAGAAAAAGCATTATTATTATTAACTATAATTATGATTCTACACTATATGAGAATAACACTTGAGACACTATGTTACAAAGGTAACTTATATATCTAGTATCTTTGATAACATTTGCATCCAAAACTTTGATTCATATTGCATCCATAGCTTTGATTAATTATTATTTACATATTTTGTCCATAACAAGCTAGAAGCCACCTCTATTCTTACCGACCTCATTAGCTTGTTCAATAAGGCGGCAGATGGGCAGACTTGTAATCTAGAAATCGGTGGTTAAAGATTTCAAGTACCTACCAAGAAGCATTTTAAGGCGAGTTTCGGTGGTTTTGATATCACGATTGTGAGCAACACAATTTTTTTTTCTCGTAAAAAATCTAATTCCAACTCATCTCTTTTTCTCTCCACAGCTCTGGACAAGCTTGGGTTCCGTCACGTGTTCGGTCAGTCCCCGGTGGAGCCGGTGCAAGCCAACGTAGCGTTCGACATCGCATCGCTCGTCCTGTACGGGTGTCAAGCGTTGCCCATCCGACTCAAGATCCTGCTGGACCGGCTGTTCTCCGTCCTGCAGAGGGACGAGGTGCTGCAGATCCTGCGAGGTTTCGGCTGGACGCATGACGACTACGCCCGCGGATATATACTACAGGTAAGAGTTTTAAGCTATATGTATATTATATACTACAGGTAAAACTTTTAAGCTATATACTACAAGTAAGACTTTTAGGCAACATATAATTACTCGTATGTATACTACAGGAAAGACTTTGAAGCTATGTATATACTACAGGTAAGATTTTTAAGCTATATACTACAAGTAATACTTTTAGGCAACATATAATTATGTATACTACAGGTAAGACTTTGAAGCTATGTATATACTACAGGTAAGACTTTTAAGCTATATACTACAAGTATAAGACTTTTAGGCAACATATAATTATGTATACTACAGGTAAGACTTTGAAGCTATGTATATACTACAGGTGAGACTTTTAAGCTATATACTACAGGTAAGACTTTTAAGCTATGTATATACTACAGGTAAGACTTTTAAGCTATATACTACAAGTAAGACTTTTAGGCAACATATAATTATGTATACTACAGGTAAGACTTTGAAGCTATGTATATACCACAAGTAAGACTTTGAAGCTATATACTACAAGTAAGACTTTTAGGCAACATATAGTTATGTATACTACAGGTAAGACTTTGAAGCTATGTATATACTACAAGTAAGACTTTTAAGCTATATACTACAAGTAAGACTTTCAAGCTATATACTACAGGTAAGACTTTTAAGCTATATACTACAAGTAAGACTTTGAAGCTATGTATATACTACAAGTAAGAATTTTAAGCTATATACTACAAGTAAGACTTTGAATCTATGTATATGTATACTACAGGTAAGACTTTTCAGCTACATACTACAAGTAAGAATTTTAAGCAACATATAATTATGTATACTACAGGTAAGACTTTGAAGCTATATATATACCACAGGTAAGACTTTTAAGCTATATACTACAAGTAAGACTTTTAGGCAACATATAATTATGTATACTACAGGTAAGACTTTGAAGCTATGTATATACTACAGGTAAGACTTTGAAGCTATACATACATATATACCACAGGTAAGACTTTGAAGCTATGTCTCTTGTTTTCTATTATCTTTACTCTAATTGTTATTTTACTTATATTGTATTTATACTCAAATAAATAAAGAGGTGCTTTGTTAAACTGTTGGCATAATGGGACTACCTGTCTTGCGCTGACAGTCTAAATAAAGCACTACTTATACTTATACTTATACTTATACTTCTATACTACAGGTAAGACCTTTTTTTTTCTCCATAATAGGTAATTGTGCCCTGGAATAACCTTACACTCTGTCAGGCTGTCTCTTTCTTTGTATAGGCGTTCTTCACACCTATGCCGAGGTGTTTGATCACTTTCTCATTACCTACATCAGGGAAGTTTACCGTTACATCCATGCCATTCCAGAAACGGTAAAACTCGGTCAAAATTTTCCGTTCCGTTCGGGATTCTAATCCACGACCTCTGGGTCAGTATCAAATACTCTCAACGACTGAGCCTTGGAAGTTACTAGACTACTTTTCCAACGCTATATCTAGACAAAATTCACAAAAATATCTCAAAATCTTGTGGAGCAAATGATACCGACAGAAGGTGTATGGTTTTTCTCAAAAAACAGACATGTTTTCCTCAATGCTAGTTTCACAGACATGCCCTGAACTCTCTAGTATCGATAAGATAATGGATATTATCGACATTATTACCCTGTGTAAAGCAAACCGGACATGATTTTCTCAGTGCTATCTTCACAAACATACCCTGAACTGTATATCTCGATAAGATACTTGATATTATCGAGAAAAGAAAAACTCGAGGGCAGAGAGAGGGGATTATAAGTGCCTTTTCTTACATCCCAATTCAATTAACTAAGAACTTCTCAAAATGGACGAGTTTTTCGTGTTTTTCTTTGCTATTGTTTTATTTTGTTAAATTATTATTATTATCTTTTCTTGAAGTACTTTGAAAAATGAAGTGTATATTTTAGAAGGTATCCTTACATATTTATTAAGGGCAGAACTACTTTGTAAAAAAACCTATGAACGTAATGATATTTTGTAGTAAAGTTCAGTTTTCTATCCGTGTTCTTCCTTCAGCATTAGCCCTGTGGGTGCTTCCACTCTTTATTTTCCCTACTTATTAATTCAATCAATATCTCAGAAACACATTGATATCATTTCCTCCCCTTCTCCAGTCCTTTCTCTCACGTACCATCCATAGAGTTTCAACATCTTATGCTTTTATAAACAGGACATGAAATACACAATAAAAATAGAAGGGGTAAACAGAGAGAAATGGAAGGGGTAATATAGGGTATGAGAGGAATCTGAAGGGGTTATTTAGAACGGGAAGGAGCAGAGGTGGAAGGAGTTATAAACATGAGAGAGGAAATTTTTAGAGGACCCTAATGAGTGATTTGAGAAATTAAGGAAAAAATTAAGAAGGTTTTTGCTCTTTTTCTCTTCTGCTCCTTAAAATTTATGCCAGCTTCAACATCAGGCATGTTTTTATGTTGAGAAAACCCTTTCAGGTACCAAAGTAGTCCTGAACAAGTGTTCTACTTATTGAGAGTCAAAAATCTAAAATTTTGTTCTATTAAAACATTTATGGACAGATTTGATAACTCTTTTCAAATATTTATTGAACTATGAATTCGAACTTCGCTGGAAGCTTTTGATAAATAAGGGTGTTGATATTGATTATTCAATAATAAGTTACCTAAGAAAAAAATCTATTTTTTGAAAATCTAGAGACCAACTTTACTGGGGAGGGAATGGTTTGAAAAATATGGCCAGAAGGAACAGTCGCTAGAAATTCAAAAGTACCTCATAGTAAAATTAAAAACGTTCAAGTTGAACACCAGTGTTGCCATGTTTCAATTTTCCGCCAAGTAGGTATATAATTATATGTATACCCAGAATTTTTATTACGTCTCAAATTGCCAACGTTGACCCTCCGCCGGTCCATACTTAACAAAGTGCGTCCTTTTGCTTCTATCTTATACTAACGGTTCACTAGTTCAAATTTCTAGCAACGTCCGTAATTTTACAGAGTTTATTGTACTCGTTGTATCCTTTCAAAATATTATTGTACTCGTTGTATCCTTTCAAAATATAACTGTGCTCGTTGTACTTTTTCGATCCCGTGGGAGGAAAAGAATATTTTTGTTACATCTTCATCTCGCTAATTGAATCAAGGTTCGCTATTAACGCATCGAATTTTTCTCTCTCTTTTTTTTATAAAAGATAATAAAATGAGAAGAGAGAGAGAGAGAGGTTTAGAAAGAAATTGTCGGAATATCATAAGTAAAGGGGTGAACTTGAAATATTGAAGATAATAATAATTTACAGGGTGGTGTGTAGAATTTTTCAGACCAAAATAAACCAAAACTAATAAATTAACAAATTGCCTCACCGCACAATAATTTCTATTTTTATCAGTGTTATCACTAGTTCCATGCATCTCAGAACCGGAATTCCTTAAGAATTCTAAAATTATTCTTTTTTCTTTTTTGTCTCTTGCTCATACGTTCACACTTCACATGTCATCTCTTGATGTTAATTTAAATAATATTTCGAATCTATGGAAGAATAAACAATATCTCATGCGAAAGGTATAGGAAGTAAAAATTGGACAAAAATATTAAAATAATTTTCACCTAGTGGGTCTCACTAGAGCTGGTTGGACAGTATTTATCCCATCCTTTATTTCTAAAAATACACAGAAGGGTCTGAAGGGTTAAATTGATATTCTGAACTCATTTAGGATCTTCATACCCCCCTTCCTCTTCTACCTCTCCTTATTTTTCATCCCCCTCCCCTCCTTCCTAATTGTCTTCCCCATTCTAGTCCTGAGTCCTGTCTTCATTTCATAAGGATATAATATAATATATCTACCTCTCTCCTCTAACTTTTTTGTCCTTCTTGTATTTCTCTCTCTCTCTTCTCTCCCTCTCTCCCACTCTTTCTTCTCTCTTCTCTCCCTCTCTCTTTATAACCTCCGGTTCTTCCGCTCATTAGAGTCTTTACCTTCTTTTGTTTTTCAATCCGTAGGTAGTTTGGTATCTCTTCCTCACTCTCTCTCCCTTTATTTTACCCTAAAAACTTTTCTTGTCCAGTTAGACAATGGCCGAATTGTCAGTCTTTTTCCTTTCTTCTCTTTACCCTCTTCCTTTTCCCTCCATGCTCTCTCTCTCTCTCATTCACTGAGGGTCAATTATGAAACAGAATTAGAAATTTAATCTAAAAATCACTATCAGCTGACTCTGACGCTGTGACACTATCACCAGGGATTGGTTGAAATTCCCACAAGAGGCGCAAAGGATAGTTCCCACTTGAGCCCGTGTTAAGGGATAGTGTCCACTAAGATTTAATCTAATCCTGTTCAAAATTCGGTGACGAAAAGCTCGTATATACGAAATTACTACTGAAGTATCACCTTTTTTATGTAGCTAAATAAAAGGCGTAATTAATATATATTAATAGAGTGTACCTACAAAAAAAGGTATTTATTACCCATGAGATATAATATTATTATGTATATTGGTAGTTTTTGATTATCCTAGCCACCACTTCAAAGGCCTGAAATTCCATCAGGGCCAAGAGGATCGTCTTTTATGTATGTTCTCAATTTGCCGAACATTTTGAAAAGATACTTTTTGAAAAAAATGCTGGAGGCTACTGAAGATGAAACCCCAATTTACAGCTTCCAATTTTTATACCATCCCCTTTACAAGCTTCCCACAATCTCTCTCTCTCCACCTCTCTCTCAATTTAACAATTTTCGACACAAAAGTTTTAAATTTTAAATGAAACATCAAAGGCTCAATCGTCACTGATAGCTGAGGTGCAATTTAATTTTCGATATATCCTGTCACGCTGGCAAATTAGATTAACTTACCGCGTCAGAAGGGTTTTGGAGGCAATTTAGCGTATCACCTCAGGCCTCTAACCTCTACCTCTTATGATGATGTAATTGGCTTTAAATTTAGCCGCAACTGTCAAATTGAAATTATGTTTACTGATTATTTTTCACCAACGTCTCTATATCATCGGAATTTCGGAAGTTATCTGAGAAAAAACAACTATACATCAATATACAATACAAATAGTTATAAGTACTTGGCTTAGCTGTTTCAGCAATATCTTTAGAAGAATTGTCAATTGACTTTTCCGACTCAAAACATGTGAAAATACAGCAGAATATTAAAATCTCACTCGAATAATTAAAAAGTCTTTGCAAAAAGTAATTATTTTGTTGAAATTTAATCCTGAAACTCCTCTGCCTCCTTCTCATCCTCTTTCTCGCTTCCTCCTCCTCCCTCTTCTCCTATTCTCTTTCTCCTAATTCTCCTCCTCCTCTTGGCTATCCTCTTTATCCTGCTCCTCTCTCTACCTCAGGATCTGTCTCCTCACCTGGAAGTTGACAGGGATTCATGAGATGCAAAGCCATGTTATCATCATCATCGTCTGAGATCATACTGGATGGAACATCAAATAGAGATACATCAGTATTATTTTCAAATGAAGTTGCCATCATATTTGAAGATTGCGAAAATACACAAAATATTCATCAGTATATTCGAGTATTACATCAGTTCTTTTGAATACATACTTTATTTTTCTTTCAGTCGAGAACTTCGATATAAGAGAACTCAAGGGGCTGGAATTTTTTTCTCTTTTATCCAGGATTCTCTTATACAAAATTAAAGAGGTTTTTTTCCTTAAAGAGAAGCAAGTTGGACCTAGAAATTGTTCTCTAATCTCTTACTTTTATAATTATCTCTTACTTATATAGAGTTCTCTTGTTTACAATTTCAACTGTAAGGTTGGTAACTGCTGCATTTCCCTTGATCGATTTTTTTTACTATTGATGAGCATAGTGTCGGGATCAGGAGGAAATGTTTTATAATAGAAATGTTTAAAAAAAAAAAAAAAAAAAAAGTATATATGTATAATATCATGTATGCGCTAAACACTCGTACCAACAAGAAATTGAAATAGGAGGCCACAAAAAATATCTTTGTACCATTGACATTGACAGAGAAGATAAAAGTAGAAAATTATACCTCACTTTCGTATGAGATACTTTTTAATTTCCTTCACGTTTCAACAAGATCGACAGTTTCAACTGTAACCTTGTATTTTTTCGAGCTCCTTTTTCCTGTGTTTAAAGACACCCTTTCGATTTGCCGGAACAATGAGAGATCGTTAATTATTCAAAACTTTCTGCGTGCAAGAACACTATTAAAAAGACGGAAAAATGTTCATTTGACGTTGCTCACGTTGCAAGGTTATGTAGACAAATTAGAAATTTTAATAATTAATTACACAGGGATTTTTCTCTTCAAATAAACGCGGATTTTAAAATTTAGGAGACTACAAAGTTAATATGTCTAAAATATGTAATATATTTAGTTCTTTCATTTCGCTTATTATTTATTATTTACTAACTATTTATTACAAAAACAGCAAATTAAATTAACCAATAACATATGAAAAATAATTTATTATTCAATTACTACAGGTACGCTTTCATTATTTGTTCATTTATATTATTCAAGATGTGATGTGTTTCACTATTAACTCTTGTTATTTTGTTTCTTTCATATTTTTATCATCATTTTTGATAATGCACTATGAATAAATAGTACTGATATTATTACAGTTCCTTATTAAAGCCGACATCTAATGTGTTTCTTGCATTCTATGTTCCCAGGAACCTCACGGACCAGTGCTGGATAGATGGAATATCTGCTCCCCTGAAGAGGAGCCTCTCGTTCTGCAACAGTTCCTGAGATTTGGAGAAACAAGAGCCATCACCCAGCAACTTCTGCTGCATGGCCTGAGTGACATGAGGCAATTCCCTCGCATGGAAGCTGACATCAAGAAACTCATTGAGAAAGCTAGTCGAAACAACAACAACAATAACACGGCGATGGAGAAGTCCAAAGTTGAAGAGGAAGAACGAGAGAGAGATCGGGAGTCGAGCAGAGATAGATTAACGATCAAACCAGTTCCCCTGCACAATCTGCAGAACTCAAAGTCTCCCACACTTCTTAAGAACGAACAACCTCCCAGAAGATCTCCTCAACAACCATCCCCCATCAGTTTTGTCAAATTACCTCCCACTGGACTAACATGCACGCCAGCCACCTCTGTGTCGCCACCATCCAGCTTGGCCGGTAGTCCAGTCAGTGTCTCGCCACTCAACAAACTACAAAATATGCAACCTTTTGATTTTCGTAAATTAGCAATTAGTAGCTCTAAGCAAAGTCCGGAAAGAAGACGGCATTCGGACACCCGAAGTCCCCCTAGCCTAAATTTGTCTGTTCCTAGTCCTTCACCCTCTATGATTTTACCTCCTCCACCACCACCACCTCTAGAAAGACCGCCCAGAAATCACCCTCTGCTGATTTCCACAGTTTTGCGGGTAGCAGCGAGTTTGATTCCGAAGAAGATTATGACAACGAAGAAAATTCTCAGAGTGCTCTTAACTTGAGCAAGGATACCATTGCCAAGGCTACCAGACAGCCACGTGAAAGATCAGTCCCAGGACGTAAATCTTCCATGAAGAGACATTGGGGCGCCAATCTGCCACCAAACCTAGGAATTCAACTAATCAATCCAGCAACTGGAAAGAAAAGAGTACAATGTAATGTTTGTTTAAAAACTTTCTGTGATAAAGGTGCATTGAAGATTCACTACTCTGCTGTTCATCTTAGAGAAATGCACAAGTGTACAGTGGACGGCTGCAATATGATGTTTAGCTCTCGCCGCTCTCGAAACCGACACAGTGCAAACCCTAACCCCAAACTACACTCACCGCACCTGAGACGCAAGATTTCTCCTCATGACGGCAGGAGTTCTCAGGCTCACCCTATTCTCATTCCTCCAATGCAAGGTGGACTCAATCCTCTATCATTCGGTGGCTTTCCTTTGCTGACACCTCCTCCAGACATGTTACATCACGCACAGTCAATGGATCTGAAGACTATGGATTTGAGTTTGCAAAAGTATCAACAGTATCATGAAGAACATAAGATGATGGAAAATTCTTCTGATGACTTCAACATGGATGATGATGACGAGGAAGGAATAGTAATTGATGGTGGTGAGGACTATGATGATAAGTATTTCCCGGAGAATGGAGACAAACCTGAGGACATGAAACTCAAATCCGATTCCGAGGAAGATGGACTTGACAGCAACGATGACTCGATTAGTCTTGCAGATTCTCAGGGAGTGAAAGAAGAAAAAGTACAAAACATGAGCAGCAATAAGAGTCGGAAACGAAAGAGTCTCAATCCCACAAGAATATCTTCTAAACAAATGTGCGAAGAAAATAGAATTAAAGAGTCAGACGATGAAGAAAATGAAGATGATGCCAAAGAACATCGTGAAGACGAAGAAAGTGAATTAGGAAAGAAAATCAAACTAGAGGAATGCGAAAATAAAGAGTCCAACAACAATGATAATTTCGAAGGGAATGACAAGGACAGTATCAGCAAAGAATCTGCGGAAACAATGAACGCCCTCAAGCATTTAGAAAATCTTTCCAACTCTAAAACTGAGAAGTACAAGAAATACATTGTCTCAGAATCTTCTGACCATTCGGATGCTTCGGAAGACTCCGATGATCCTGAAAACAAAATTTACGGCCACTTTGAGAACGGCTCTACCTTCCTCAGTTCATCGGAAATCCCAATAGATACAGAAAACCCTCTGCGCTGTTTATCATGCAATGAGACGTTCGAAAGTCATTTTGTTTTAAAAACTCACTATCAGAAAGAGCATTTGAAGCTGATGCACAAGTGTGTAATCAAAGGCTGCAATGCAGCTTTCCATTCAAAGCGGTCGCGAGATAGACACAGTTCCAACGCCAACCTGCATAGGAAGCTACTATCTACAAGCGTGCCGCCAAGTGAATCGCCTGTGAATAACAACGGCATCATCAACCCCCTGTTTCTTGAGAACTTGCAGATGCAGCAGCAGAATCTGTCTCAGATCCAGAGCCTGGCGCAACTTCAGCAGACGGGGCCGAACAATCCTCTTTTCCACAACGAATTCCTAACACGATTGTACGCTGAGCAGTTGTCCAACTTCAGCAACGGTCACCTGAACCTGTTCCAGCAGCACCAGGCGGCGGGGTTCCCTGGGTTCCCCATGCAGAACGGGATCAGCTCCCGACAGTCGCGTGGCAGGGAGAGCCGCAGCAGTCGAGAGTCTGCGTCCCCCAGCCTACACCCCACGTACAATGTTGAGGAAGACTTGTGCAATACGACGGAGTTCCCTCTCCAGTGTCGTTTCTGCTCCCAGAGCATTAAGACACGAGGTGATGCTGCCACCCACTTCGAACAATTCCACCTGAACGAGATGTTCAAGTGTCATAATGCCAACTGCAGTCTCGTCTTCTCATCACGAACCAAACGTAATCACCATCAGGAGCAAGAGAAGCAGTTCCGGAATTCGGCAACATCCTTGTCATGACCAATAAAACCGTTGAACATTTGGTGGTAGAAAAGTTTCTACTCGGGTGTAATTTCTAACCAAGCCACGGTTGTCGTCCGTTTAAACTCAATCTACTCAACTGCTGGAATTTGAGAAACCTTCGTATGTAAATAAGAATGTACAACTATATCAACTGGTATTTTTTGTAAGGTACTTGTGTTACAAAAGAGGTGAAATTTCTGTAGAGAGTTGAAAAAAAGCCACAAAGAGCTTTGCAATTTTCCTAGGGGTGTTCTATGAATTCTGTAGTATTTCTTTTTTTTTTTTTTTTTTAAAAAAGAGAGGTCTATAACAATCGAAGTCCTTGCCCATAGTATTTCTAATATTACTATAATATTATTTCACCTTATTATCTTGAAAATAGATGGCAATTAAAAATGTAAATAATAGACCTTCCATCTAATCTATGCCATGTGATATTCTATGTACTTTTATTACCCCTGATGTCAAATATCAGGGATAACATATCTTGGAGGTAATTTTAGTTTTGCTTCTTCCTGTAAATTCAACTTGTATTCAACTCGAAAAAAAAAAACGAATTTCCCTGCCCATATCATGTTTTATTAAATTATTTTTGTAAATATATGACGAAAGGTCTTATAAAGCTTTTTTCCCCCAAAAATATTCTTAGCTTACTATTTTAAAAAGTGTTGGTAAATATAGGCAATAGAAAACCGGAATCCTTTGAATGCTTTTGTATATTTTTTTCCTTATTTTAGCCTTTACCTTCTCAAAATTAAATATCAAATTATCCTCGTGTATAATTTGAAATACATAATTTATATACCTGCTTCAGTGCTTCACCCTCTTTGAGATTAAACGTTTAATTGATAGTTTTAGTAAATGTGTTTGTTTATATTATATAATTTATTGGTTTCTTGTTCAAACCATTAGCCCCCGCCCCCGCCCCTCAAATATCGTTTATAAATATTTTCTCTCAAATGGAAATAATTCCATTAAAAACGAAAAATGTTTAAATGTGCATTTTTTAACTTGTCAAATGCAAGGCAAATGTTTGATGCTCTGCAAGTGATAAATTATCATTCGTGGAATATAGAAAAAATGTTTGTTTGTGTTGAAATTTCATACCATGATTTTGTAAACTTTAAATCATCAAACAGCATTGCTTGCATTGGAAAACCAAATCAAAATTTGTATCAAAATCAAAAATTAAATTTACTTCCTAAATCCTAAACATGGTTAATTTTAAGAGTAGAATAGTACAATCTTGTGTTAATTAGATACTTTTTTGGTATACTTACAATTTTTGTATGCTTACCTTATTTGTACACTTTATTGTAAAAAATCTGTAATATAATATTATAGAAATTAGTTTTCAATACCTCAACTTATTTAGGAATTTTTTAAGTAGAATAATAAATTTATTTAGCAAATCATTCTAATGATATATAATTAACAATACTGTTGCAGGGAAGCAGCATACGATTGGTTTTAACCGTACATTATTAGTTTTACTTCCTAAAAATATAAAATGCCTCAATCCATGATTTCAAACCTAAATAAACTTTCTGAAACTGAGGGATTAGATGAAATTCACTGTAATAAATTTCTTGTTGCTGCTACTGTGAACTATTGAACTTAAAATGTCTAACTATTGACTCAATATTGAACAAGTGGATGAATAAAATTTATCATTTGAATGTATATTTGTAATATTTTGTAAAAATCATTATTAAAAGGTTGTATCTATTATTGTACCAGTTTTGCAATCTGTACATGACACTATTAAAGTTAGAGAATAAGTTTAAAAACATGTTTTAGAGTTAAAATGCACAAAAAGTTCCACAAATTACGAGTATATTGGTGTACAAAACACAATTATTCTTAGAATTAGAAATCTGAATTTTTCTCATGCTTATTAATAGTTATTAATGTCTAAAATATCGAAATATTTTCAAAAATTGAAAATGAAACCATTAATTCAACTAATTTCCAATAAATTATCTTCCATAATACAGTAACTAAATCATGCCTGTAAGGAGCATTCTAGATTTCAAAAAATACAACTGCACGTTCAATTTTATCCAATATTGTTTTTAAATCACTCTTTGCCTATATGTAGATATTTTCTTGTAAATAGATTTAACAGATATTTCTGATCAAATTTCCTGTGACTGTGGTACCGTTTAATACTCATTTTTTAGTTAAATTACAACTTAGAATTCTAAGTTACGTCTTTGAGATTTTTATTATTATGTCTAGAAGCAAGAACAATGGCCAAACTTTGTTTGCAAAACAGAAAAGCGTTCAGTAGCTAACCATTGATTTTTTTATTCATTTCAAAAACTCATTAATTTTCAACAAAAAAATCTCGGTTTTATAACATAATCCCACTTTGATATTTATTTAAGATATAAGTCAACAGTTGTTTAAAGTGTTAATATTATGAATTAGTACCATCTTCGGTCAATTTTATATTTTTGTAAATTAAATGACACACATCTAAATGAGGCCATCAATGTGCTACTCTTTTTTGCCCAAGAGTCATTATATGAATGCTTTTCTTTGCAGAGAAAGTTTTCTAAGTAGAATGCCTACATCTATAATAAGTTGAAAGTATTTTATTTTCTAAAAAATTACATTAGGTAGCTCTTAATTATCTATTTCCTTACTACACGTTTACTTCTTTATTTTAATTGTATATCAAAGTTCTACTGCATAAAATTTGACTTGTGAATTTTTGTTATACGATTAAATGGGTACATTTATCTCTCTATATTATATACAATACTCTTGTGTATATTGAATTTTACATTATAATTATCATACAAGAATTTCTATGTGTATCTATTCAAATATAAAAATACTCAATTTGAAAATTACATTGACTTTTTTCTAATTTTTGTTTCAACCAGGTAGGTAGGTACTTCTCATTTATGATTTGAAAAACATGGATTCGTGATTTACAGCAAATATAGGTACAAGTTTTGCTTTCTGTATCGTTTGAAAAGTGCCAAGCCCAAGTTCACCCTTATTTCCGTCAGAAAATCGTTAAAATTAAAACTTTAATCATTGAAAAGTACCCCCAGAGTTGCAAAACTTGTAAGAAAACCACACTAGATCTTCATCCAAACATGATTTTTCCTGGTTCAGCAAACTTAGGAAACCCCTCCAAACCATCATCAGAAGTAAAAATCCAAATCCAAACCAATTTAAACTAAAATTCAGTTTTAATTTTTTTTAAATCCATAATTGGGGGGAGTGTCTTGTCCTTCTTCGAAATGAAAAGAATAGAACTTCCCACTTCAAATTTGACACATTGTAAATTGAACAAAGAGTCGGGACTACCACTGAGTAGGTATACAAGGTAATTAATTTAATAAATGTGAAACAATGCGCTTAGGTATTATGGTATATAACTATTGATATATCTTGAGCCTTTTTTATATCTCCCTGCCGAGATAAGATTATCTGTTTCGTGTATAGGCCGGCTGACGCGTTACTCTTGAAGAGAGCTCGTCTCCCGGCGAGCTTGATAGGTACAGACTACAGGTAGATTCAGTCTGGTGAAGTAGAAGGAGGAGGAGGAGGAGAATATAGACCTCTCTGATGAGTTCCTTCTTTCAACATTTCAGTAAGAGACAGCAGGTCCGCCCTCTTACCTCCAAGTAGAATTCGAGGATCAAGAAAAGTCTGGAAATACGACAGTCCGGTACATGAAACATCTCTTCGAGTGCTTCTCAACATTTTTCTTTTGCTTCAAGAAACTTTCAGAACGCCAGCATCATGGCGCGACTTAGAAACCTAAACCCCCCCACCCCACAAAAAATATTTAGAACAGGTTGAATGTGTGACTTTAAAACATGTCAAGCAAAAGATGTAAAAATAAGTAAATTCAATTTCAACTAGAAATTCAAGGGTGCTATTTTGAGCTTTCAGATGCTGTAAGTTCGAGTTCTTCTCGGTCAAGAAAATTCAAGTTTGCCAAATGTTGTCAGAAAAATGTAAATCTTTAATACATTATATATTGGAATTTGATACCAGTAGCCCATACCAGAAACACTTTCCACTCTTCGAATCCCCGAATCTCCCTTTGAACTGCATATCACACAACGCACTCTGTTAAATTGAACGCAATAACCAATCACATTGCGTTGTGTTACTGTTGAAATGGAGATTTAGAGAGAAGAAAGTGTTTCTGGAACGGGACTCAGATATACATATCCATAAAAAAATGTACAGCCATTTAAATAAACCTTACACGTTTTTGAGTAACACTGATCTATCTAGAATCTTTATGTATAGTTACATGCACATACCAAAAACTAAAAATTAATGTGAAAAGATATTTTTCTTAAAGCCATTTAAACGATCTTTTTTCCGACTATCATGAAAGATATCTCCGAATATCACACGAGGCCACGTCACCCATATGTCGGAGATAATTATGGAGTGCCCTTTATTTCTGTCTCGCGAGTTTCAAAATGAAGAACGGACAGGTTTGAAAAATGCCCTAAGATTATTAAGTCTACAGGTGAGAGAGAGAGATAGAGAGAGGGGGTCAGATAAGTATAAGGAGTGACGAGAGATGAGACAAGGAGATAGACAAGAAGATCTGGGGTCGGTAACACAACTGCTCAAGACATATTGAGTCAGAGGTTTTACCCTCCATTCGCTGGGAACTCAAAAAACAGCTGATGTACAGTGTACACATTAATCTCCTCCCTCCAGCCTAGGCTGAACTCTCATAATCATCGAAAAAACAATTCAAATAAGTTTGGTCTAAATTGTTAAAAACTAAGGAAAGAAGCCAAATTCCGCCACTTGTGACTCAAAGGTTAAAGATAGCAATAAGTTAATGCCAAATTCGTAATCAGCACCTTAAAATCATTGGATACGATATGTCACAACCTCCATCTAGGATGGATACTAAAAAAGTTAGTCAAAGCTAAAAGCCGCCGCCTTATCGATTATGCTACTGTGAGAAAAAAAAAAAAAAAAAAAAAAAAAAAAAAAAAAAAAAAAAAAACAGAAAAAATCAGATATTAAAAGCTCCTAGTAGATTCCGGCCCATTTACTCATGTAAAACCTTCTGGCATCCCTTCCGAAAGCTCCGAAAACATTAAATTTCAGACACATTACACTCAGAGGGAGAAAAGGCCGTACATTAATGCAAACAAGTGAAAATGATAATTTATTGTACGGTATGCATAAGCACGGTAATTTATCACCGATCCTTAATTTAATTAAACGACGAAAAAAGTGAACGTTAAGAAGAGGTTGAAAAAAATAAGAAGGGATCTTATACTCGTATATTTAATATATAAACCTTACAAAGCTTATAGAAATCCAATAATATACACGCATACACAATATGTACTCACCAGCAAAATTAACTGGACACTTGCTGTTTTTCCATTTGACTCCATGTTAAATGTGTAGTTAAAAATTTCAAGCTATTTTTGCTTTGATAGAAAACAAACAATATAGATATTAATACTGAACAGAAGACACATGTTTAACTTTTCCAGTATACCTTAGTTAACTAAGTATTAAAATTAAGAGAGAAATATTTGGACGGGCATAAAAAATTGTTTGTGTGTTCATTTGTTCAATTTACAATACATGTATTGTTAGATGATGACTTAAAAAAAATTGAAATTGGAGCAAAAAAATATTATTTTTTTACATAAACGAACACAATACTTCCGATTTCTAATACATATAAATTTCCGGAAGTAAAAAGATGCCTAAACAGTAGATGCTATTAGAGATTCATACAGCGTCCGTCGATGCTGGCACGTTCAAGACATCAGTCTGTTCTCGTTCTGTCACTGAAGTTATGCAACTTCCAGCGAGGTTAGGACTTGGATGGGTAACGTTTCAAATTTGAATCCTTCTAATGATACTGGCCATTTCCGGCCCCACTCAGCGTTGTTCAACAATTTACCTGGAGTGTGAGTGTGCTGAAAATTTGGGACGAACAATTTGATCAACAAGTGTTGGGTGGAAGAGATTGCCATAGGCAATAACCCCGCCCTTTAGTTAGGACATAATATGTTTTATATATTTTCTATTCTTTATCATTTTTATTGTATTTATTGTTTCCATTTTTTTCATTGTTAAAATAATTTTTTGTACTATACAGTATGTCCATTTATATGTATAATAAAGAGAAGATAATAATAATAATGCAGTGTTGATTAACATAGTTCAACACCGGCGTGAACGCGCCTTAATATTAGGCAGGCAGTAAAAATAATAGTGTCTCAATAGATTTTTTCACTTAAGGAAATGGAAAATTCAAATTAAACGACCTCTACAGTCTGTGATCTTCATGCATAAATCTTGCGACTTTCATGTAAATCACTGTTTCGACTTTCGGGTCTTTGGAGTCTCCACAGCTCTCCAGTGACCTTAGCATGTAAAATTTGTGACCTTAATGTTCACTTCTAAAGCATCGGGATGGGGCAGAAGTTTTTAAGGATATTACATTTACATACCTACAGAGAAACAAGGGGACTTTTTAGTCTGTGGTGTGCTCAACGTGCTATCTCCGCTAAATTCAAGTTGTGAATGAGTGTTATCTAGTACAACTTCTCACTTTTTTGTTTATGCTGATTAAAATAGAGAGGTTAGTTGATGACATGGATATTCTATTCAGAAGAATTACCTGCTGATGAGAGCAAATAAGCTCGAAACAGCTGTCCAGGAATGTTCTGATATTCATGTACATCTAAAACAACTTCTCACTTTTCTTTTTATCAAACACCTCGGCCGAAGAGAAGGGGTAAGGTGTTCTCAATTTGATATCATTTATTTTTAGCTAATTATAATCATTATTTTGAGTGAGGCGTTCTTCTTTTTTTAACCACGAAGTGATGATGTTTTTGGAGGGATACTGATATACCTACTGGTACTGGCGCGCACCGATGTTATTATCTTCAGTAGAACATTGCTTATCCGGATCAGTCGTTAGAGGAGTAATGGGAGACATTCTTAAATAACTGTTGTAGAAATACTAACCATGATGTGCTTATTCAAAACAAAACAAAAAATCTAAAAGTATTACAAAAATCTGAATGTAAGTTTTTTCTTCCATTAAGGGCGAAATCAATAGACAAAATCAAGATCTGAAGTCATGTGAGTAGTAGTTTTCCCAATCCAAGACAATAATTATGTAGTATCTATAAGACTTAGCTCTACAAGAGTATTAACGTCTATTATTTCCATCCTAAAATTTTAAAATTACACTCCTTTTGAATCACATGGCGTTCAATTTAAAATTGATGGACAAAAATATTCTCTTAATGTGATTTCATTTTAGAGGTGTTTTCCAACCCATTACTTTTGCTGTGTTTTAGCACATTTACATACTGCACCCCTTCTCTCTCTCTCCCTCTCCATCCTTTTCTCTCTCTTTTTCTACCTCTTCCTCTCTCTTTCTTTTTCTCACTCCTCCATTCACTTTTTCTATCTCTTTCTTTCTCTCTCTCTCTCTCTCTCTCTCATCACACACACACACACATCATACTATCTGCTTCTTCCCTTTCTCTCCCTCTCTTTTTTTACCTCTTTTTCACTCACTCTCTCTCTCTCTCCCTCACTCAGTATTCCAAATTCTACACCCACCCCATGTATATACCCATTCCATAGGGAATGTTTCAACACCACACCTCTAGTCTGCTTTTTTGGTATTTCCAAAGGCTTCAGGGATATCGGGGATGATTAACAACTTAAATGTCACCTACACTACTTGACAACAATTATTATTAGTTGGGAAAAACAATTTTTTGTGTTGTTTTTACTCTCATATTTATTTTAATTTTGGCTTTCAACAACATGGTCACATATCACGACGAGAGTTTTACCCTCCGTTCGCAGGAAACTCACAAACCAGCTACCCACATTGACCTCATCCAGCCTGGGTTGGGCCGGAATGCCAGCATCACGAAGTCTTCACCTCGCTGAACGTTACTTCATTAGACAAAGATCAATGTGGTCATGGTTAAGTAAAGATAAGATAAGAGCTAGTTATTTGTCTTATTATTACACAAATTCCAGCAAGTGGACTTGATTGGAGGTTAAAACCTCCGTTTTGTATACCGTAGATGTTATTAAGAGACGTTGCGGTTAAAAAAAGAATAAGGACATTTTTGTTAATGTCCTTTCATGAAATCCTGACAGTAGCTCCAAAATGCTTGTATCCTGGTTGAGAAATATTATAAGTCATGCCTGTTTATCATAAAAAAAAAAACATTAGAGCGCCAACCTTTGAGAGAGAAAGAGAGAGAGAGAGAGAGAAAGAGAGAGAAAAAAGAGAGAGAGAGAGATTTGAGCGCCAACCTTTGAGAAAGAGAGAGAGAGAGAGAGAGAGAGAGAGAGAGAGAGAGAGAGAGAGAATAGAGAGAGAGAGAGAAGGAGACAAAGAAGTAGCGGATAACTTTCAAAGCAGGTTACTTGTCGTTAAAATCACATATTTTTATGTCCTAACTATCATCTATAGGAGAAAGATCCATAATAAATGGACCAAGTCTTTCAGGTGTTTGTGTGTGTGTGCTGAAAAATAGGATGTACCCCAAGTTTGAGGACTAGTCATAATCATCTGTCTTGCTGGTTCACAATAAATGGGGAGTAGACTATCAGTCCGGCTAGGAAACTATTAATAGGAAGTAGACCATCGATCTGGCTAGTGAACTACAAACAGGGAGTATAAACTAGTAATAGTCTGGCTAGGGAACTATAAACAGGGAGTGTAGGCTAGTAGTTTGGCTAGGAAACCATAAACAGGAAGTATTAGACTAGTATTTGGCTAGGAAACTATAAACAGGGGTATAGACTAGTAGTCTGGCTAGGAACTTTAAACAGGTAGTATTGACTTGGAGTCTAGCTAGGAAATAAGACCTGTTTGACTGCTGGATAAAGGGACTTTTCAGTCTTACCTCGGCAGTATAACAAGGTATATCTATTCTATTCTCTATTCTATTCTATTCTAATCCTCAAGTTTGAGTAGCCAGGTATAGTTACTCTGCCCGGGAACCAGATAGTGGGACCAATATTTACTAAATTGGTCTTGTAACCAACCTCAGTACCTTGATAAGGCGGCAAACATGTAATCGAAGGTTGGTGGTTCAAGTCCCAAGTTAATCGATATTTAGTAAGGCTAAGATTTACCACAAATATGATACCTCAAAAAAAAGTGGTATTGAATGCAGTTCAGTGTTTGGCAGTCAGTCTGTTAGTTCATACTTACTCATGATATTATTGACTGACCTTTTTTATGTAGGTACCGTAAAACGCTAGTAAGAAAGAAAGAGAGAGACAGGTATTGTTGTCTTTTGTTTTATGTCAGTATTTATGGCTTTGTTCAGGCAAAATGCTTGTGACGGTAACTCTTTTCTCTCTCTCTCTCTCTCTCTCTCTCCTAACCTCGCTGGACGTTGCTT
The DNA here is from genome assembly GCA_024516035.1 of Bactericera cockerelli. Taxonomy (NCBI): domain Eukaryota; kingdom Metazoa; phylum Arthropoda; class Insecta; order Hemiptera; family Triozidae; genus Bactericera; species Bactericera cockerelli. Next base: position 23,588,751 of record CM044962.1, read on the forward strand.
AACTTCAGTGACTGAATGAGAACTGGTGTATTCAACGTGCCATCGACTCTGTTATTTTTGTGATATTGTCTTTTGGTCTGACCAAGCTGTTATCTTATACCTGTTTAACGGCCCCTACAGCGGTCAGATCTGTAAATAACATAAATCAGTAAGCTGTGAGATTACAGATTACGGATTCACAATATTCACCGTCAAATACCTACCTAGTTATGTTTTTTGTTGTTGCGAGAAGCATATATTAGTATCACTATTCATTATACTCACTAGCCACCAATAAGGGCTCTTTCAAGTCCTAGTTCGTACAAAATGAAAATCATCACATATTTCTAGAATCACATATTTCTAGAATAACTCTTCATTATTATTAAGATTGGCATGGTAAAAAAACTCAAATTTGCTACTTTGACGGTGCTTCTGAAAGTATAAATCCAATTTCAGTCCTTTTCTTGCCGGCGGCCCCAAAACATTTTCTCACCGGTCGCGTCTGCCTGCCCTCCCATATTCTACCAAGGAGGTTGCGGATTTTCTGAAAGTTTCTTTTACGACAGGTCTATTTATGTACTTAAATGATACCGATAATTGTACCTGAGTTTATTTTTGCAGTATACTTATTTTAAGTATACTACAAGTAACATAGAATTTGTATTTAAATACACTTATATAGTGTATTTAAATAATGTGTCCGGTAACTGTAAATAGATTTGCCTTTTTTGACTTGGTGCAGTTTGTGAGTTATGAAACAGGTTGTGTCTGGTACTCTGGTTTATAAGGACGATAATATAAGGAGTATGTTACCTGATGGGCGGGTTGTTTGGTGTAGTACTGATTAGGTAAAATATAAATCAATTAGTGAGGGTGCTAGATTAAACTGTTAGCGTAATGGGACTCCCTGTCTCGAGCCAGACAGCTAAATGAAGCACTACTATTCCATATGCCTATACATACATATACTAAAAAAAGTACCAAAGAACTAGACAGTATGCTTTTTATACTATGTACGTTTGTACGAATAGTGTTTCGAAGGAGCCTAACGAGTTCATTCCGAACCTTTTTTTTTTACTCAGGTAGATACCGAGTTACTTCCCGTACACGAAAGGTTTAAATACACGTGTTGCTTCTAAGTTGCCCGATTATTCAAATCTCGAAATCGATTATCGATTAATCGACTCGTTGGTAATCGATTAATCGATTAATCGACACTCCAAAAATCGATTAATCGATTATTTGACGATTATCTGAAATAAACCAAAAATTGACTTTGACTAATTTTACTTCTTTTTTTGTCGCGACGACATATTATTTTTATTTCATAATTATCATTTCTCATATCTTTTCCTTTAATTAGATACTATTGAGCCAATTTTGACCTCTACTGGATCTATAGTGCCCACTCTGAAAAAAAAAAAAAAAAAAAAAAAAAAAATACCAATTTTTTCACCTAACTAGATTTTATTAATATTTTTTTTCTTCTTTATAGAGTTTGTCACGACGGCATATATTTATCAATTTAAAAAAACAAGTTGTCATAGTTTGACATGTTGAATGTCACAGGTTGAATAAAAAAAAAACGACACCTGGCAATGGGTGATTTGTTTTCTGTTATTTTAGAGAAAGAAACACATTATACCCTATAAACCATGTATCATTCTCATTGCTATAATGATAAAATTCCCTTTCTCTTCTTTTTTAAGTATTGAACAGAAAAACGTCTGTTGGGTCACTAGTATCATAATAATATATTGAATTGAATTGAATTGAAATATATATTTGGTGTTGATCAACACTGGGTTTGGGCTAACACAGGTCAAAAACACAAAATATAAAACAAAAGTAAGAAAAACAAACAAAACAAATTATAAAACAAACGAAAAAGTATTATTGTTCTTTTGTTCTTTGATTAGTAGTCTAGGTACTGCAAGCACAAAAATAGCGAAATAAATGCAATTTTGGTGTAGTTTGATTTTTTGTACCATAGTGTATTTTGAGCTGCTGACATGAATCTGAGGTTTGCCAACAAGAATTTTACCGGCAAATTTTTTTACAGGCAAAAAACAGGCAAAAAATTGGACTATTTTTAGTTTTTCTTGAAATATCTCCCAAGTGATTTAATTAACGCCAACACTACCTCTATACAAAGTTGTTTACAACAAATTCCTACGTTTTATGTTCTACAAAAAAAATTGTGCGACCAACCTTTGAATTTGAGGGCGCCCTCAAAATGCAGGCAAAAAATCAAAAGTGACCAAATTTGCGATTTTTTGAAAATTTACTTTCAAAATAACGCTTCTAAACAATATTTTTGGCAGTTAAAGAAGTCATGATGGTTTATAAAGTTGAGACTTTTCAGCCTCTTAGAAGGACCTTTGCAGCCTTTTGGAGTAACATAGAGATCACAGTCACCTGTGTTATCTAAAACCATGGTTTTAAAACAAAAAAGTTTTGCTGTGCTTGTGATTTTTGGTAATATAGTGTATTTATAGCTGCAAAGTATGAATTTGACGTTTGCCTAACAAAAAAATTGCGTCATTTTTTTAACAGGCAAAAACGGCCTGAATGGAGCTTTTTTCAGTTTTTAACAATATCTCCGAAAACTATGCATTTCAAAGCAACGTTAGCTGAATACCAAGTTCAACATAACTGAATTTCCTACATTAATTTATGTTTCCCAAATTTTTTGTGAAAACCAACCTTTGAGCTTTGAGGGCGCCCTTTAAAAGCTCAGGCAAAAAATCAGAAAAGCAAAATTGACTTTTACCTCGACATAACCATTTTGGCAGTGTGAAATGATACTGTTTAGTTTAGACTCTAAAGGTCTAAACTTTAGAAGCTAAATTCGTGACCTTTGCAGCTTTTTTGTAATACCTGGATCTAGATCAGGATCACTTGCATCAATTTAGGACCTTTCCTTGTTTTTTTAAACAAAGAGTTTTGTTGTAGTTTTTAATTTTGGAAACACTAGAGTATTTGGACTGCTGAGTCCCGAATATTGTGTTTGCAAAAGAATAAGTTGCCGACCAACAAACTATTTCCTACTATTCTTTCAAATGTCATCCTAAGTGAGTATTGCTAAATTTTTGGCCGGTTCCACTCAGGCTGGGTGAGGTTGATGTGAGATTAGTTTGTGATGGCAACACCTATCTATTCCACTGTCCTATATTTCTACATTATGAGCAGTTCATTTTCAATTCATATATTGGGCACCTGATTTTAAAGTTTTGATGTTTCTAATGGTTGAGGCCTTACTCATGGTCGGGTGTTGGAGAAAGCGTTCTCATAAGTGGACAATGGGGATGACATCCATCCAGCATGTGTCATCTCCAAATGTCCTGGGGCAAGTAGTTGTCTTCGATGGCTATCCTCAAGATATTCAAAGTGGAACAAAGACAGCTGAGCGTATGAGGAGAACTAGGACTCTATCATCTGCAGACATGCTTTTTCATGAGACCATGACACAACAATGTCAAAGGTAATTTTCTAGTAAATCCAAGAAATAGTAGTCGTCTCATGACTTACTTGCTACTAATTTCAGAAGCAGGTTTGCAATATAAGCAGGCAGAAGAAGATGCGACGTACTGATTGTTACGACCGCACTCAAATGAGACTGTTACTATAGTAGGGGAATATTAGTATCTTGAATGGGCTCTGTGAAGTTGACAATGTCTTCTTTTTAAAACCTGGAGAGCAGACCATTTGTCCAGCTTTGTATTCACCCTTGAAGTTGCAACTTCCTCATGCGTGAAAGAACACATCCTCTTTCTAAATGCAATGAGCGGGTGTGATACGACGATCGGCTCTCTTTAAACAAGGAAAAAGGATTTTTTAAAAACCCTTGTAAAAAGTCCTAGTCTTGGAAAAGTTATAGACGTCTTCAAGACTCTGAAGCGTCCCAAGACTCTGTAGCCGCAGCAGGAGAACGCTTCTTAATACACTTCTATGCGTCCAGTGAAAAAAGTCCGACTTCACTTAACCATCTGCGATACATATGTTATACCAAGGCAGCCTTTAGAATCAACTCCAACATTGCTGCGTTACCACCGGTGCACTCCCTCAGGGTGTACTATGTACCAATCAAGTGCAAAAAATGGTTGGGAGTAAGTTAAAGCTCCTGAAGAATGGGGATGGAAGCAAACTCAAAAGGAGATGTAGAACCTATATTAAATCTCTCTCCCCCCGCTCCCGCCGAATTGCTGAAGCTCGTTTTCTGCAAATATACGAAAAAACTGTGGCTGCAGGAAAGCAGGACTCTCCTGCTCCGCTCTATGCTTGCATTGCGAAGAGTCTGGCAATAACATGTCATCAAAGGAGGACCCTGATCCAAGTCCCTCAGAAGATGTGCTGCAAAAGTCACAAAATTTAGCCTTTAAACCATTATTAATATCATTTCACACTGACCAAGTTTAGGTTTTGGTGGTGTAAAAATAGGATGTTACCCAAGTTTGGGTAGTCATTCATCTGTCTTGTGTTCACAAAAGGGGGAAGCTATTGGCTAGGAAACTATTAATAGGAAGTGCATGAGTTGGCAGGAATACAAACAGGAGTATGAAACAGTAATGTCTGGCTAGGGAAATATAAACAGGAGTGTAGCTAGTATTTGGAGAAAAACAGAATATTAGACTATAGTTTGGTAAACTAAAAATATAGATAGTAGTTGCTAGGACTTAAACAGGTAGTATTATTGGAGTTACTAGAAATAAGACTGTTGACTGCGAGTCAGGCGATTTTAGCTACCTCGGCATAAAACAATGCGATATTCTATTCATTCTTCTATTCTATTCTTTTAATCCTAAATTGAGTCCAGGTATATTACTCGTCCGAACCAGAAGGGACAAATATTTATAAATTGGTCTTTAAAACCATCGTATCTTGATAAGGCGGAAACATGTAATGAAGTTGGTGGTTCAAGCCAAGTTAATCGATATATAAGGCTAAGATTAAAAAGATACTCAAAAAAAGTCGGCTATGAATGCAGTTCAGGTTTGGCAGTCGCTCTGTTAGTTCAATTATCATGATATTATTTGATGACCTTTTTATGTAGGTACCGTAACGTAGAAGAAAGAAAATAGGACAGGTATTGTTGTCTTTTGTTTTATGTCAGTATTATGGCGTTCAGGCAAAATGCTTGTGACGGTACACTTTCTCCTCTTTCTCTCTCTTTCCTACCCGGACTTCTTAACTCAGTGACTGAATAAACTGTGTACAACGTCCACGACTCTGTCTATTTTGTGATTTGTCTTTGGTCGACAGTGTTATCTTATAACCGTTTAAGGTACAGCGGTAGATCTTAAAAACAAAATAGTAACTGTAGATAAAATTACGGATCACAATATTCCGTCAAATACCTACCTGTTTGTTTTGTTGTTGCGAAACTATATGACATACATTATACATAGCCACATAGGGCTCTTTAAATTCTATTGTACATGGAAACACACATTTCTAGAATCCTATTTCTAGTAATCTCTTCATTAATTATTAGATTATGGTAAAAAAATCAAATTACACTTTGACGTGTTTAAAGTATAAATGCCAATTCATCCTTGCGGCGGCCCCAAACATTTTTCACCGGTCGCGTCGCTTCCATTCCCAAGGAAGGTTGGATCTGAAAGTTTCACGAAGGATATGTACAAATGTACAAATGTACACTGAGGTTACTTGCATGATACTTATTTAGTATACCTACAGTAACACAAATATTTAATACACTTTATAAGTGTATTTAAATAATGGTCGTAACTGTTGATTTGCCTTTTGACTTGTGCAGTTTGTAGTTATGAGAAAAAAGGTTGTGTCTGGTACTCTTTATTAGTACTATTTGGATTTATGTACCGAATGGCTGGGTTGCTTTGGTGTAGTCTGATTAGGTAAAATATAACTCAATAGTTAAGTGCTAGATTAACTGTTACGAATGGACTCCTGATCTCGAGCGACAGTCTAAATGAAGCCTACTACCATATGCTATACATAATATCTAAAACAAGTACCCAAGACTAGACATTGTTTCATACTATGTTATCGTTGACGATACGATTTTGAAGGATAACGAGTTCCTTCGACCTTTTTTTTACTCGTAGTATACGAGTTCTTCCTAACGAAGGTAATACAGGTTGCTGGTTGCTCCGATGCAAACACCAAGTACCTGAGACCTGGGTCATGAGTTACCATGGAATGACAAAATTATAGTATTTTTTATAGTAGTATTTTTTTCCTCATAGGCATGGCCTTCAATGTATTTTACCTAACCCTACAATAAAAGCGAGGCATGGCCTACATTGTATTTTACCTAACCCTACTATAAACCCAAGGCATGGCCTTCAATGTATTTTACCTAACCCTACTATAAAAGCGAGGCATGGCCTACATTGTATTTTACCTAACCCTACTATAAACCCAAGGCATGGCCTTCATTGTATTTTACCTAACCCTACTATAAACCCAAGGCATGGCCTTCATTTTCTTTTTCTTTTAGACCAGGTAAACGGGAAGCAAGTCGTTATCGGGGAGGAACTCAACGGGAAGCAAGTCGGTAAGGTCAAAACTATGACCAGGAAGGAAGTCGGTAAAAAAAAGGTCGATGGGAAGGAACTCGGTTCCTCCCGTTTCGAAGAAGAAAAAGTCAAGTAGACGGAAACATCAAGTTAATACAGTTATGTCTCTACAACTCAGTGGTATTCCAGGTATCGTATTAGGGATCCGTTTTAATTTGAGTTTGTGACTACATAATAATAAGACTCTGAGGGTTAGGTATGGTAGAAAATGCTTTGAGCAGTAACCTTGCCTGGTGGTTGGTTGCCTTCCACTAAAGAGTATTATTATTATCATATTCTGCTGAGAATATACTTAAGACATTGGTGATATCAGTTGGTTTGTCATAACTTCATAAGTCAAGGGATCTTCAATCTTCAATGTTATTTCATAATTGTTTGTTGTTTGGGGAACCTATACCGTAAAATAAATACTTATATCTAAAGTAACAATAATAAGAGCGGGCGTGGTCACCAATCCAAAAGCTCTCCATGCTCGCCAGATTTTCTCTGAGTGTCTTGACAGTCCGGATTTCGAGTGTCCATCAGTTCCCGGTCCACAACTGACACTCAGATGAAGGCACCCAAATTATGTTTTGTGTAACGTGTCCAAGAACCGAGTTGATCCAGCATTGCCCTCGGCAAAGGAGGTGTTTTCTGGTCTTTTGAAAATTAGAAGAACGAGAAACCTGACAATATAAATATCACATTCTTCTCTGCTCAGAGGAGGTTCAGTGGATACCTATTAAAACAAAGGAATCGTCCGCTAATTGCATGGACGCACGACTTCCTCGCTGATTTGAAACATAAAAATAAAATCGTATCAGCTGATAACAGCTGATAAAATATTACTTTACTTAATTGTAACAGATTTTTTTTTTACGATTTTTTTTTGACTTCCAAAATGGATATTTACATGAAAATATTTGAATACCTGGTTCATGTAAAGTATCCAAGGTAATTAATTGCCTGTTAGAATCGCCAAGTCTAAAGGGGGCTGTTAGAAACCAGTAAGGATTCATGAAATCCTCTTTACTCAGACAGGTCATTTCTTTTGCTCTTCGGCGAGTGAATTACATATATGTTCCTGTCGTCGCCTTTTACGACAGGAATTCTCTCTAACATCGTCAAGGATCCTCAACCGTGAGAAAAATGATATTAGTAGAAAATGATACGACCAGTGGCGGCATTACAGTAAATAATGAATTAAGAGAATTCGAAAGTAAGAGACTTACGATGCTGCGCTACCAAAAAAAAATAATAATAATATGTAAGGCTGTGCTTCACAAATAATCTACAATCATGATACTATTGACTGATATAAAACATGGCTTACACTCTCAATCTACAGTTTAAAAATAATATGTAGTATGTATTCTCAACTTACAAGGAAGCAAAAAAAAAAAAAAAAAAAAAAAAAACATCACCGAATTTATATCGAAAACAACAAAGATACATCTCTCAGACCCATTTGCCTGGAGGTGTGTTCCTTTTAAAATTGTTTGGGTATCATTTTTGGTTCGAAAAATAAAAGACCAAAATTAAACGATTACCCCGGGTTGATGATTATGAATACCTGCCCATTAAAATCCAGCATGATGTTGGTGAGAATGTTAGTCATGTTTGATGATGGCATTGATGGGGGTAATTGTTTTGATATGCTCAGGGACCTCAGTACTTTGATGCCACTCAGCCCCAGACTAGGAATTAAGTTAATTGTTACTAAAAGGGTACTTCTTGTACCTTGTGATTATAATATTAGGTATCATACGTAATATTATGTTCAAAATGGTGAGATGCAAAGGAAAGGGGGAAATTAAAGACCTGTATTATTAAATGGAACTTTGACCGTGCTTTAAATTGTTGGTATTAGGATTTGTTTTCATGATAAATTAAAATTAAATGGAAACTTAGGACGAAAAAAGCGAGTACTAAGAGCTGACTTTGTTACAAAAACTCTAAGACTTATCATATTTGTGTATAATCACTCGTGATATCATACACTCCCAAACTCACTTACTAAATATACGCTGAAACCCGGGACTTGGAACGAGCTCATACTCAAATTAAATTTACCCAACCTGAGTGGGGCCGAGTGCTGTTCCCATCACGAGGGTTCGAATTTGAAAAATCACCATCCAAGTCCTAAGCCTCGCTGGACGGTGCTTAACTTCAGTGACTGAATGAGAACTGGTGCCATTGACTCTGGCTATTTTTTGTGATATTGTCTTTTGGTCTAACAAAACTGTTACCTTACCTGTTTAACGGCCCCTACAGCGCTCAGAGAGACCAGGGATCCATAATATTTTAATTACTTACTTTACTTTCGGTGTCCATGATGATTGTTCACATGTGATGGAAGGATTTGATGGGGTTAACCCTTTTAGACCACAGAAGAGCATATTCTGGGTCTCCTTTCCATGCCCCTGTCGTGGTTTATTGTGTGGGTTTAGTGAAAATATTACTTTTAGTTGTAAAAACATTTTTAAAAATGGAAAAATTAGGAGACTTTCAATTTTGATGTTTTCTTAAAAACTGTACTACTTTAAAATGTTGTACTAAAAGCACTATTACACTTGAAATTTGAACCATTAATCTCCAGGTTACAAGGACGACATATGGTGAGGTCAACTGTAAGATTTTGTTAATGTTAAAGCTCATTTCATAAAAAAATATTAATAATAATGAGCCGTCCCCAAATTAGATTCGCACTAAAATCAGCGCCTCAATCACACGAGCCCTCCCAATTATTCCAGCAAACTACCATCTCCTCCAATAATTAAATTATCGACATTAAAATACTGGCTTGATTATTAATTAATAAAATAGGGCACAATGTCTATTAATAGATATTTAAGAGACCTGTGTTTTTAAAGCGACCCTTTCAAGATAGATCTCTCTTGAACAAACGATTTCAAATGACTTCAAAAATACTTAATGATTGGTTTCAAAAACTTTCATTAAATGCTTCTTAAATCTTTTTCTTCTTTTTGTAACAAAGTCATCGACGTATATAATTGTCTTTAATTCGTTTGGAGACCTATCCCAGGCTGGGTGCTTCTATAACTTGTAATGGCGGACCTATTATGAAAGAGTTAGAAACTATTATTAAACAATATACAGACGATGTCAGAGGTTGGGAAATTACAGGTTGGCCAAGAAACTAAAAGGGAGTTGACTGTCTGGCTCGACCTCTTCTGTCCTTTGATGTGATGGTGTGCCATCGAGTTCAATTCTTCAATTTGTTTTATACAAATAGGTACCACTATTTATCTATGTATTTCATTATTTAAATTTGTGAAATTTACTTAAACGTGTGTTTCTTTACTTATTATCTTTCATTGTTGTTTTTCTTAATTTTACATCATGTAAGTACTCGTCCTCCTAAAAGCAACATAATAAGATAAATAATAAAGTGATTACGATAAGAAATCAATGAATTCTTTCCGAAATTTGAAGACACAAAGGATGAGGAATACTAGGTATGGAAAAGGAAAACCGTAACCACCTGGTACTAGTTTGTATTCCTCGTATCTTATGCTGGTTTATTTATCTACCCTGAAATATGCGGTAAGGAAAATCGTTTCTAGTTCTTGGTAATGAATCCCATTTATACTAAAAGCGATCCGAAGAGGTGATATTTGGTTACCTAATAGGCGTGGTAATAGTTCATGGAGTAGAAGCAACTTGTATCCACACTAGAGGTCCATGTGATTCCTCTGGAATGACTTATGTCCCTCGTTCTTTCACTGAAGTTGAGCAACGTTCAGCGAGGTTAGGAATTGGCTAGGTGACCATTCAAATTCGAACGCTCGTGATGCTGACCCCACTCAGACTGAGTGAAGTGAATTGAGTAGTTGGTTTGTGAGTATTCCAGCGAATGAAGGGTAACACCCCCGTCCTGATATACGAGTATGACCATGCAATTGAAACTGAAAGACCTAACCCAAAACTACTTTGTAAGAAATAGAAACACATCAGACCAGCGTTGAAACGACGTACACAAAAAAAAACTACTTTAGTAACGAAATAGAAACACATTCACCCAGACAGTTTTTCGTTGCTTATCACTAAAGATAAGCAATGTCCAGAAAGAAAAAAAGAAAAGAACACACACACAATAAATGACCTACGTGTTTGTGTAAAGTTACTAAAATAAATTTAATTTCTTCTTATTTTTCTTGGAAGTCTTGGGTTTCATGATCTGAGCTCAGAGCAATTAAATAATCAATTTATTAGACCCAGCCAGGATTTTGAGTATTTTGACTCTAGGCTTAATTTCAGTCTCCTGTTATATTTTTGAGTAGCTAAAATTATTTCAATTAGTTTTTATTTGGAGTATGTACTTTGTTTTACCTACTATAGGTGTAGAAGGAATGTGCTAAATAACGTCCCTTTTGCATTTAAAATGTTTACTGAAAAATCTAATGTAACTAAATCATTTTGAATGCAAATCATATGATTATGCACCTCTTACCTATCCATCGTTATTTTATGAATATTTCAGTCTTTGAGAATGTTAGTGGCAGCTGTGATGGGCAGAGTACCTCGTTCGTCAGATTTGGAAGGAATATTTTACATTATGTAAAAATGGTGTTACCTATATCGTATAAAACAATTATAATTATATTCATTAGTGTCAATCACCGATGTATTTTTGCCGTACTCAGGGACCTTGGGAATCAAACCATTGACCTGCTGGTTACAAGTCTTAACAGCAGTCATATTTTGGGATCATTTATTTGATTTACTTTATTAACAACTTACAGCGTCGAAAAGAAAATAGGTAAATGTTGAAGTGATAGTGATGAATAATATGATGGCAGTACGGAACCCATAATAAATTCCTTGTACAATATACATACTTTCTATTCCCGAGCTCAGTATTAGGTACCTAAATATTGTGGTGAACGACATTGGCCATGTTACCCCTACTTCCTAAAGAACCTATTTTTGACCATTATTATTTTTTATTTTCATCTATTTATCTATATGCTCATTTATTAAATATCTATTCCTAATATAATTAGTAGGTTTTTTGTACATACCTGAAAGCTCATGAGTAGACATTCATTATATTATATACATAAAATATTATGGAGGTACCTTTTATAACCAACCGTCTGTATGGGTGGACACGACATAATAGTGGATAATTTGATTTTGAATTTTAATTAAGGAGACTCCACGGATGTAGAACATCTCCCGTTTAGGTCCTGGGCTTCTAGTTACGCCCATTTTTTGAGATTTTGTGGTGTTCACCAAAGATTCGATCGAACTAGGTAGGTCGTCGAATCTTTGGTGAAAGATTTTTTTTTTTTCAATTCATCAGGAACTTAATTTTTTAGGTATACCAATAATGTTTCTGTTTAAGTAGATATTCTAGGATGGACATTTTCAATATTTATACCTACACATATAAACAAACAAAAAATAAATCACTATCTTTTTGACTTTGCCAACCTCCGTGGCTCAGTGGTGAAGAGCATTACTGACCCGGAAGTTGCTGGTTCGAATCCCGGTCGGAGAAAATTCTGACCGAATTTTTCCGTCTCCGGAATGACATGGATGTAAAGATAAAGTGCCCTGAAGTAATACCAAAGCAGTTTCGGGGTACAATTAATTACCTTCTTTAAAAACAATAAAACTGTTCGACTTAAAATAAAAAAAACAATACTTTCTATACCTGTTAAGAATTAGAAAGTAGAAATAATTCGGAACTCGAATACTACCTTCCTGTTAATTCCAAGAATTAGATATGAGCAGAGTTTAGATGCAAAATTCAGCAAAGCTTGAAATTTCTGAATTCTTTTCATAAGAAATTTAAGACATGTGCAACAATATTTTCGAATTCTGTATTTCCAATATTGCTGCATTGAAGCAGCTATAAACTCCCCTCTCAGGAAACCAGAGAGGGGAGAGGGAGAGAGAAAACAAGAGAGAGCAAGAAATTATTTGATAAATTGTCAAAAAATACATAGTTCTACTCTCAAGAGAGAATACCTTAAGAGATGGAGACAGAAAGAGAAAGAAGATGGGGGGGTGGAGAGGGAGGGAGGGAAGAGAGAAAGAGAGAGAGAGAGAGAGAGAGAGAGAGAGAGAGAGAGAGAGGGTAGGAAGGGAGGGAGTGAAGAGAGAGACATGTACTGTGCAGAATGATTCAAAACTTGAGAGAGCTAGTGACAATGTATCGCGCATCCCAACTCCCCAAATTCCCCTCACAAATCCCCCCAAAACTTCCCCTCACAACCCCCGCCTCAGTACTTCCATCCCACAAATCCCCCCAAAACTTCCCCTCACAATCCTCCTCAGTGCTTCCATCCCACAAATCCCCACAATACATCTACCCCCCGCCAAATCCCCCTGTACTTCCCCCCACAAACGTCCCAACACCCTTGCTCCCCCCACTTTTACTGATGTACAGGGAAGGAGTATAGAGAAATGTGTATAATTAATTAATATCTATAGTCAATACTTAAAAATATGTCAAACCTGGATATAAGAGAACAATTCACATCTCTATTTCTATAAGGGAAAATAACCTCTTTATAAGAAGATAAATTTCAAACCAGCTTCTCATTTTTTCACAAGTGGTATGAGTAGACCCTGGACAAATTCTGCCCTACTCGGGATCGAACCCAGATCACGGTAGGTGCAAGTCTAGTGCGTTACATTGCTACACCACTTGCCAACAGTGATTATACTACTTTGACTTAGAAAAGAAAAGAGAGAGAGAGAGAGAGAGAAAGAGAGAGACAAAGAGAGAGAGAAAGAGAGAGAGAGAGAGAAAGAGAGTAAGAAAGAGAGAGAAAAAGAGAAAGAGAGAGAGAGAGTTAGAGAGAAAGAGAGTTAGAGAGAGAAATGGGAAAAAATGAGAACTACCTTCCTCTCGGGTTTACTTCCCTATCTCCTACCTCCTTGAATTCAATCCTCCTCTCCCCATTCAGTTTAAAACCCCCCCCCCCCACGTCTGATACGTTATCTAGCTCCCCAATTCCCCCAAACTTCCCATCAAGTCTTGTAGCCTTTTCCACCCCAGCATATATTTTGTAACTCGTAGCTTTTTCTCTCACTTTCTCTTCCTTAACCATAGCTCCTCTCTTTCTCTTCCTTCTTCCTTCGCTCTCTTCCACATCCACCCGTTCTCTCTCTTCCTCCTTCCCTCCTCCAATCTCTTTCTCCTTTTCTTCTCCAATCTCCTTCACTCTTTCATCTGACTCTTTCCCACTCGCAATCCTCAAGTCTCATGTCATTGATTACTTTTCTCTGTCTGTGATGCTCAGCTTTTTCCATGGCCGTTCTGTTTGTAGCTTGGAATACTCTCTCCTTATACATTATATTCTGGCTTTAAGCTTTTTTTTATATTATCTTCCATATAATTTTGGTCTCTCTTCTTTTCTCAATGTTTTTTCAATCTCTTTATTTTAATTTGTGTTTCTACTACTTTATAATCATATTTTCTCTGTGATGTTCAGTATTTTCCATGGTACTTCTGTTTCTAGCTTGGAATAGTTTCCATGTAAAAAAAAAAAAAATCACAAGAACATTATAATGCTATTATTCAGCCAATTTGAAAGTGAGAAGTTGTACGTTGTACAAAACATGAATATCATCAGAACATCATAATTATGAATATCATACCTGGATATAAAACAAGCTTTCAGTTCACACAATCACACTTCCAGAGTGTCATACACTCCAATGAAAAAACAAACAGACTTCACTTAGTCCACGAGGCCACACGGATGTCGCAGGATGTGGGAGGATCCTACAGAGCAGGACGAAGGACAACTCTCCAGAGCAGGAGCACCGCAAGGATGACGCATCCCCCCCAAGCAAGTGACAAAACCCGCCGGCGACCAATGGGAACACGAGACTGGCTGTGACGTCACAGGTGACACTTGCGCGGTGTTGACACGCGGGGTGTCACCAGGCCGAATGAGAGAATGACACCGCCTTGAATTCTTGAGTGGGGGACCGCGGGATATTTTGTCGTGGCTTCTGGGATTTTTGTCCGTGAGGACGGGGACTGTGGGATTTTTGGGAATGCTTTGGATTCTTGAAAATATTGATCAAGTTCGCCGAGAGGCGAGCGCTCGTCAAGTAGCACTCGCCAGTAGACCTATATTATTATCACAAAACATACTTTAAATGTATTTCTTTTATTGTTTTCGTCCACTTTCCGCTATTATTTATCAATATTTACGTGTATCTCTACCAACATTCTTGTTTAATAATATCATCACGCATTTTTATAATGCTCATTGTTGTACATCGTACATATTTTGTACACAGCTTGACTACATAAATTCATTAATGAAATAGCACTTAAATACCTGTTTTATACACTTGTTTCAGGTGTAACCTATTAGTTTCAACTATCTACAATACAATTTATGTACACCACGAGCTCGTGTTTCCCTCTCAGGTGATAATAGTGACTACCGTGCAATGGTAGTCAAGTGGTTAACGCGTTAGTCCAGTAATCCAGGTAGCGCAGGGATACGTCGGTTTGAATCCCACCCAGTGCATGAATTTTTCCTCATTAAAATATGAGTTTGTGACCACTTAAAATAAGACTCAGAGGGTGAGGCGGTAGAAATTGTAGAAAACGCTTTGAACATTTAACCTCGCCTGATAGCTACCTTCCACTAAAGAGTGATATTATTATATTTTTTTTAATACTCACATGTATACTTGTTCTGATGGCATTGATATATCAATGCCATCAGAAGTCCATAATCATTGTTGTGTTAATTAAAATCGTGATAAAACAATTCAAACTCGCCTCACTAAATTAACACCGTGATTGGGACTCGAACCTCGACCTCCAGGTTACGAGACCGCCGCCTTAACCATCCACTGAGGTCGGTGTAGTGACGTGCATTCGGTTCACTCGTTAGTCTACCAGATTCCTCAGCTCCATTGGATGTTGTGTCTTGGTTGTTTGGACCATTATTTAGATTTTGTGTTCAGACCGTGTAAACTCCACTCTGAGGTCACTGCTACATAATTGATTAAGATTTTAGAAGAGCCATCACGCGATGTAAAACCAAATAGATAGGTAGATATATATACATACAGGTGTATGTTGTATAAATAAATAAATAGATATTGGTACTTATTAGATACGAGGTACCTGCATACATAAAAAAATGTAACTACATAACTAAGTATTATTTAAAGAGAATGTTGTAGGTACCAACAAATATTATTAAATAATAATATCTAACACTCTTTAGTGGAAGGTGACCACCATGCGAGGTTAATGCTCAAAGCATTGTCTATACCACCTAACTCTCAGAGTTCTTATTATTAGGTGGTCACTAACTCGAATTAATGAGTCAAAATTCATGTGTATTGTGTAAGATTCGAACCAAAGGATTCCTACACTACCTAGATTACCAGACAAGCGCGTTAACCACTTGACTATCAGTGCACAATTGAATTAATTTTAGTATAACAATAGTTATTAGATAATAAGTTAGTTGTACCTAACTCTTTATTCACTGTAAGAAAGTGATAGTACAAAATTAATATTATTATTATTAAACACTTGATTAGATATAAAAAGACATATGTACAGTACAAATAATTATTATAACAATGTAAAATTATGAAAAATTATCTCAAATTATGAAAATATAATGCCTTGGAATTTAATTTTAATTTAGTTGTTACAAAGCACTGGAAAGCAGCTAGTTTGAAGCTCACACCAATGCCAGCATATTGAATAATAAAATTAATTTATTACTTATGTAAGTAACTTCGGTTTCACTAAATTTATTGGTTTGCTTCGAGTTTGGTTTGGTTTACAAATTAATATTTTTTGGTTTATGTATTATTTTTAGGATTTTCGTGTCGCGATATGCATGTTCTTCTGTTTCAAATCTTAGTTCATGTTGTTTTTTAAAATTAAATTTCTGTTCTGGTTGGACGATATTTATACCTAGATATAGGTAGGTAGAAATCTATGTAATTGGTATAGAAGATACTGTTGTTGTAGTATAATATTCCGGATGCAATATTATAGTTCCCAGATTTTCTACCTTGGTTCAACGAGGGGTTGTTTTTAGTGGGTTCGCCAAATCCCATTCTCCCGATCTCATAGTTGGTAAGGCCTTTCTCGATAGCTGGGACTTGGGGGTGTAGATACATATCACTATGTGTTTATACTCCGTGGTCCTTGTTCTTGGGTTCGGTTTTGTTTGCTTTTTGCGTATCGGGTTCACTGTTTCCTTGGAAATTTTTTCCCCTCGTAAAAAAAAAAAAAGTATAATATTCTAAAATTCAAGTTCACAGTGGGAAGTAAAGCTAAGCGAACTCAGTAGCTTGATCGATAAGGCGGCGGACTTGTAACCGGGAGGTCGGTGGTTCAAGTCCGTTTCAGCGAAGATTTTGTAAAGCGAGTTTGAGTAGTTGTGACATCACAAAAGTGATTAACACAAAATAATATGATAATGTCTAGTAAGTAAAGCTCGAAATACTTAACTAAATTAACTACTAGTAGTAAAGTAACCATTCGACGGTGCGTGCAATGCCTAGCACTTGAATGCACAATGCAGTTACTCAAATCTTAACCCTAACCCCAGCCTAAATGGACCGAGAATAATAATAACAAATATATTAATACGCCTGTGAATTGCAATTTGAAATTGTAGTTATGCAATGTGCTAGACACATCCCATTAAGCTCTGTTTTCTTTTTGGCTCGTATAGTAACAGTATTCTGATCATTTTAAGACATGACCAAATAGACGAAAACTAATAACTGAGGCGTGCATTTCTATAACGTTCCGACTGCTACCCTTGTCGAGATGCATCTCCAGGAAACAATGTCACTCTGGTGTGGAGTTTTTGAAGTAAAACTTGTTGTGCAAGTCATAAGGTTCTAAGTACTAGGAATTAGGGTTGAGTGAGTTGTCATTTGTAACACTGCTTGTTCTGCTTTATGTTGTTGTTTTTTTTCAGCTTCTTAAATCTCAAGGTACCTATATGAATAATACTTTTTTTGGTGTCTGGTATGTAGAACACATTATGGTAATACACGCTTTAACTATATCCTTAGCTTTTCATTACCAAATAATCATAAAGAAGCTTTTGTCCCTCCATGGAAGGTAGCCACTAGGTGCGGTTTATACTCCAAGCGTTTTTGGTCATATCACGACGGGGGTTTTGTCCTCCATTCGCTGGATACTCACAAACTACCTACTGGAATTATACTCACCCAGCCTAAAAGGGGCCGAGAATAGACAGCATCATCACGAAGATTCAAATTAAAGTGCCCTATCCAAGTGCTTTGTAAATAAAAACAAAGTAACCCGAATCTTCGCTTGTGAATTAATACGCCTGTTAATTACGATTAGAATTTTTAGTTATGCAATGTGCTAGACAGCTGGACGTTAATATCAGTATCCTTTTTGGCTGGTACAGTAACAATATTCTGATCATTTTAAAACATGACCCGACAGACGACAACTAATAACTATAAATTTTAGCATTTTCATTACCAAATAATTCAAAAAACAGACGTCTCTTCATGGAAGGTAGTACACTAGGTTAGGTTTACGCTCCAAGCTTTTTTCACCACCTAAGCCTCAAGTGCTAGATATTATACGGGGTTATAAACAGTAGAAGTTGTGTACTTGTGTTCGAATCATGTACAAAATTATGAACACGGATATCCGCACATAGGTAATTGGACATAATGGATAGGGACAAGTCTTATCAAGTGAAATATACTGAAAACACAAGTTGTATGTTTTGTGTTTCCTTGTTTCCCACTCTGTCGTTTTAAACCATCTGTTTCGTGACATTGGCGTCATTCAGACAGCAGTAGGTTTTCCTATACGTATGTATGTGTCAGGGCCGTATCCAGGATTTTTGTGAGGGGGGGGGGGATTCAAATAGTATAATAATAATAGTCATAAAAATAATTATATATATTATATTAATATAATATTATTATCTTTGGAACTTCCAAAGGTAAAAATTGTGTTGTTTACTTTTTTTACCTGCTGTAAAATAAATAGGTACATGTAAAGGTCTGTCTAAGATAAAATGGTGCAAAACTTACCAATCACAGGAGAAATTTCAAACTCCTAGCATGTTTGGCCGCAAAATGATCAATTACATCATCATTGGAGATTATATTATTGTCCCGGTGTGAGTACATCAATGCCAGTCCAACTAATCGTGACTGACTGGTAGAGTTTCTGAGGTGGTTTTTCTGAAGTTTTAGAGTTGAAGAACTCCTTACTGCCGCTGTTGAGACTGGCGATGTACTCAGGATGTGAAGCAGAGTGAACATGTTTGGAAATTGATCTTTTGGGTAAACAGCTAATGCATCTATTGCCATGTTTGGTGGAGTAGAAGTGCTTGTATTCCATTTCAGCTGCCATAGTTTCCAGGGGGGGGGGCAAGCTCGAGGGGGGAAGGCGGGCTCCCCGCCCCCCCCCCCCCCCTTAAATACGGCCCTTGTATGTGTAAATAAATAAGGGTGGGGTTATTGATACCCGTGGCAGTCTCTTCCACCCAACCCTTTATTATGGTGTAAGCTCCTGTAGTTTTTGTTCATTAGCTACATACATAATTCTTTTCTACATTGACAAGTCACGACAAGTCTACTAATGAATACGGACACAGTCATTATGGTGAAAAGTATGTTTAAAAAATTGCGATTTTCCCAAATAAAACCTTCTGTACGGTGGCTTGTCTCTACATTCAAGCAGAAGTTGAACCAACGTCACAGCTAGCTATGGGATACCTTCCGATATTTTTGTTAGCCTCTCTAACCCTCTTGATAGGAGCAGGTAAGATTTTCTCATTATCAATGTCATTCACCGTTAAGAAAATTTAATAACATGTAGCTAGATTTTCAGAAGAGCTATCGCCTGGTTTCAGTACTGCAGTAAGAACTAGCCGCAAATCCGCAATATGCAGTATGAATGTGACTATGCGCGGACGGCGGGAAAATGTTTTGGGGGTGCTGCCATATAAACGGGACTAAAACGATAGTTTGCTTACTGTGACAATCATAATAATTATGCATCACTATTCTTGAAATTTAATGTGTGATCAAAATCATTTTCACACTGTGTACGAGTAAGGGACTTGAGAAAATCCTCTTTTTTGTCTGGGGTGCTGCAGTTCCGCAGAACTGATGTATTCAACGTGGCATCGATGCTGCTTGCACTAGCCGCATATTTTGTAAATATGAATGTTTCATAGTTTCTAGCCATGAAACTGCAGCTACTCTCGGCACTTGCGGTCCAAATTGTACCTTGTAGATTGTCTATCCCATATATTATGGCTCCCCTCCGATGGGCAAGAAGTGACACAATACTTCCCATTTCAATGTTGTGTCAACACGATCGCACCGGGACGTATGACTTACAAACAAATGTAACCAAATTTTGAATGCAAATATATGGTCAGATCTGGGGAACCAACCCGGCCAGCGTCGATGGCATGTTGAATACACCGGTTCCCTTCAGAACACCGAAGTTAAGCGACATCCAGCGAGGTTAAGACTTGGATGGGTGACCATTCAAATTCTAATTCTCGTGACGCTGGCTTTTCCCGGCCCCACTCAGGCTGGGTGAGGTCAATGTGAGTAGCAGGTTTGTGAGTTTCCTGCGAATGGAGGGTAAAACCCCCGTCGTGATATGACCATGGCAGTTGAAAGCGACGTTAAACCCCACTTAAAAAAAAAGAACCAACCCGGGACTTTCCGCATGGCAAGCGATAATCTAATAATCGTGTGCTCTTAACATGTAGTATTGAAAGCATTTTGTGAGATTTTTTATTAATTCTATTCTATACAGTGGACGGCAATAAGTCGAGACAGTTGACGTCAAAGAACTTCACACTGGGAATCCAGGGGTTCTCACATCCGCCGCCCCAATCACGCTGGGGCGTGCATGCTGACACAGTACTGAGACTAGGACCCCTAGACAGCAACAAGGCACTACACAAGAGAAAGAAAGCTGTAAGTGCTGTAATTAAGGAGCTCCAGTTTCCGGAAGAGGAATATAAGCCAGTGCAATTTTCTCAAGCTGAGGATCGACGTTTGCGAGAGAGGCAAAGGCAAGGCGCTAGACGTCGATTTGAAGATACTGCCGAACTAAGTAACCATATCAAAAGGGAGATAATTCATTTGTAAGTAAGATAATTCTATTCGATTTTTTTAAATCAATGTTTCACAATTTTTCTTTTTTTGTGGTCTACTTTCTGTTTGATTTTTTTAATTATATAAACGGGGTTAACCCATGTACCTATACATAATACCACCTTCTGCTGAAGACGTTTTCGGTCTGTGTTGTAGCTTGCCCATCTTGAAGTATGCGAGAAGTGACACACTGCCCGACTACCTCCCGTCTAGGTTCTGGGTATTCTATCAACTTTCAACTGTATGAAACCAAATTTTGTGTATCTTACCACTGAGCTAATCGTGCGCTTAACACTTTGAGCCCATGAATACCATATATGACCCTCAGCTGACTTTTCATAAAAGACATGAGTACCATATATAACCCTCACCCAACATTGCTCTGAGGACATGGGTACTCTCTGTGGTATTCACGACCTTCCTTACTTTGACGACACGAATACTCTCCACGGTATTCGAATCTATGTATTTTGTATGGGAAATAGGTTCTAGTGGTCCCTGGGAACAATGTATGAGTGTTGGGTTCTGAAATTTGTGTAAATTAGGGTGGATATATAGGCATGGAATTTGGGGGGTGAGTGCTCTATATATGGTACTCAGTTTTACCTATTAGAATAATGAAAAACACGTGAGATTTTTTTACAATTATTGAAACACTGCTGAAAAGAACAACTTTATTGAATAATTAATTATATGAAGACAAAATAAATTCTCAAAATTTGTATGTTCCTTATAATATGGGAACCCTCATCGAAAAAAAAAACAAATTTACCAAAGAATCAAATGAGCAAATTGTATTTTGCATATTTCAGCGATATTGTATTCTGCATGAATAAATGAATTCTTGATGCAGTTTTATCA
This sequence comes from Bactericera cockerelli, assembly GCA_024516035.1. Classification (NCBI taxonomy): domain Eukaryota; kingdom Metazoa; phylum Arthropoda; class Insecta; order Hemiptera; family Triozidae; genus Bactericera; species Bactericera cockerelli. The sequence continues at coordinate 23,610,302 of CM044962.1, forward strand.
CAAGGGACATAAAAAAGGTCAACAACTCATAAAGTATAAAAGTTACAGCTGAAAATCGTATATTTATCGATTTTTTTCGATAAAATACACCATATTTTATAATAAAAAAATGTTGGTCCGACGCGACGGGTGTAGAAGGCATATTTTGGCTTGGTCCCCGTAACTATTCTCCAATTCCAGCTTCGGGGCTCAAAGTGTTAAAAAAACAGTATCTACTTAAAACTCACAAAAAAAATCACTATTTGAAAATTGCAGCCATACAGGCGCCTGGCTAATAATCATTTTCTTCCCCAGAAAACGAGGCGGCGAAGAACCAAGTGGGGCGGCTCCCAAGAGACACCAGACTGCTTCTACTTTTCAAGCCACACCCCTTTATTCGAATCCGCCTCAAGCCCCTCCCTCTCATTCCAATCCTCCTCAAGCTCCTCCCTCTCATTCACCTCCTATCCCAATTCCGCCCTTCATGCCCTTTCCGCCCACTTCTTCTACTCCTCGTACTACTTCTGCTCCCCTTTATCACTCTCGGTCTTCCTTTCAAGCACCTAAACATTCTCCATTCCATGCTCCTCCTCCTCCTCCTCCTCCTCCCTCTTCCTCGTTTCTCTTCTTCCTCCTCCCCAGCATACCTAAATGCCCCCACTAACTATACCTTCTTGCAAAATCTTGGTTAGTCATCAACGCGATTTCTTTACCTCAACAGCAGAAATTTTACTTTGTAACTTTCATAGTAATTTATGAAAGTAACAACAATTTTAGTTAAATATATTGTCATTTACTGTCACATTTAAAAATTTCAATATATTGTCATGTTTGTCAATTTTAGTTAGGTAAATATACTGTCATTTTTTTCTGTTTAAAAATTTATTGTTAAAATGTTTGTGATTCTTATCAAGGACTAGTCCTTGATAAATATACACCTGTTTACCGGGTCATATTATTATTAATATTATTATTATTTTTTCTTAACACCTCGGCCATGAGTTTGATGTGGTCAAAATCCAAAAAGAAAGGAAACTTTTCATGTTCTGGCTGGGTTTCGAAGCCGCAAGCTCTGAATTATCAAATCAAGGAACGGGACAAGCTTCTCATAAATTCGGAATTAATGTTTATCCTAAGAATTATTTATTTATCAGAATGATATATTAGTTTCTTACCAAGGAGTTGTGTAGGTACCCTGTTGTGTTTGAGGGCCGAATTAGAATACAAATTAAAGTAAGGGTAAAACAGACTCTTCCTCAAGTCGACCTATAGTGCCCTGTGTTTGGTTGTTGAAACTTTGCTTTGAGAGTTCAGAGGAAGGGTCTGGCTAAAAAAAATAGTCCCCAAAAGTGGATCAAACACCATATTTCGATAAGAAAAAAGAGACATCGATAGAGCTGTTAGTGGTGGATTTTCATTTACATGTATGCATTTCCAACTTTTATATTTTGGGAGTTCAACGGATCAACATTTCTAAGCTTGAATAGGATTGATGTATTGTTTTATTTTATAAATAAATATACCTGAAAAGGGAACAAGTTTAGACGAAGCTTGTCTCAAAAGTCGTGGAGGCATATCAAGGTCATTTTTTACATTAAAAAAAGGAATTGCCAAAGTACTAAAACTACAGAAAAATCAGAAGAATCCAGCTATCAGATATAGGTAATACGCCTGTAAATTGTTCTACAAAATCCTATTTATGCAATGTGCTATACTACTAGCAAATAATTCTCCCCGCTTTCTTTTACGCCTGGGCAGTAATAATTCTTATCATTCCCAAACTTGGCGACTGATAACAATCTATCAAACGAAGAGTCACGTGTTATCACAGGGTTTACTATTGTACCACAGACAGAGGTATGTGTGTCTCTTGAAGTCTTGGGACCGGAACAAATAATAGTAAGAAAAGATTAGATCATTCTGTATTTTTTTTAAGTTGTAAAAAATATTTTACGAAATTCGCCCTAATTACGGGAAAGGTCCAAATAATACAAAGTAAGAATTACTTGGTATTATTTGTTATTTTCGTTAAAAAAAAAAAAAACGTGTTTTAGAAGGCTCTCACGATTTTTTCTTTATTTGTTTTTTTGTTCCACAAAGCTAGGGTGAGGTATGGATTCAACCTTTCTTGTTCAATAAAAATAAAAAAAAATGTGACATAATAACACAAATAACAAGTTTTTCCTTTTAAATTTAATTTCATTTAAGAAATCCACTCGGCATAAAAAAAATTCTCAATTTGACCACACGACTAAATTGTGACGGATCGTAGCTCCTTTCACTTTTATTAACATCGTCAGTGCCTACCTATTAGATTTGATTAAAAAGATTTTTCTCTGAATTTTTTTCATCAAATCTGACGTAAAAAAAAATACTTAGCTTTGTTCAAACAGAAACTCCCTAGTAAATTATCAGGCCCATCTGGGCCTTATTCAACCACTGCGACCTTTGACGCATCAGATCCAGCGGAAAATGTCGCTCCCTCTGCCGACTTCCAAACATAAAGCCGTCGGAACACCATCATCGAGCCTGATGCAGAGCTCATTCCTGGGGCTGTTGCAAATTTTCCTAGCTCTCCAGCTGGTGGGCCCCATATCTGGATGGAGGGAGACACTCCCCCCGGCCAACACCCCCACTCCGCGTTATCAATTCCTGTGGACGCACCGCAACGGGGACGATGTCTTCTGCGACCTTGTGGTGCATCCTGGGGTGGACAACAGGATCCTGTGTAAGTAGTAGAATAGAGCATTTTTTTTTTTTTTTTTGAGGGGGAAAATCTTATAAGATTCCTTCAGCAAAGCTCTAGTGCTGAAGGGTATGCGGGACTTGCCGGCAGGGTATGGTGTGTCGCCCCTCTTAAAAGGCACCAATTCTGTCGGCTCACCCGCTAAAACCCCCCCCCCCCCCCCGTTCTTCTTTAGTATTTCCTGGAACAATGTTGGTATTTCTTCAGGACTATTCTAGACAGCATTGTTTTCTAGAATAGTCTGTCCCGGTAGCTCAGTGGTACAGGCGGTAACTGTGAATACAGAGATTCCAGAGGCCGCGGGTTCGAAACCCAGCCGGGACATGACAAGTTATACTCCCATTTGGGATTTTTACCACATAATAATGCCTGCTTGAGCTTACTGCTGGAATAATGGGGCCTAATAGTCCTAATCGGGAAGAATAAATAAGGCGATATTATTATTATTATTGTTACTGTAGCTCAATGGTTAAGAGCATTGGTTGCTGACCCGGAGGTTACGGGTTCGAATCCCGGCCGGAAAATTCTGAACGAGTTTCTCCGTTTCCGGAATGGTATGGATGTGAAAGTGAAGTGCCCTGAAGTAATGCGTAAGCGGTTCCGGGGCGCAAAAAGTTATTTTTCCTCTAATAGCTTTAGACAACGACCTCCTCTGGGTTCAGAGGTCGGGAGTTCGAATTCGTGGTTGGGCCAAATCACCAACTGTACGTAACCAAGGTTACATAGCTGGGTGGAAGAGATTGCCGCAGGCAATAACCCCGGCCTTCAGGTAGGCCATTTGCTTTATTTACTTTTTTCAACCTAAATCAAATGAAAGAAAAAGAATGTAGACTAAATTCGGACATCTCCATCAGAGACCTTTCATGAGATAGATCTCTCTGCCTAGCCTCACAAGGAACGAATTCCCTATTGTCATTTTTGGAATAGTCTGTTATTTATCTACTTACCTTTTTTGTATATTATTTTGTCCTTTTAATTCTTAGGCGACCCTACATTGTTCAACTTTCTCCTCATGGTTGAGGTTGGTTGGTTCAGGTACTTCTACTTCCACAATTTATGGCTGAATGCTCTTCCTGATCCCAGCCCTGTTACATTCCCTGTATTTAAATTAAATTCTTCATTACTGTCTCGTACTTAAAAAAAAAGAAAGATGAGTGTTTCACATTTCGTCTCATGCTCGTACCTAAAAAAAAAAAAAAAAAAAAAAGATGAGTGTTTTTTTCATTTCGTAGCCATGAAACAGGAGCTACTGTAGACGCTTGTGGTCTGTGTTGTAGCCTGCCCATCCCGTAGTATGCCTCCCCTCTGATGGGCGAGAAGTGACACGATACTTCCCATTTAGGTGCTGGGTCAACACGAGCGCACCGGAAGGTATCCCTTACAAACAACTGTAACCAAATTTTGAATACAATTTTTTGTCGGGGCGGGTGTTCGAACCCGGGACCTTCCGCATGACAAGCGAGTGCTTAACCACTGAGCTATTCGTGTGCTCATTTCGTACTATAGTTACATATATATTTCCCACCGACCTCAGTAGCTTGATCGATAGGGCAGCGGACTTGTAACCTGGAGGTCGGTGGTTCAATTCCCGGTTTCAGCGTAGATTTAGTAAAGCGAGTTTGAGTAGTTGTGAAATCACGAAAGTGATTAACACAAATATTATGATAACCTAACTTTAACTTTATAGTTATATTTCCCTTTTAGTCCTTGATGACAATAGGTTCGCCATCCAGATGCGTCTACCCGAGAAGTATGATCACAATTTCGAGTTCTACAAGTACATCTGTGATCTACTCTGGCTGAAGCCTTATGAGATAAGTGTTGTCAAGGTAAGTATTAGCCTGCTAGGAGCGAAATCATTAGGCGAAAAGTCAGGACATTAAAACCAAATAGAATCAATGGACATGAAAGGAGCCTAGACATGGGATCTGGGCGTCCATATAATCCTCTCACGACCGTGATTTAGGTATCAATACGGCTACGTATGAGTTCGGTGCGGAAAATAAAAAAATGTATGAGTTCGGTGCCGCCTAAAAAAGGTCATGTATGAATTCGGTGCCGCCTAAAAAAGGTCATGTATGAATTCGGTGCCGACTAAAAAAGGTCATGTATGAATTCGGTGCCCTGGTACTTGCCCTTATGATCAGGTAATTATAGTATTTTTTTCCTTATAGGCATTGCCTTCAATTAATAAACCGAGGCATGGCCTTCATTGTATTTCACCTAACCCTACTATAAAACCAAGGCATGGCCTTCATTGTATTTTACCTAACCCTACTATAAACCCAAGGCATGGCCTTCATTGTATTTTACCTAACACTACTATAAACCCAAGGCATGGCCTTTATTGTATTTTACCTAACCCTACAATAAACCCAAGGCATGGCCTTCATTGAATTTTACCTAACCCTACTATAACCCAAGGCATGGCCTTCATTGTATTTTACCTAACCCTACTATAAATTCAAGGCATGGCCTTCATTGTAATTTACCTAACCCTACTATTAACCCTAGGCATGGCCTTCAAGGAGGAAATGGACAGCCTTGCTGAATGTAACTGTCTACAACATAATATACTAACTTAATAACAGCAGGATGACTGTTAACAAGCAACATTATAAAAAAACAATCAATTTATAAGTCATTAGGACCGCACCGAACTCATACATCACCTTTTTTCGGCGGCACCGAATTCATACGTGCGAAAAAGGTGCGGGTAATCTTCGCACCGGAACTCACCTATTGCCATCAATACCTATCTCACGGACACGGAATTATTACTTATTAGGCGAAATCGGGATCAAAAGTGCGAATCAAAACTTTCATTTACTCATTGAAAACGTATTCAGATTTTTTAAAAATCCACACAGGCATTACAGAATTGTCTATTAATTCGGCCCCGGATATTCGAAAACCGTGCACTGGTAGTCAAGTGGTTAATGCGCTAGTCTGTGGTAATCCAGGTGGCGATGGCGCAGGGATCCGTTGGTTCGAATCCCACTCAGTGCATGCATTTTCCTCATTAATTTGAGTATGTGACTACATAATAATGAGACTTGGAGGTTTATGTGGTATAAAATGCTTTGAGCATTAACCTCGCCTGGTGGTTACCTTCCACCACTTATTATTATTAAACCATCTAAATATGTAAATATTATGAGATGATGTGAGTGTTGTAACCCTTTTCGGGGTATGTCACAAAAGATCTATTTAAGGTCGTAGTGACAAAGAGCTTTCGTAGCCGACAGCCCTACGTATACCAACCCTTTTTCGGGTTGTGATGTATCATTAGAATACTAAAGTCCGAAACTATAGTCGTATTTTTCTTTCTAACCAAAAACAAATTCCTGGTTAGGTTTCGTCCAAATAGTTCCCTTTTATTCCAAGGTCATTCGTAAAAGAAAAATACGTTTGGTTACTTTTATTAGAGATAAACAATGGACTTAACCTATAAAAGAACTGGAAGAAAGAATTTTCTACTTCCACTTTGGTTAACTTTGGAAGTGGAAATTTTTCCTCTTCAAAAAAAAAAAAAAAAAGACTTGCTTCCAGTTTGGTTCATTTTTTTCCCGTTTGGTTAGATGATGACCTATTGGAAGCCGAGATATTTCGGTAGAATTCAAAAAAAAAAAAAAAAAAAAATTGGTTAGAAAGAAAAATAGGGCTTATGATTTACTTTCATTATTCCACTCAGGGCAAGACCAAGTTCTTCAAGCGGCTCAAGTTTCGTAACCCCGGGGCCGGCGTGGACATCAACTACTACCGTGCCATCTTCACGCGCCTCCACAAAGAGTATCTGTCCCAGGACCGCATGTTCCAGACAGAGGCGTCCACACCGCACATCATCTTTCCCGTGAGCAGCACGCCGCAGCTGTACGGAATTCTCGGCCGCACACACAATTATTGGCCGCAGAGGAATCCGAGGATCGCACTGGTAAGGGCTTTATTATTCTTAACACTTTGAGCCCCAGAGCTGGGATTGGCGAGTGAGCACGAGGGACCACAAATTTTAGAACCCAACACTCATACATTGCTCCCAAGGAACACTAGAACCTATTCCCTATGAGAAACACATAGAAACGAATACCATAGAGAGTGCTCATGTCTTCAAAGTAAAGGAAGGTCGTGAATACCATGTAGAGTACTCATGTCTACAGTCAAATTATGGGTGAGTGTCATATATGGTACTCATGTCTTTTGTGAAATGTCAGCTGAGAGTCATATATATGGTATTCATGGGCTCAAAGTGTTAAATGCTATTTACGTCTCATTCAACGGCTACGAGTAGGTTCTCTCGATTTAGGGGTGTTACCCTTCATTTGCGGGAAATTCGCAAACATGCTCCGCACATTAACCTCACCCAGACTGGGTTGCGCTGGAATGCAAGCATCAAGATGTCTTCACCTCGCTGGACGTTGCTTAACTTCGGTGATCCTACGAGAACCGGTGCATTCAACGCGACATCGCGATTGTGTTTGCTTATATTTTAAACATTTTTTGTTAGTATTTACAGGGCGGGAAAGAGAAAGTTCTTCTTTAAATGACCTGACTAGTGTAAAAGTAGCCGTTTTTTTTCTTTTGGATAAATTTTTTTTCCAGGTTCGGTATTTCCAAATATTTTTTTCCAAGTTTAGCTTTCTCACAATTCGTGAAAGAAAAATGCGATTCGGTACTTTTAAAGATGGAAGCAAGAATTTTATAAATCCATAATGGCTAACCAAATTGGAAGATGATTTTTCCTCTTCCAAAAGAAAAATGACTTTCTTCTAGTTCGTCCATTTTATTTCATTTGAATCGGCGCATTATTCCAAGTAAAAGGCGCATTATTGGTACGTTATAAAAAGTTTAGTTAAAGTAGCAACTATGGAATATTTTAAATGCTGGCTATTCTCGGGCTAACTCAAGCTGGAGGTCGGTGGTTCATATCCTATTTGGTAAAACGATTTTGAGTCATTGGTCATTGTAATCAACACACATATATGATGAAATTAGTACCGACGACTTTTTACAGTCTCAGGAAGCTTTTAAAGCAAATGTAAAACAATTAGTTTTAAGTTCTTAACTAATTTATATTAATGTGAACATTGGTAGGTATTGTTGTTTCAATTTATTGTTCTATGAATTTTTGAAACAATGTTATCTATACTTATAAAAGAGAGTTTCACTGACTGACTGACTCACTCACTCACTGATTCATCACTGTGTCTCCGAACTGGTAAGTCCTAGGAAGCTGAAATTTGGTAGGTAGCTTTTTATTATAGTCTAGATGTGCAATAAGACGGGATTTTTCGAAATTCCCACTACAACACCTGCCATTGGCGAAAAAGGAATTTTTGCTTTCACGGCCATGGCCTCGGCCCGAAAAGCGGGCGACAGCCCGCTAGTGTTCTTAATAATAAAAAAAAAAATTGATAACCATTGATGCTCTTATTTTATTCCTCAGGTGGCATCGCCACGACGGTTCAACCACGAACTCCACATCGGTGGCAACACTGTTGACGCGGTCACCAACGCCACGCTCCAGAAGGAAGTTCGGGTTCGAACCCTTGGAATGGCATAAAATACAAGACGACGTCACGCAGGTAGCTTCTACCAGTAAAAGACCCCCAGGAATTATGTAATGTAATGTAGCTTCTACCAGAGCGGATGGCGTTGTTGGCTACTCAGTGGGCGAACACAACCGAGTCCCTAACCCTAGGGATCTGTGTCATTTGGATGTTACGGGGTGTACTCCTACCTCGTGAGGAAAAACGAGTAGGTTGCTTCAATGTGAGCACAGACCAGTGGCGGAATTATAGACAATAAAAATATTAAGATATTAAAAGATAAGGAAATATTCTACTGTAAAAAAGGACTAGTGAAACACGAGTACGACCAACACCGTGATGACATTAATAAAAGATTGGCAAAAATTTGTTAAATACTTCATAAAATTGTAATTTATTTATGTAATATCACAATTACCCATATTTTAGATACTATATAATTATACTATATAATTATACTATATAATTTTATGTTAATCTACAACCTCATTAATGATAATATTACGTGTCCGGATCTCAAAGCAGGAATTAAAATGAAAACACCGAATCCCATTCTAAGAAACAGAAATGTTGAACTCTTTGAAGTACCACACCCTAGACTTATAAAACTTCACGAGTCCCCCCTCAACAGAGCTTTATCTGCTTTCAATCAATTTCACCTAGATAGCAACATATTCTCACTATCAAAACAGTCCTTTAAAGAAAAAATCCAATGTATTCTGTCCGAGGATAGCAACTAAAATTACACTAGTATGACCCTATCAAACGAACATTAGTATTGTTGTTTACAATTTCATTCTTGAATGATTGTAGGCAAAAAAAAAAAAAAAAAAAAAAAAAAAAAATATCAATCCGAGACTTAGCTGCACAGAGGTATTACAAAAACGTCTGATAATTTCGCCCATAAACTGAATGATTTCATTGTTATCTCCACAGAGAATGGACGAAAGAGATTTTCGAAACCCGAACTGTGGCATTCTCGTGAGAGAAAGGAAAATTCTTTTAATTTTTCTGAAAGCTCCATGCTTTTTTCATATCCTTGCATGCTACATATTTCAGACCTCGCTTCCCGAACTCGATTAGAATTTTACAGGTATGGCATTTTGGAGATTTTTCAGGGGCGATCCTACAATGGGGCTACGGAAGGGACTGAAAGATGCATGTTGTTTGCAAAAAGAACAACAATAATAATAATAATAACGTCATTTCTTTTGCATGAAGTCTGTCCTAGAGGTGGTGGGTTCAAAAGTCAGTCCCGAAGTGACAAGTTATTCTCCAATTTGGGATTTGACTTACTGCTGGAAAGACCATCCTTTAAGTCGGAGTAAAACAATCATAGTGTTGGAGTATCAACCAATCATAGTGTTGGAGTATCAACCAATCATAGTGTTGGAGTATCAACCAATCATTTTGTTGGAGTATCAGCCAATCACAGTTATTATTATTATTTAACTCTTCCACCGAAAAAAAACAGTGAAAAACCTTAAATTTAGTCTGGCTTTTTATTTGGCTTTTAAGATGATTCGTTGTAAATGTTCGTATTTCAACTTCTAATCCGTGATTTCAGTTCTAATGCGTATTGGTAGCTCAGTGGTCTAGAGATCTCACTGGTAATCCAGAGGTCGCGGTATCAAAACCCATCAGCCGGGTCATGACTAGTTACTCTTCCATTTGAGATTTTGACCACGTAATAATACGTCTTGGGCTTACTGCTGGAATAATTGGACTCACTAGTCCTGATCGGGCAGTAAAGTTAAAAAAAAGTTATCATATTTGTGTTAATCTCTTTCGTGATATCACAACTACTCAAACTCGCTCTATTAAATCTACGCTGAAACCGGGACTTGAACCACCGACCTCCAGGTTACAAGTCCGCCGCCTTATCGATCAAGCTACTGAGGTCGGTTCTGTATCAATGAAACTACTGATCGGGCAGTATAAATAAGGCGGTATTATTTATTTATAATCACGTACTCTGCTTGAATCTACAGCCCAGAAACAAGAGAAATATCTTTTTTTCCACAAGGGGGAACTTTCGAGAACATACTTACATAGAAGGAACATATACATTGAAAGAACATATACATTGCAAGAGCATATTATACATAGAAAGAGCATATACGTAGAAGGAGCATACCTATACATAGAAGGAAAGGCATTACAACCATAGTGGCGGGGGAAAACCGAACAATTTGGAATTACTAGATCCGGCAACAATTTACGTTTTGCTTGTAACGAATTTGAGTTTCATTCCGAATATTATCTTTCACCATCCGAAATGTAATTCCGTCAACATATCTCGGATTGGAGAATCTGATGTGTTTTAATGATAATAATAATTCTACTAGTAAAGTTATCATATTTTTTAAATAATATACCTAATCATTTATTATTGAAACACTTTTATATATGTGTAGAATTTTTATAACTTACTTTCCCAACTCGATTTTTTTTACTATCAAAACTCAAGTAATCAAAATTCGAATCCTAGACATAAAATAATGCTACAGTCAGTAGTTATCATTACAAAAAAAAAAAAAAAAAAAAAAAAAAAACAAATTCACGGGTTCAACTGATGTGTATAATGTATTATTTGTGTTAATCACAATTAACACTTCACGTGTATCGATATTTTATTATTTTAATCTTTATTAGGATGACAAAGTACAATATTTACAGAATAAATTTAAGAAAAAATAAATAAATAATAAAAAAGTACCAATGAAAAATAAATAAAAAGAATAAAAAGAAAATATTATTAATGTCCTAACTAAAAGGCGGGGTTATTGCCTGTAGCAATCTTTTTCACGCAACCCTTATATACCAAAGTTAAGGTATACTGGGTAAAAAAAAGAGGAAAAAAAAAAAAAAAATAATAAATAAAAAAAGAAAAGCATTTACCTATCATTAAAATTAAAATGTTTCTGGTCTCATATCTGGCAAGGAAGTCATCAGATGTAGCATTGAAACAGGGCAGGGCAAGGTGTTTCGTTCACAAGTAGTGTCATCTGTTGCACTGGAGCCTTGTCTGAAACAGATAGTAATATTAATATTTTATTAGTTTAATTCTCTTTGGCACGATGAATACACCACTCCATCGGCCAGTCGATAAAAAATACAGGGTGGGGTGGAAGTGATTGCCACAGGCAATAACGCCCTTTACTCAGGCCAATAATATTATTTTTCATTTATTTATTTTTCGTCTGGCTGGGGGTCTATAAACAGGGAGTACACCAGCAGTCTGGCTGGAGGACTATAAACAGGGAGTAGACCAGCAGTATGGCTGGGGGACTATAAACAGGGAGTAGACCAGCATTGGATTGGTTCTAGGGGAGCCCTTGATTCATAGCCTCCTTGTAAAGACAGTGGTAGAAGTGCTGAGTCATTCCTCCACTGTCTGGCTACCATCGTTCACGATGACGCCAACCTCTGATGAATAAATAAATATGATGATTTGTTTTTCATACTATTTTATCATTTATTTATTTTTCCTTAAATTTATACTGAAAATATTGTACTTTGTCCTCCTAATAAAGATTAAAATAATAATACTCCTATACTTTTCAGGATATTATTATCATAAGTAATCACAATAATAATATTACCTAAAAAGTGTGAGATAGAGATGGGTGACAATATCGTGAGGTTGTGCCAACAGTTCTGCCTCACATCTAGCCCTCTCAAGGCAGGCGCTGCCGTTCCATCCATGTCTGTAGGGAACACAAGATAATATGGATTATAGTAGAACGTGGATATTAGTGAAACCTGGATATGAGAGAAACCTGGATATAAGAGAAACCTGGATATAAGAGAATCCATGTCTGTAGGAACACAAGATAATATGGATTATAGTAGAACGTGGATATTAGTGAAACCTGGATATGAGAGAAACCTGGATATAAGAGAAACCTGGATATGAGAGAAACCTGAATATAAGAGAAACCTGGATATAAGAGAAACCTGAATATATGAGAAACCTGGATATAGGACAAACCTGGATATAAGCAATAATAATAGAAATAATGTGTTTCTTTGTGAAATATTATTGAGTATCGCAGAATTATAGGACTCTTCCGTACCTTTAATATCCCAATATCATATTTTTGCCTATTATTCCACCACTAGTCCCTGCTAACATTAAAGCAGCAACTCATTTTTCCTCACGAGGTATGAGTGGACCCTGAACAGCTGAACACCCAAGTACAGAGCAGAAAAAATCATAAGAGAAAGACATAAGAGAAAAGAATTCCAGGCCTTTGAGTTCTCTTGTATCCAGGATCGACTATATAACTTTTTTATCGTCGCTGCTCTGCTTGATCATATCAAGACGAAGGTTTTACCCTTCATTAGCTGGAAACTCACGGACCAGCTGCTCAAGTGAACCTCACCCAGCCTGAGTGGTGCCGGAATTAGGTATCCAGCATCACGAGACTTCGAATTTAAATGTTCACCCAACCAGGACTTATCCTCACAGGACGTTGCTTATAATTGACAGAACGAGAATTCAGTCCTTTTAAACCTAAAAAACACAACTGCCATAAATATCTGTTTCTTTTTTAAATTTAACTGTTAAATAAGGAATTCAGGTCACTGGTCAATTTCTGAGGGTTTAAAAAGGGCTGAAACAAATAAGGAAATCTGAAGTCCCCAAGAAGCTTAATGGTTGGACTTGACTGAAATTATTCAGATTTGGACCAGCTGAGAATAGCTGTGTAAACAATTCTCTAGAAGGTAAAGAAATAACACTCTAGATAAGTAGAAAGTAATTCTGGAAACTATTTTTTACCGACTAGGAATTAGTATGCTAGGAACTATTGTTTACTGACCCGGTTAGCGAATTCTGAGTAGCTCTCGCCGCTAAGACAACAACATACATATAATATGGTCTTATTTATACAACCCGAATACGACTAATAAGTCCCGTTATTCCAGCAGTAAACATAGTACGAATTGAACCCAAACGACGTTAAACCCAAACCTAATACGTTGGTTGGTCAAAACCCCAAATGGAAGAATAACTTGTCGAACCGCGACCTCTGGATTACCAGACCACTGAGCGACTAGGACAGATAGATACTAAATATCGACTGCACTCGAGTTCTGGCCCGAGGCATGGCCGTATCTTTAATTATCCTAACACTACCCTACACAATGAGACATTGCCATATTATTATTACTATTAAATTCTTTATTAATAGTACATTATGTACGAACAAATAATGATAAAAATTAAAAAAAAAAAAAAAAATCTTTTTACTTGCAACCGCAAGTAAAAAGATAAACAACATAGGTCAAATATACAACAGACGTCTTAACTTAAGGGCGGGGTTATTGCCTATGGCAATATTTTTCACCCAACCCTTACTGGCATACATCGTTTCGGCCGGAACTTGACGCCACAGCGAAACATCTGTCCCAAGTGAAGATCCAATCTATTTGTTTAAGTTTGTTCTACTAGACAACTATGGCCGCCGAATTATGAAACAAAATTAAAACTCTAGCATTTGTTAATCCAAACCACTATCACTTAACACCTCATATAAATGGGCTGTGATTGGTTGAAATTACCACTAGAGAGGGTTGCATGTTAAGTGTTGGATTAGTTACTCTAATTTTGTTTCCTAATTCGGGCCCTGGAGTATCAAACTTACAAGTGGAATAGTCCTTCCAAGCTGGACACAAAATTCGATTTGCTAAAAACATCCTTGTCCTCATAGTCTTCGGTCCCATCAGAGGAGGAGTCCGAATTTGGGACCTGGTCGGAAAATGAGATCCCAGAAGTGTCCGAATTTGGGACCTTGTCGGAAAATGAGATTCCAGAAGTGTCCGCATTTGGGACCTTGTCGGAAAATGAGATTCCAGAAGTGTCCGAATTTGGGACCTTGTCGGAAAATGAGATTCCAGAAGTGTCCGAATTTGGGACCTTGGCAGGAGAACTGCGTCCAAGCGCGGTCTCAGACGAATACAAATTGCGGCCACTGACAGTAGCGTTCTCCGAGTTTTTCGAATGGTGTCTCGTTATATCTGAGTTGCGTCCACCAGCCGCAGGCGACGTCTCCGATTCATTTGCTCTGCGGCCAAGTGAAAGTCCGGACGCAAAGACATCGCGTCTGCGTCTCATCAGTTTCTTGGGCACTATGTCCCAGTTGAGGCGGAAACCATCTGCGTACGCAAATATTGTGTCGGGCGGAAACATGTTCACTTTCACGTTGTATCTCATCTGGGAAGGTAAGTAAAGTAAACGTGAGTTATTAAATTTAAGGTGAGTAAAATAAATTTAAGGTGAGTTATTAAATAAAAGGTGAGTAAAATAAATCCTTTCTTTTCTTCTTCTGTGAGGTCCCAAATGGGTACTCATGGCCTCCTGGAACAAATTTCTTTTGAATTCAAACATTATTCCCGGTAGCTCAGTGGTAAAGGTGGCACTCTGTGAATCCAGAGACTCCAGAGGTCGTGGGTTCGAAACCCAGCTGGGACATGACGAGTTATCCTACCAATTGGGATTTTTACCACTTAATAATATGTCTTGGGCTTACTGCTGGAATAATGGGACTTTTATAGTCCTAATCGGGCAGTATAAATAAGGCGATATTATTATTATTACTTGAGATTCCAAAAGAGATCTCATGAGTTGTATTGTCATGCTGAGTTGAGATCCCAAGGGGTTACTCATGGCACTTTGGCGAAGTTCTCTAAAACCAGCGTGGCACTCAAGTTGTTAAATGACTCTCTAATATTTACATAAAATTGTAATCGGACCAACGGTCATTTTTTTTATTAGGTACTTACAAACACTTTCAGATCTTTCCGGAATTTCACTGCATTAGAAGGCTTGACCATGAAATACAAGACACAAAGTAAAAACACAAAGCTCTTCATATTTCTTCACTAGAAAAATCAGATCTCCAACAAAGTACAATTATAAAATTAAAGAAAAACCAAATAATATGCACACAAGAGTTAAGTTAATTTATGAATTAAACAAAGACAATATAAATTTATTTTATAAAATATTACAAATAAAAAATCTCTTCCATTCTCAAGCAGCTGGCTGAGGTGCCCATGAATTTAATGAAATTAATAATGCGCATCAGAAATACAAATTTGCCGAAATATTTTCATCGAAGAAAGTATTTAACGTGTTGAAAGTTACCACAATTTGTGTCAATCACTTATCATGATGTCATAATTACTCAAATTTACACTGCTAAATTTTTACAGAACTTGGGACTCGAACCACCAACTTTTAGATTACAAGTCCGCCGACTTATCGATCAAGCTACTGAGGCGGAATTAAACTCATAAAAATGGGTAATAATAATAGTTCTAGGCTTAATAGATTGGCTGATTTATGCTTTGGCCTTGTTAGATTATCTATTATATTATTATCAAGCTCGCCGGGAGGCGAGCGTTCGTCAAGTAGCGCCAGCCAATCGGCCTATATTAACACGAAACAGAGTTTATATGTATTTTGTTTTATCGTTTTTGTCCGAGTTCAGCTAACTTTTATCAATTTTTATTTCAAATTCGTAGTTAGACGCGAAAATAGATTGTGTTTCATGAAAACGCGAGGTTCTTACGTACAATTATAGTCGTTTTCTGGCCATATACGTTACAGTGCCAAGACAAATGAATTTAAATTTCGACTTACACTCTTCAAAATAATTTAATAAACACCTTTTATTTATTTATTCATACAACAAAATACGAGCAAACCCATTACAAACTATACAATAATTAGTTCCTAACTGAAATATTTAACCAGGTATGTACGATTTGTATTCTAAATTCTAACCTTCACTTACTTGAACCTAAAATAGTTCAGGCTAATTATCACCATAAGAACACTCATGGACAAATGTTTACTTAAATTCTAAACGTATTATACATAATATGTAGATAGGTATCTATCTACACATGTATATGTGTGTATAATATAATAGAGAAGACTATCCTTCTTCTTCATAATAATAATACATTTCTTCTCTCGTGTTCCTCTATAAGAACGTGGTGTACTTTTCAAGAACCTGTAGGCTTCCTCTTTTACTTTCGATAAATTTCTATTAAAAAAAAAAAACAAAAGAACAATGGCAAGTGTATGCTACATTCAACAAATAACATTTTAATTTAAACAAACAAAACACTTACCAAATAAGATATATATAAATGTATAAAAAAAAATACAACATGAAAAGAAAATAAAGGGCAATCTTTGTAATGTGTAGACCTCACTATTATTTAGTTGAAAAAAAAATTGTTTTTATTTATTTTTCAGGGCTTTTTACTTTAATCTCTTCTTGTTGAGTTTAAATAAAAATAAATATAAATTAACTGAGTGAGCCGAATTGAAGTTTCAACACACTTGTCAAAAACTCAACAACTCATGAATTCAAAGTCCATTCTAACTTTATATTTGAGAAACGAGAGTTCACGTCAATTTCTTACCAAGCTAACCTCCATGACCCATGGAGAACAGAAGTTCTCACAAGATCGCTGAACTTAAGCAACGAGCAGTTAGGTTAAGACTCGGCAGTGACGTTTCAAATTCAAAGCATCATAACGCTGGCTATTCCCGGTCCAGCATAGGCTGGGTGAGGTTGATGTGAGTAGCTGGTTCGTGAGCTTCCAGCGAATGGAGGGTAAAACCCCCGTCTCAAGCGACCACTGATGTGATTGAGAAAATAACTTACCCTCCTCGTCGCAGCTCTCAACATTCACTCTCACGACTCAAGTGCTTTCTCAACCAGAGGTAGCACTTGCTTTCTCGACACCCGAACATTTCCGATGCTGAACACCTTCACAGTACTATCCCGATCCAATTCACTCAGCTCCAACGAGGGGTCAGTACTCGACTTTAGCTGGACGAGAACTTTATTCAACATTTCCGATGACTTTCTCGCATGCTCTACAGATTCAGGGACGGCATTGTCAGAGGTAGAATTAATATAGAGGCCCAAGTCTCGTTCTATGTTGCCATCCCTGATTCGTTGCCCCATTAGAACGAGCAAACAGGCATGGTTTTCACAAAGGAACTGGTCAAGCGTTGACTGGAGGTCGGTGCTTGTCTTGAGGAATTCCTGCAATACAAAGATTTAAAGTAAATAAAAATAGTAGAAATAATTTAGTTTTACCATAAAAGACCATTTATTAGTTCACGTAAAATTGAAGGCTCCCTGATTTTTTCAATTCCAAATTGTAAGAAACGTTTTCACTAAGTTTATGAGACTTGGTCTATCAAAATTAATTTCAAACAAAAACAATCAAATTGCAGATAATGGTAGCTGTAGTCCAGAGAGGGATTGGGTGGAAGAGTACCAAGAATACTGGATAAATATTCTTTCAAAATTATTTGTAAAACAACCACAAATTACCATACCAACAGTACACATAGGACACGGAAAGTAAAGTAAGTAAGTATATGTACTTGTACTATTATTGTTTATTTTGTACATGTTGGGGCTGTGTCCTGTTTAGGAAAATCATATGCATCTATATAAAAGAAAGCTAAACTACAGCACATGGTAAGCTCAGTGGTATTGTACCCTTGCCAAAATCCGACCCTAACGGAATTCAAACCCGGGTCACCTGGAGTGCAAGCCGAGAATACTAGCGCTAGGCCAAGGTGACTCAAAGAATAATAATAGTTCTTTCTCTCAAAAGAACTCAATAATCAAGGCATCAGTCTTGTAATACAGAGATTGTGGTTAAGTATCGTGGTTAAGCAGTCAGAGATGCACTTGGAAGTTGGGGATAATAAATAAACCTATATTATTACTAGCGGGCTGTCGCCCGCTTTGCGGAACGAGACATGGCCGTGAAAGCAAAAAATTCTTTTTCGCCAATGGCAGGTGTTGTAATGGGAATTTCGAAAAATCCCGTCTTATTGCACATCTAGACTATAAGACAAAGCTACCTACCAAATTTCAGCTTCCTAGGACTTACGGTTTGGGCTGTAGAGTGATGATCAGTCAGTCAGTCAGTGACTTTGACATTTATATATTAAGATTATTTATTACTATTCAATAAAACACTCACCCGGACTAGAATGGGCAGGCCAGCAATGGGCACGCCCTGATTGGTGAACTTCAAGTCTTTGATCAGCAGTTGCCCGGCGCTCAGGTGAGTCACGTCGCTCTTAGCCTGCTGAAGGGAGGCAAACAGTTGGGCCTCGGGTTGAAAACGTCGAGCGTGGAGAGCTTTCAGTTGGGTGACCACGGCAAGGTCTGCTGGTGTGGTGCGGCCGGCTGCCTCGGAGAGACAGGCTGTGTCCAGCAGGATGGTGCCTGGGGGGAATTGCTTTTATGTTAAATGTTCAACCCCATTAAGTCTGGCTGGGGGACTATAAACAGGGAGTAGAACAGCATTGACTTGGTTCTGGGGGCCCTTGTCAATTATTAGCCTCCTTGTAAAGCAGTAGTAGAAGTGCTGAGTCATTCCTCCACTGTCTGGCTACCATCGTTCACGATGATGCCACGCTATGATGATGATGATGAACCCCATTAATTACTTTGGATTGTTAATTTTTGGAAGAGAATGGAAGAGAAAAAAAAAAAAAAAAACTGGAAGAGAATGCCAAAGGCATTATCACCACCCTTGATCAGGCTTTGTTTATATTTATTTCTAACTTGTTACCATGTTCATTGTATATAAAAGCCTGGGGGGAAATTGCTTTTATTTTAAATGTTCAACCCCATTAATTACTTTGGATTGTTAATTTTTGGAAGAGAATGGAAGAAAAAAAAAAAAAAAACTGAAAGAGAATGCCAAAGGCATTATCACCACCCTTGATCAGGCTTTGTTTATATTTATTTCTAACTTGTTACCATGTTCATTGTATATAAAAGATGTAAATAAAGCTTGATCCAAATGTTTATAAAAAAAAAAAAAAAAAAAAAAAAAAAAAATTGCATCATGATTGTTTTCTTTGTAAATAAATAAAAAGTACTGCTTGAAAAAAAAAAAAAAAAAAAAAAAAACATGAATATATATACACACAACAATAAAGTGGTGTAGTCATCGTGGCCAAGTGGTGTATCACAATTGCTCGCATTGTGTCCTGGATTTGAATCCTGGATTTTTGGCTCTTTCTTTGAATATTCATGGTCTACTAGCTCATACCTCGTGAGGAAAAATTAGAAGCTTCTTTAATGTGAGATTGAGAGCATGTGTAGATGGGGAGAAAGGGAATTGCATAATATTTATATAGAAAAGCATAATATTTGTATACTATGATAGAACTCACCATATATTAAATTAGCTATGTCTGGACTATCCTGTATAATCTCAGGACAATTGTCAAGAATCTTTCTTGCCACATGAGTGACACAGGACCCCACAATATCCATTGTCTTTGAGTTCAGTTCCGACCATGCCTGCAGCAGGGGACGGTGATCTAGGATCTCACGTACGTAAGGAGCTAGGAATCGATCATGTGAGGATAACACATGATGATCCACCAGAGTGACAGAGAGAAGGCAGGAGCGAGAGAGTTGTTCTAGATCCAGGGAGTCCCTGGGAATAGAGTGGAATGAAATGCACATAAGTAACAGCAGAACATAAGAATATAGAATTGTTCCAAAACTATAGATTTTTCCATGGAGCATGTTACAACATAATAATATTGATCAGAAGGTTAAGTTGTAGATAATGTTTTAGGCATTAACTTTACTAAGTGTTTATTTTCCACTTTATTGATACACTGAAGGGTCTATTTTTTATATTACCTACATATAATAATGGTCTCTAGCAAAAAAGGACATACCTGAAAACTAAGCTGTCCAAAGGGATGGAATTCTCCCTCAGGAAATACACAACCTCCGTTTTGATGGGCAGATGAGCAGCAGGAATGTTCAGAATGGGTACCACTACAGTGGGGTCATTATCATGAGTGACACCAGAACCATTTACAAGAAGTTCAGGTTTGGAGGTGGAAGTCAAATAGAAACCGTAGAGAAGAGCAGAGACTGCAGAGTCTAGATCACAGGACTCATTTCCCAGCACAATGCTGAGTTTCTTGCCATGAAATGTTTTTTGTTCCTGAAACGTGTGAGTACATTTTGATAGTTAGGGACCACATTATACTGGATAGAAAAGTATAATTTGTCCTTATACATGTATAAATAAAAATAAATTCATTTAAAAAAATACATGATTCTAATTAAGACTTTAATTTTGATTTGATTCTATGAGACAGCCTCCATAGTGTGAGTACTGCCCCAGAGAACTTAAGTTTGATCCTAGATTAGGCAGAATTTTTGGAAAAATATTACTATTCTAACATTTTTAGCCCAAAATGGAGGGTAAGACCCCAGTCCTGAATAGGTAACTTAAAGGATGTTGAGACCAAATAGCTTCAACTGGTCTCATTAGATAGCAGGGTTGACACAGTTTCTACTGAAACCCTAAAACCAGATAATAAAAAAGTCAGATAATAATCATAACAATAGCAACTTACTATGAGTTAACAGACCTCAGTAGCTTGATCAATAAGGCGGTGGACTTGTAACCTAGAGGTTAGTGGTTCAAGTCCTGGTTTCAGTGTAGATTTAGGAAGGCAAGTTTTTTTTTTTTTTTTTTTTTTTTTTAAAGTGGGTTTTAACGTCGCTTTCAACTGCCATGGTCATATCACGACGGGGGTTTTACTCTCCATTCGCAGGAAACTCACAAACCTGCTACACACATTGACCTCACCCAGCCTGAGTGGGGCCGGGAAAAGCCAGCGTCACGAGAATTAGAATTTGAATGGTCACCCATCCAAGTCTTAACCTCGCTGGATGTCGCTTAACTTCGGTGTTCTGAAGGGAACCGGTGTATTCAACATGCCATTGATGCTGGCTTAAGGCAAGTTTAAGTAGTTGTGATATCATGGCAGTGATTAACACAGATATGTTAACTTTAACATTTTAACTTACTGAGAGTTGTTTTGATGCCCGCAGATATTCTGAGATAGTTCTTCTGCAGGCAGACATGGCTCCACAAACCAGCCGTTTGAAAATTTGACAGTATTTGAAAATCTTGACAACCTACAAATTTCTTTTTTTAGATACCTAGGTATTTCCTACAAGAGAGGGGTTTATAATAACTACTGAGATTATCTGACGTTTCAAATGGCTTATTTGACTAATTTTAATAATGTGCTTCTACATTACAAATTTTCATATATCAATTTCACTTATCATCAATACAAAACATATTACATACATTGTTACATTTGATAAGAGAAAATTGAGTGAAGATAGGCTATATTAATTCAGCACATGGAGATAAGAAATATTCAAATTAATATTAATTCTTACAGGGTTTGAAGAAATCTCATCCATGTAAAGTGCGGCTACGGCAAACGGCAATAACATGAAATGGGATTTTCTCAAGACAGGAATTTAAAATTAACAAGCTTGTTCCTTTGTTTTTAGGGTTTTGTTCATATGTAGAAAAACCCCATTTCCGCACGCCGCGCCGTTCCGTGTCATGCGTATGCCGTCTGTCACAAGTCATAACTTTTTGTAATGCTCCTTGTTATTTTCGAGTGGCCTTTGCTGTAGGGTTGTAAATTTGTAAGAAATATATCGATATTTCGATATATCGATATATCGTTGTCCTCGTATATCGAAAGGCGATATATCGAATGAAAATATATCGATATATCGATATATTAGATATCGATATATTTGACAAAATATTATAACTCACAGGTCTTATAACTTATAACATAACAAAGTTTACAAAGGAAACGTTTACAAAGTAAACGTTCACCAGAAAATCCAGAAATTCTATCAATATTATAAATTTTCCTCTAATTAAGACATAGAAATAATACTTTTTTTATTATTATCCTCGTCTATTCATAGAATGGGAAAGTATTGTATTTGCCTAAAATTTGACCTACCCAGGTTTTCACATTTCGGGACTTTTTCCAGGTTTTCACAAAAGAATGTTTCAGCCATTAGGGTGTGTGTCTGTGTGTAAATTTTTTTTCTCAAGGACGGTAATAGTTAGAAACTTGAAATTCGGTATGTATGTCACTCTTACGCCAGGTACGACACAAAAAAATTTTGGTTCTCATCGGAGCAGTTTTTTAGCGTAATTTTGACCACTTTTTGGCAGTAAATGGCCGTTCTCACTAAACTATAGCAGATATCAAAAAAGTATGAGTCAACCCCCCTTAAACCATAATATGTAAAACTTCCTAATACCAAGTTGACATTTTGATGGGATATACAGTATAACTGCCAGAAGCGTATTTACTCTATTTGGTGGTAAATTGTTTTTGTTTCGACATCTTTTTTTATGAGGAAAGTTGTGTGATGTTCACACCAGATTTTTTATTAGACGTAAGTCCAATAAGTTTTATTTAAATGAAAACAAAATGTCAAAATGAATAACTCCAATTGTGTTAAAACTATAATAATAGGTACCAGATAAAATGCAGTACCTACATAATATATTTATTTATTTTCAAAACAAAAACTACAAAAAAAAAAAAAAAAAACAAAAAAATTTAATAACAGTCATTGCACTTAAAATTAAAGTTGGCCTTTTGACAAAATAAAATAAATTTTCTATATATTGCTTTGGTTTGGTTTTATTTGGTTTAGCGTCCCTCTCAACTTACTCAAGTTATATGAGACGGAATTGGGTGTATAAAAATCAAAGATTATAATGGATATGCCAATAATTCATTTCCCCATACAAAAAAATTCAGTGTAGTTTTCGAGCATCTCGTTACTTCTCTAGAAAACTGGCTAGTTTTTGATCGTTTACAGGAGGCTCGAAAATTGAAACAGGCAAATATTTTTTGTTTAAATTTTTAGCCAGTTTTTGACTTTTATGTGCTGTTATGATATGCAAATTTTGTTGTTTACAAAAACTTAAACCAGATTTTGGGTTTTAAAAAATTTCGTCAGAAAATTTACGATTATGTTTGAATGTTTTTACAAAAATTCAGTGATGGATATTGAAATATTATTGTAACGGTAATGCATTGATATTGACTTTGAAATGTGACCCAAGTTTACGCATTTATTACTACAATACTGATTTTTTTTTTTAACTCTTTGCTAAAGTAGTAATCCTTGTTAATTCTGTCCCCCACATATTCGAAGGAACCTATCTCAAAGTAACCTTTCAAAAGTACACTGAATTTATTTGTATGAAAGGGCAGTTCCTCTCTAATGTTTATTCAATGATAAAAATAAAATAATAAAATTAAAATAATGTAAAAAATAGAGATCACAAAATATATACCTAGGCAATAGACATGTAGGTATGTTTATTTGGTCAACTTTGTCCAGTATTTTTTGGGGAGAGATGTTAAAAATACTCTCATTTCAACATGCTCTCCCGTAAGTCTAGAGCGGTAATAAAAAATACCCTACTACCCTCTTTACAATGGTGTCGCTATAGTATTTTTTTTTTTTTTTTTACAAAAAAATGTCTACCGATATATATCGGAATTCTTTTCGATATATCGACGATATATCGGAGGAAAAAATATATCGATATATATCGATATATCGCCCAAAAATATATCGATATATATCGGATTTCGATATATCGCAACATCCCTACTTTGCTGATTTAAAAAAGATGTATGAAAAAAGGAGTACACGCAAGTGAGTTTATTGTCGGTGCATGCTGGATAAAATTTATTTATATTTTTACAGTTTTGCAATACATACCACTGAGATCATATACAATACCATGATCTCAGTGATACATACACAACACTCTTGAACGGTTTATGGAATCCATCTTAAACCTTTGATATGTTGCCTAGTAGCCCATTTCAGAAACACTTTCCATTCTCATAATTGTCACCCTTTCAACTGTCGAATATTCGAATACATAATTTATAAAATAAAGGCTTAACTTTTTCCGCAACGTTGCGTTGCGATACAAAATGGTGCCCGTTGCACTCAGTGGGATCCAGATCTAAGTCGTATTGAAATATCCGACTATTAGGCTGGTATGCAGAGACGATTTTGTAATCCCTATAGGGTTCACTGTAGGGTGGTCCCGAGCTTGCTATAGGGAATACTTCGACCTTGACAATTGTTTATTAAAGAAACGTCTGATTGCACATACGCATAGACGCTTTAAACAAACGTCTCTGCATAACAAAATCAGCTGAAGGGACAAATGACCCAGGCATCCCTACAGTGAGGACTCTGCATACAACCCCTAAAGTCAGTTAGGTTGCGTCAACTTATGAACGTCGCGTTGCCGTTAATCTATTTAGTAATCCGAGGGACTTTTATGTAGGTGCGAGGGATTTTTTTATGTAGCTGGTTCTTTCGTCTGACCCTGAAATATTTTGATTCGGTTTGAAAAACATGCGGCCAACTTCCCCAATTTTCTAATCAAAATTGAAGAAATGGAGAATTAGATTTGAAAATTGGAGGTCACAAGTATTGAGTTTTGGCAATCAGTTTATCGTTTGTCTGCTTGCAGTCCTTGCAAAGCAGGTTTGCAGACAATAAAAATCACAAAGTTTTGATTTGCTAGAAATTTTTGTTTGTGGGCCCCACGAGCATTTCATCTTTGAAATTCTTGAATCATGGCATCCTCTACTACCTACAAGCAGGATTTGCCACCAGAAGGTGGCTACAGAAAGCTCGATTTCTCTAGAATACCAGCCCGAAAAATCTGGAATTGTAAGTTTTAGTTTTGCTTGAACTTAGTGCTTTCCCACCTTAAAGGTTTTTGCCTGTAACCTGTGTTATTGTCCATGTAATTAGTTGTAGAAAAAATGAATGGGTTTCTACCCATTATACACACTATTAATTTATGTGTCTAGCTGGGGGATGTTAAAGAGGAAGAAGACAAGCAATTAGAGGACTATGAACAGGTAATGGACTAGCCAACCCAAGCAAGTCAGGCTAGCTTGCAGTTTCTCAAGGGTTTCATGGTGTAATAAGACAAAGTCAATGTTCTCACAGTAGTTCATCAAATCATCACACATAGAAATATATTGTTCAGTAAGAGCCAAATTTAAACTAAAGTTGGATAGAAACTTTCACTCCCCCCAGCTGTAGCCAAGCTGGTTACAGCAACAAAACACTTTGTCGCTTAAGAAGAGGTACCTCGTAAGTCCGATTTTTGAACTTTTCAGGAGACAGTAAAAACTGATTATAAAATTGTGGGCAGGTTTAAAAAAAGAAAAAAAAAAAAAAAAAAATCAGTTTAACCATAAACATATACCTGTTTTATCGATTGAAATTACTATTTCTTTGATATAACTTGTATTTTTAGGAGATATTGGACATACGAGGTACCTCTCAAGTGATTCATGTAAAATTTTCAGAAAACCATGTGTGCATTTTTTATAGAGGTACCTCGTATCTCTGATTTATTTTACACAATACACATATATGACTGATTGGAGATACGAGGTCTCACCAGAAATTTTCTTCAAAACAAAAATATCGATTTACGAGATAAACTTTAATTGATTATTGTGTCATTCTTTGTATTTGAATGGTCATATAAAACCGATTTTAAGAAATTTGATATTTTTTTCCGATTCCAACGATACCAAAAACGCAATATCGAAAAATTTGGACTTACGAGGTACCTCTTCTTAAGCGACAACTTATGCAGTTTGTCTGGGCCACATCACTTGACAGTGTTTTGAGTCCTCAAAATAGAAAGATTGGCTGACAAATGGAAATACACTAAGTCACAAATTTAGCGGAACGCATAGGTTTTTTCTCGTATAACGTGTGTATTTCTTGTTGGACAAAAACATTTTTCATATTTTTTCTGATTGTAGAAATTACACAAAAATTGGTACAGAGATAGCAAAGACATGAAAACCAATTTTAAAAATTGAATGAAGTACTTGTCATTGTCGGTTTTTCCCATACAGGGTGTAGCAAAAAAACTGTTTTTCAATGATTTTTTTAAAATTCATTATTTTGGATTCAGAGGAATAATGACGTGTCCATCAAGGCTCAACATTTTTGAGACAAGAAGGAATGAGAATCAATACATAAAGCAACACAATATTACTCTTAATCCAAAATAATGAATTTTGAAAAAATCATTGAAAAACAGTTTTTTTTCTACACCCTGTATGGGAAAAACCGACAATGAAAAGTACTTCATTCAATTTTTAAAATTGGTTTTCATGTCTTTGCTATCTCTGTACCAATTTTTGTGTAATTTCTACAATCAGTCCAACAAGAAATACACACGTTATACGAGAAAAAACCTATGCGTTCCGCTAAATTTGTGACTTAGTGTATACCCTAACTGAAATGCTGGAATGGGTCACAGCCAGCCAGATAAGCAGTGGCCATTAAAATACAATATTTTGATGGATGGTGGGGATATGAAAATGGTGGACACATGGAAAAGAGAATCATCATTTTGTTTTAGATTTTTTAATCTAAAAAAAACATTCTTGAACTCTGTAAACCACAATAACTTCATTTAGTTTTATTAGGACTAATTTATAAAACAGGATTATTATGAGCTGTCTCAAGTCAATGATATTTTGTATAGAGCTCTGTTACTAGTGGAAATGAATATACAGTATAATCTTCAAAACCCTTAATGGAAGTGTGTTAGCTTTACCTACCTTTTTTTAAAAATGAGAATTTCACCACCTTTATAATTTTGTAGCCATGAAACAGCTGCTATGGTAGACACTTGTGGTCTATGTTGTATCTCTCCAATCCCATTGTATGCCTCCCTTCTGATGGGCAAGATTTGACTCAATTCTTACCATTAAGGTGATTGGACAACACAAATGCACTGGATGGTGTACCTTAGAAAAAACAGTAACCAAATTTTAAATACAATTATTTTGTTGGCTCTGAGAATCAAACCTAGGATTGCATGGATAAGGATTGTAAGTACCTTGCAACTGAGCTAAACATGCAATCTTAACAAAAAATATTACAACAACTTTGTAGATCACCAGTCTTATTTTATTTTTTGTTCAACATTGTCTTCAATTTCTTTACTCTGATCTATCTCCTGTGACCATCATTTTCATTTTCAAAATATTGAGGTATGTATTTTGGAATTATAAATTGCTATTATTTTGTTACTTTTCCAGGGTGGGCCATAATCCCTGCATACTGTGCTGCCACTGCCATTGGAATCCATCTGTATAAGAAAAACCGTGCACAAGTTGCTGCAGAAGACCTTGAGAATAACACAGCCACCATTGCTATCATGCCATTGATCATTGCTGAGAAAGATAGAGTGTAAGTTTATGTTTACAAATCATCTTTAAATAAGTAAATCTTTTTCTGGAATAAATTTTTAAAAAAATTAAATTATTACAAATTAAATAGAAAATACCTAGATACTTCATCAAAGAAAAAAAAAAACATCATTTATTTAGGTTAACATTATCTACAATTTAATGACCAGACCTATTTTTCATGATTTTGACCTTTGGACCAAGAACTTTTTCAAGAATTTCACTGTCATGCAAGTACCAGATAAGTACCTTGTTTTTTTTCAAGGTACGGAGTAGTACCCCAAGAGTAAGTTATGTAAAAAGCAAATGCTAAGGTACACATGTGTGCCTTGTCAAGCACCCTTTCTTAGTTCTAGGTTTGAATTCTAGCTTCAGTACCTTATGGGCCTTCAAAGTAGAGTTCAAAACAAGGTACAAATGTGTAACATATGGTCCCATAGAGACAGCTAGTCAAGGTACAGATACATACCTCATGGTCGTTAACCTGTTAATACTCAAAAAATCTTTCTCATTAAAACATTTCTTTATTTCAAAACACCTCCAATTGAGTAATGTTTTTCTCATTAAAACATTTCTTAATTTCAAAACACCTACAACTTTAGTAATGTTATATCATAACTAAAATTGAAAAATTTCTTCTTCAGCCTACTCAAAAATCTGCGTAGGATGCGTGAAGAGGAGACAGAACTCATGAAGGATGTGGAAGGCTGGGAGACAGGAACTCTGTTTGGAGAGAAGGTAAGTAAAAAAAATTACATATTTTTTTCACTCTGCTTTTGCCTGAACTTTTTTATTGTTATATTTAGCATTTCCAATTAAAGATTTGTCAATTTAAATGAAAAAAAAAAAAAAAAAAAACAAAAGAAAAATATTTTTGGACATTTTGGTTTAACATTGGTTTTGATTTAGAGTGCATAGTTGCATACTCTGAAAAAGAGCAAAGAAAAAACGTGACAATCCTTTTTAGTAAAGCACAACCTTTGTGGTTAGGTGGAAGAACTTCTTTAATCCTGCCACAGAAAATTTTGATGTATCTTTGATACGTAATTAATTTCGTTTGTAAAAATTTCCTCATGTTCTTAATGATTATTCTTGATTACAGGTTTACAAGACACAACCAGACGATGAATTCTTACTGCCCGGGATCAATGAGTTCTACGCTCATGCCAGTGATAAAGACTACAGCGAGAAGTTCTGGTTCTTCCACAAATTCTAAACACTTGACAAATTCACAGCTGTAGCTACAGTATTTAGTCAATCTTCTGCAAGGATGATAAAACTTTACAAATGAAGGCTATGAATATTTTATATTGAACACCTGATGAAATTTATCACGCCATAGTTTTCTATTGTCTATACTTTTGAAAAAAAAAAATTAAAAGTTTAATGTATGTTAGGTTGTAATGCACCCTTTTATGAATCTCTTGGGAAAAAATAAGCTGAGGCTCCAAAACAATAGCACCTTAGGTGTTATTAGGGTTGTCTTTTGTTGAGTCATTTAAGCATTGATTTTCTAGTTCTTGTTTTCCAGCTAGCTTTGTGATTTTCAAACAATGTGTAAACAGTTTTATTTTGTGGCTTCTTTCTTTGTTCAGAATAATACCAGTTCATAATTATTTCCCATTAAAGTTAGTATCGTTATTTTAAATAAAATTGCTTTTCTCCAACATTGGTCAGTACTCTGGCCAATATTTTGTGAAGAAATCAATCCATGTTTAATCTATACTTTTAAAAGAGAGTGTCACTCACTGACTGACTCACTGATTCATCACTGTTTCTCCGAACTGGGAAGTCCTAGGAAGCTGAAATTTGGTAGGTAGCTTTGTCTTATAGTCTAGATGTGCAAGATTTTTCGAAATTCCCACTACAACACCTGCCATTGGCCAAAAAAGAATTTTTGCTTTCACGGCCATGCCTCAGCCCGCTAGTTTTTTAATATAAAATACAAACTTCAAGTAAAATAAAGTAGGTAAGATATTGCACTCATAGTTACAGATATTTTTTAAAGAATGATTCAAACTTTAATTCTTCTAAGTGAGCTTAAAAAAGGAACATTGATTATTTATATCTAATAAGTTACTTAAAGAGTTCCTCCTTTACTTGAACTCTGAAGTGAGCTCCGATCAGTTTAATAAACTAGTTAGTAAATATAATAATAATAATATTTTACTCTATCATACAAATAAATCTTGTTCTTGTTCAAAAGTATGTTTTATTTATTGCTAAAAGCAAACTCCTGTGCAGTGTTAGGAAGTAATTTTTTAAATTGTATTCTGTGAAGATCTTAGTGCTTTCTTCACGTGCTTTCTTATTAATATCATCTGACCTGGTTTTTCAGGGATTCTAGTGAATCTCTTACAAATAATCTTATCAGATCTATTGTGACCATTTGATTCTATTTAGTTTTAACGTCCTGATTTGAGATATTCAGGACGGGGGTTTTACTCTCCATTCGCTGAGAATCGTACCAAATCAAATCAAAATATTTATATTTATTTGTTTTAATTTTTTTTTTTTAATTATGAATATCCCAGTATACAAATTAACCCCTTACCCTGTCTGGGTTTGGCTGGAAATGCCAGGCCCACGTGTACGGATAGATCTGTGACGTTAATATATTCCCCTTGCCATTTTCCCTTATCAGTGGTAACTGGTGGGGTCGGCCCTGTGACGTTATCTGTGACGTTAATCAACATTGAAAACGAAAAGTACACGGGAATGGGGCCGTTGGTTCAAACTAATGGGGTCCATTGTTGCATTGGTTCAAATGCATCTGTGGTAATCTAAACCCACCATATTATTATTATTATTATCTGACCTGGTTGCAGGGTTTTCAGTGAAACCCTTACAATTAACACTGCGACCTAATTAGATCTATTGTGACCAGTTGATTCTATTTTGGTTTTAACGTCCTGACTGAGATAGATAGTCAGGACGGGGGTTTTACCCTCCATTCGCTGGGAATCGTACCAGCTACCCACATTAACCTCACCCAGCCTGGGTTGGGCCGGAAATGCCAGCCTCACGTGTTTGGATGAAACAGAATTTTCTTCGAAAATTCTGCTCCAACCGCGAGTTGAACTCGGGAACTCTGGACCACGGGCAGTAGTCACAACCATTACGCCACGGAGGCTGGCTATATTCCCACCATATATTCCCACCATAAAAACCCACCATATATTCCACTGAATATTTTGTCCCGAATTTCAAATGGGCAACTGTGCAAAGCGTTGGGAACAAGGGCGTAGGCAGCATTTGCTTTAGGTAGGGGCAGTTTCCGGCCGGAGCAGGGGGGGCGTCCATTATTATTATTATTATTCTACATTCTACTATTTCTACTTCTAAAATAGTAAAAATCTCGTCTGCGGCACTTTGCCCGATCCTACGAAGCCGAGTTTGCCGAGGGTTTGCTTAAACCCTCGAGTTTAGCGTCCTACCAAGTTTAGTTCCGTAACCCTCCATTGTTTTTGTGCGTATTTGGCGCTAGTGCTCAAACTCTCGGATCAAGAGAGAGTTTACTTCAGACCCGGGCTCCTATTGGTTCATTTTCGCGCGGCCATTTTAATAATTTAGAATCACTTTTCAAAGAAAATACTGTAGGTATTTTTACTTTCCTTATCCTATATTGAGGAATGGGTTTTTATGTTGTAACATTTTCAAATTTAAAATGGTTATGAATTAATTCTAAAATTTCTTCAGAGAAAGTTTATTTAATCTTCCTTAGTTTGGTGAAAATGTTCAATTATTTTATCTAGATAATACTGACGGATGTCGTTCATATTTTTTTCGGTTTCCCAATTCTGAAGCTCATCAATACGATAGGTATCGTAAAGAAATTAAATTAGATTAAAAAAAAAACTATCTCGGTACTAATTTTATTCCTTTTGAGATTATTTAAATTATTAATAATAAAATAAACAACAACAATATAATAACCGTACTGTTCTTAATACTTATCTCTAGACGATTAGGCAATGAACTTTATTTAAACTTAAGATAATTCAAGTTTTAAGTCGGACGGCGATTTTTTTTGTTTTGTGAATACCTTACTTTAAATTACTTTCATGGGAATTTTTTTAAACAAATTAAATTATCACATATAAATAACAAGAAATAAAATTACTATACGAGTATTCTGGCTAGAGAAATCCCATTTAATACAGCTCGACCTGGGATACAAATGCTGCAGAAAAATAAAATCGGCACGGTCAAGAGATACCTAACACCTTTGGTTGTCTCGTACAGAACTTACACTTTCCAAAATATATTAAAAGTTTAATCAATATTTAAAATAAATAATATACCAATATTAACATCGTTTAAAGTAGAAGAAAATCCAACATTTAAAAAATCTTCAGGTTTCAGGGTATTGAACCCAAATGTGCCCACCAGGCCAGGTTAATGTTTGAAGCATTTCCAACCACCTAACCCTCAGAGTCTCAAATAAGAAACAATAAATGAAGGGGTTTTTAGACGGTAAAAAACCTTCTCGCTGGCTCACAGGAACTTACCTACGCCGGTGTTTGATGCAAATTTTCCCCTTCTCTAAAAAAAAAAAAAAAAAAAAAAAAAAAAACCCTCAGAGTCTCATTCTTATTTTGTAGTCAGATACCCAAATTCATGCATTGGGTGGAATTCGAACAAACGGATCCTTACGCTACCTGGATTACCAGACTAGGGCACATTAACCTTAAATAGGTATGTTACAATTCCAGGTACCTACAAAAAATCTGCAGGGTATGGGAATCTGACCTGCACCTAGATAGATACCTAGCTTGTAGTAATATTACTCCGACGTTTATCTTATACATACTTATGAAATAAATCTGCTACCAAAGTATTATGAAT